>CM039680.1:111163382-111444807 GCA_022537955.1 Schmidtea mediterranea
CAATAATTGTAAAGTGTCATTTTCTTTTCAAATAATTAAAATAATTTTAAAATTTTTTGAAAAAAAGTGTATTTTTGTTACAAATTCAAATTTTTAAATTTTAGAAAAATTTATCGGTCGTTAAATTTTTTAATAAAATTTACTTTCAATTAAAATTATTTTAAAATTAAATTCTCAAAATATATAATTATAAAAATATCTATAACCATAAATATTGAAGTCAAAATTAGGTAAAAGATTTAATACACTGCTTCTCATCGTGTGCTCTATGTCCCCAACAATAGCGTTAAAAAGTCAAATTACCTCAGTTTTTAAATTTAATTAACAAATTAATTTACAAGCTCCTACTTAAAAATTTCAATTTTGCTTATATGTTAATACCTTGAAAAATTTTGATAAATAATAAAATTACATTTATTTAATTACTACAAACAAAGAAACAAGAATCAGTTTTAGCTGTACTTTATAGGAAAATTTTGTAAAGAGTAAATATCAGTATTTTGCCAAAAAAGTTTGTAAAAAATCAAAAGTATAAAGTAAAGATTGCATTGAGAAGATGTAAGTACAATACATAGATTTTGGTTAGAGCTATATCTTCAGTGTTAAGAAATTGTTTCTATCATAATATATCTAAATTACGACATATACTTGAGACAAATTGATTTATCAAATTTTAAAAATCCATTAATTTCGAAATTGCCCAATGAAAAGTCAAATTGCCCCAACCGGTGTCCTTTTTGATTTATTAAATTTTAATAAATCAAAAATTTTTTTAAATTCCTAATTATAAGCTAATTACTCCAAGTTAAGTTTGCCATTTCTTCTCTTTAATTTATATTTTATGAACCATATATGTTTTATTAAATGATTTTTTGAAAATTTTCTTTATGTTGTTAATGTTTACATTAATTCGAATTATTATTATTAATTATTTGATTATTTTAGCATGCTAATAATTTAGTGTAATAATAAGATTAATAAAATTAAATACCAATAGTCGATGACTTTATTTTAACAATTTGAAATATAATTAAAAGCAGCATGTAAATTATTATGAAATAATAATAATAATATTTAAAAAATTAAACATACGTGATTTGGACAGCTGTGATTGACATATTAATAAAATACCCAAAATTTTCCACATTAATTTTGCTCAATTATATTGAAATGCCGAATTTGAATAAAATCTGAGATAAAATATGCCAACGCTTATTAAATGTATATGAATTTAATGATGCGTGTCATTTTTCTTACATAATTTGTAGTAATAATATTGATCTATTAAACAATCGTCGATAAATTTAATAAAATATTTGATTTTTGTTGAACGTAAATCAATGAAATTAGAGTTGGCAGTCACTAAAATTCTGTCGTTTTGTGATGTAAAAATAAAAATTCAGCCACTTTAATAACTCAAGGGATTTTCTGAATGTTTTAGGTTCGTTTAGTTGTCTTAAATTGGAATCCAAACAATGTAAATTTATCTCTTATAATGTGTTAGGATTCAAATAGAGTTGCGCAAAATAAACTGAGATGTGTAGAGAAATTTAAATGTGTAAATTATTAATATGTCAAAACTTAAAAAAAGTGAAAATTAATTAAAAATTGGCTTATTTCAGGGGAAATTGGTATGCACAGATGGCAAATGATGTACTAATGAAAGAATCAATAAGGATTGAAACATACAGTTAGTTTGATAAATTAAATATGTCTTTTACATTAATCTAGGTGCACAATACCAATTAATGTAAAAGATGTACAATATGACATCAAAGATAATGAAGTCGGTTACATTAACGTTTGGTTACCTGATATGTTGTTTACTTTGGAAAGATGTATTTACAAAGTTCGATTTGCTAAAATCAAGTTTAACGATAAAATGATGTTGGGTCAATTTTTCCTCAGAATGCACGAACATATTCAATTTTATGAAGACGATATGTTTTTTTCAAATGTGATTGGGATATTATTCCTAATGAAGAGAAGATTACAGTACTCCTTCGGGGATATAATGTAGGCAGAAACCAAATCAAACCTATTTGGAAGATTATAAAAGCAGAAAAAACTTTTGATAATTGTTGGATAAATTAATAAATTTTTAGTTTTCTTTTTGATAATGAATAGAAATAATAAGGACTTACAAAAAATTTGAAGATAATATTTGATGATAAAATAACATTATTTTTTTGAAAATTTTTCTAAGTCAAAGCAACAACATTAGAAATTTTTTTATAGCATACTTTTATCACAAATTTTTAAAAAAATAATTTATCATATAAAAATAGTAATAAAACAAAAAACATAAATATCTTATTTTATCAAACAATTATTATATAAAAATTGTTTAAATTAATGTAATCACTTAAAACTTTTTTATTTCTTTTGATTAGTCTTCTTGGTTGTCATATCCATTTTTGGCTTTTTAGTTAAGTTTTGAGTGGCATTTAACGTTTTTTCGGCATATTCTCTAAGTTATTGATATCTGAAAAGTTGACATTATTCAAAAATTTCACTTTTATTTTTATTTTAACAAAAATCAAAATCATAATTAAAAATGAACTGCAATCAAATACTTTCGAAACACGATGTTATTTCATGAAAAAGTAAATTTTATTATTATTTATTAAATTAAAGTTACTATTATTTTAGTAATTGTATGCCAATTCTTTATCGGTGAAACGAAAAACGTTCGATTATAAAACAATCAACAAAGTAAAATCAATTTAAGTTTTAAAACAGGGTTTCGAACCGAACCAAAACTGGAACCATGAGCCCATTCCAGTTCAAGTTTTTTTTAAAAAAAGTGAACCCTATACCGAATCCGGTCTTAAATTTTTTTAACTCTTCTTCCCACAGGCCTTCACCTCTCAGTTGACCCTTGTCCATTGTGAAGTCTTAAATTTCTTATTATATTTTTTTAAATGCAAATTACAAAGAAAATCTTTAACAAATCTTGCATGAAATATTTTTCTTTCTTTATATTTCATTTCATTTTCTGATGAAAAAAAATTGTCCAACCATTCATAAATTTTAATTTTTTAACATTAACATAATGTGAGAAAATTATAATTCACGAATGAACAAGATAATGTTTATTTTCTATGGAATTTCATTTTCTTTAGCAATTTGTTTTTGCTCTTTATAATTTCATTAGGATTTTAGTTTTTTACGGATATTAAACTAAATATTTTAATATATAAAGAAGCAGTATAGGCATTGTAAAATGCATTCGTTTAAATAATATATATTAATTATATTTTTATTTTTTTAAATAGGTTATAGTCTATAATAATTAGTTGCATGTAGAAGGTTTACGATAATTTTAAATAAACATCTTTAAGCTTGCGATTTTTATTGGGGTACTCATTTTTTAAAATTTGTCTTCTTTTTATTTACTGTTTAATTTACCTCATAGATGTCTAAAAATATGTGATTTACCAATATGGTTATTAGTAGGTAGATGTGAGTCATCCAGCACAGAGCGTTCTGATTGGCTGACGGGAAAAGATGACTCATTGCGTAGAGGATGAGTCATGGGTGTGATGCGCGTGTGTGTATGACTCATGGTCTTTGTTCTACAGCGGTTCA
Organism: Schmidtea mediterranea; assembly: GCA_022537955.1. Classification (NCBI taxonomy): domain Eukaryota; kingdom Metazoa; phylum Platyhelminthes; order Tricladida; family Dugesiidae; genus Schmidtea; species Schmidtea mediterranea. The sequence continues at coordinate 111,166,974 of CM039680.1, forward strand.
AAGAGGTAATGTCAGAGTAAAAGCATGAGTCATATATTTTTCCAAACATTTTCTAAGTCAAAACGAAGACAAAATATTTTTTATGAATCATACTTTTTTGTAAAATATGAATAAATATTTGATTTTCAAGAAATTTCCACTCAACATATTTAAAAATTTATTTCAGGCAGTTTCATTGTCTGAACAAATGACACAAAGAAAGTTATCAGTTAAACTATTATATTATTGTTTTTAAAGTAACCTTGTCCAATCAAATTAGTGTATGTCTATTGCACCTTAGATGGATACTCAGTCACTCAATTTACTATTTTATACACCCACATAGCATTATTACTCATGCATTCGTATTGCACAAGTCCTTATTCTTTATGCATATGTTTTGTACCTGTCATTGTTTATTGAAAGTGTGTATTGTATTAATTTATCCAATCAAAATCTTATATATCAATTTATTAATATAAATGGATGTTCATTTCAATTAATATTTATAAAATGTCTCAATTAAATATTGCAATTGATTTATTAAATGGTTTAATATCCAATGAAGAAAAAAATGATGAGATAAAACTTGATGAAACTTGTGGAGAAGATGGCGAAAGATCAGCAGATTGACTACAACTCTATTCTAAAGTTGTCATTCATTGAATTAAAAAAGAAAATCCTTCAAAAATGTTTTTGAAATGCTATTCGACCATCAAATGAAATGGAACCGAATTTTAATAGGCTTCTTATATATGAAACATATGCTATTAGAATCAGGTTCATACTTCGAAAATTACTTTCAATGGTCTGTGGAAGTATATTTATACTTGTTTGTTACTCTTAGTATTTATTATTATTATTATTATTATTATTATTATTATTCAGATAATTAAATATAAATTCATTCCCTGGGTCGAAAATAATGGTAGCTGGCAAGTGTTAATAGAAATCTCAACCAGATCAAGAAAACAATAGAAACTGTTGAAAAAGTAATGAAAATAATGAAATTAACTATTGGATTCGGTTTTGTGGATATTTTCTATCGTATTTGTCTTAAAATTTAGTAAACGTTTAAACAATGGTCTAAGTTTATTTATGTCTTGAAAAAATGTTTTTATTGTTTTCAAGTTTAATTACATTTTAATTTGTAACTTTACAACTTTTTTATTAAATAATTACGTATAACAAAACGTTTTTGGTAATATTTTATTATTAATAATAATAATAATAATAATAATAATAATAATAATAATAATAAAAACAAAAGTAATTTAATAAGATATTAAATCATTTAATAAATCGATTGCAAGGACTTGTGCAATATGAATGCATATTTAATAATGTTATGTGGGTGTATAAAATAGTAAATTGAGTGACTGAGTATCCATCTAAGGTGCAATAGACATACAATAATTTGATTGGACAAGGTTACTTTAAAAACAATAATATAACAGTTTAACTGATAACTTTCTTTGTGTCATTTGTTCAGACAATGAAACTGCCTGAAATAAATTTTTAAATATGTTGAGTGGAAATTTCTTGCAAAGCAAATACTCATTCATATTTTGAGACTAAGCTAATAAAATGAAATATCAATGAAATATAAATATAGATTTACACTGAAAATTTACAATGTTTAATGTTACTCAAATGTATGGATTAGTCTTTGACATTATTAATTCCTCATTCATGTCGATAAAATTAAAATAAATGATCGACGCAAGAACTGACATTTTAAATTTGAAAAATTAACAAATTTTACCTTATATTTGTTCTTGTTTAAAAACAAATAAATAAAAATCAAAACACGCATCAAATAACTTGCTAAACAACCATATATTCATCGTAATCATAAATTACTTAAGTATTTGTTTAATTTTGCCATAAATATTATTGTACTTCGAACAAAACTGTTAAACAATGTTTCTAATTATATAATATAGCTATGATGTTGATAAATTTGTCTAAAAATGATTTCAATAATATGATGTTTAGTAGTAACTTTAAAATATAGAAAATGAACTACATAAATTGAATATAATACTCAAGTGTTAACTAAATATTTAATAAAATATACAAAGAAATTCTTAAAATACACATCTTTACGTGCAATGTCTTTGTTTTAAAATTTCACGTGTCATCTATATTGCTTTTTATTATTTTCTGCCTTTATTGTAACAGCTATTTTTAAATTATTATTATTATTATAAAGACAAAACAAGTCATAATAAAATAACATTTATTGCTCACGATTATCAAAATTGTAATCTATTCTGTACGACCTATACATTGTATGATCTCATCCGATCCTCACAAGCTTCGCATGTATATGAGCATTGATATGGTTTTTCAACAATTGAAAAATCTTCATCAGGCGTCTCCCAATGTTGACAAACGATTTCGAAGAGATCAATTCCAATACGACCTCTGAGTCGATAATATAGTAATTCAGGAGCCGTGCAGGATAAAGACAGTCAGAGTTCAGGGTACAGCTCGTCCATTTTTCTCATAAGTATCTTCAGTGACAATGCTTAAAAATAATTAATATTGAGCCAAAAATAAAAATATACCATATTTATCAGATGAATTCATTTTTTAAATATCGAATAAATAACTTATTGAAAACAGCAATATATATAAATTTGTTGGGGTTGTCGGTGATTTGAATAGGATTTATTGGCAATCTGACTCTAAGCGTGCTTTTAACCCGCCATTTACCAAGCCATTTTAGAACGTCGCATACCAAGCCGGTCATTTTGACTGACTTATGTTATATTATTTATAGACAGATTATTTATATGTTATAATTGTCCATAATAATGAAATATAAATAAATAATGTGAAATCCCGTGTCTCTAAATTGTAGCCTGCTAAAAAGCTAATTTCCAAGCACGCCTATGTCGAATGTCAAAACTTTTATATGCCGTGCGATGTTGCCAAGTTATATGTATATTATCAATAATTTGAATTTTGTAATTAATTTTCCAAATATTGGAGATTTTATGACAGATTTTTGTTTTATAATAATAAATTTTGAATAATAAGATGTATTGTCAATCTGACTTCAATCATGCTTTTAAACATCAGTAATGAACTCTAAACGATATGAACTTTATTGATTAACACACTTTATCTCCAATTTAAAATGACACAAGGAATTATCTGTTACAGTCACGACTTGATGCTTATTACGACTCTTCGGGAAGAATAGCACTTTTCGGATCAATCGGATTTCACAATTACTTGACTACTGTGACTGGTTTCTGAGATCGGTAACTCTGATATAGTTGCTTTGCTTTGACCTAGCGTTATTTCTGTTTTAAATTTCTATTTTCCTTGATTTCAACTTTAAGTTTTCTCCAAATTTCTCTTTAATACTTTCTTCAATAATTTTCTGTAATTTTCTCCTTTCCAGTTATTCGTCGAATTCTATCCAATTTCTCTCTAATCTCTTTTTGTCTCCTTAGCCCAATTTCTCTCTTATAATCTCTTTATCTCCCTTTGATTCCAATTGCGCTTCCTTTTTTACTCCGTCATCCAATAATAATTACTGATATCCAATAGAATTTCTGATATCTTTTACCGCTAATTCCATTTGGGCCTCTATAATCACTGACAGCTGTCCAGATAAATAATTTTTTAGAGATGCGCTTTCCCGGATTCCCAAACAACATTCCTTCCCTTATCTTGAAAGAGCTTTCGAAATAACGTTCAAATTTTCCTTTTGTTTTTGTTTTCCTAAATTCGCACTTGTTAATTATAAATGACCTTCTTTTATTTAATTGTCTGTTTTTATTGATTTTCTCTTATTCCCTTCTCGTTTTTCGACATTTCTTTTTCATTCTCTTTTTATTAAGCTCCAAAACCACATCTTAATCACTTATCCTTGTTTCCCTCAATCATTTTACATGTTTATTAATTATTTTACTCTATTATTTAAGTATCCTCAACAAATTGTAACCAATCAGAGATCGACCAATCCTGTGATATAACAAGTTTATTAATAAATGATTGGTAGTTGAGATTTTTAAGTCCTAATACTACAATTTTGTTTTATTGCAATATCCATTCATTTTAAATACAATATCGATGCAATTTATTACTCAGACATCGAGATTATAAAGAGGTCATGCACACATTAAGGTTATGTACACAATTCAATCAAAATTATGCATTGTCATTGCATTGGTTGCATACATAGTATAAATACGATGACAACTTTAAAAAATTATTTCGACTTACAAACCGAATTTATGATAGTGAAGAATTGTAGCCATACTTTGAATTTTCTCAGATTTCCTATCAATTACAAATTTTCAATGCCAATCAAATTAATCAATACCCAATTTTCATGGTTACTTGCAATAATATTTGATACAGATATAAATTTAGTAAATGAAATTCTAAACTTGTTATTCTAATGAATAACAAGTTAAGAAGCAATAACCGCATATATCTTGGTTACGATAATGCAAAGTTTTATATTGGTAATAGAGAAGTATATTTTATTGACGACTTTCATTGGTATACAATTACCATTATCCAAGGATACTAGACCGATTCAGATGATGTCATGATTCCAATTTGGAACGTCAATAGTGCTAGAATGTCATTTTAATAAATCTTTTCATAAAATGTTTGGTATTTTATGGTGCAGATTAGTTTCCGTCTGCTTTTTTATTAATTTAAGAGTAATTTTGTTTTCTTTCTATTGCTTTATTGTGTGTGTTGACCCCCTTTTTACTCACATTGTACCCACCTGATACCTATCTGTTACTAATTTACAGATAGTACATCAATTTACTCACTCGAACCACAATGTATACATATATAATATACTTTAAGTTAAAATTATCTTATAAAATAAATTTAGGTCAAAATTTTAAGTAAAAACTTTATAAATTAACTTAATATTATCATTAATTTGTTTAAGTTATTCACTTTTGATAATTTAATAGTAAATATTTTAATATTCTTCAGTTATAAATTGTAGATCTTTATATATAAATGTTATTGATAGAAATGATGACAAATGGTTGATAATAAAATTCTAATAGACTAAAATAATGTTAATAATAATAAAAAGTTAAAGTATTATAAAAATAATAATAGTATTAACTAATAATAAAAATAGAAATCTTATATATATTATAGATTTTTATTTTACATTGTTGTATTACTTATAAAATACATCTTATTACAAATAGATTTGATAAACACAGAATTACTAATATCAATTATAATTTTTTAGCTTTATCTTCAGTTTTCATATTTTTAATTTCAACATATTTTTAGAATCTTTATAGCAAATTTTTGAAATGCATGCATAAAACTATGTTTCCAAAACAAGTTTAACAGTAAAGATATTGCAATACAAATACATAGTTAACAAAGAGATAACTAATTAATATATTAAAAACGATAAATCTTTTTATTAATTGCTTTTAGAAATATAGTTGCATGATGAAAATACTACGGTTATGTTGCTTCCAAATATACTAAAACTATGCAATTATGTTAATTAGAAGTATGCATGCGCTTGTTAAATTTGTAAAATATTAAGCTTACAGATTTGGCATAACAATATTAATAATAATAATAATAATAATAATAATAATAATAATAATAATAATAATAATAATAATAATAATAATAATAATAATAATAATAATAATAATAATAATAATAATAATAATAATAATAATAATAATAATAATTGATAATAACAGTTTGGTGAATATTTTATTTTAAATTTGTTATATTATTTATAACATATTGGTGGGTTACAGGGTTTCGAATCTTGCTTATCCTTCTAGTTGCCCTCGTAACGCCATACAAAATGATTCTAGCTGCCACTTGTCACCCGTTGCTAGGCAACGTTGGTAATGTGTTCAAGTGGTGGGTTGCCCGCAAAAATTGAGTACCATTTGCTAGTACTATAGTTGCTCGGACAATCCTCGGGTTCACGAGCGGTCGATAGAAGACTTATGCTCGCTTAGCTCTGTCCCATGCGTAAGTATGTTCAATATCGAGTGTGGAGAGATGGTTGTAAGTATTCCTATTAACACCTGTGCGCACGCGTATTTAAGAAATAATTTAACCACAATTAATTTATTGGAATCAACACAGTGAAGGTTTAAGGCGAGTTAATGGGGTGGATTTGCTGCTCGGCGTCGAGCACGCTCTTTGCGTCCTGGTCGACGACTATTGGGTTGAGTAGCAGGCTGATCCGCTGGCTGAGGGTTCTTCGGCGTCATCTGGGATGGGGCGAAAACGAGCGGGTATGTTACCGCTTCCCCCTCCCGACATACCGCTAGGGCGACTTCTAACCCTCGTATTTGAGTACGTAGGTTCTGATTGAGCTGACGTTCTTCCATCCAGCCCTTTTGCGCTGCGGTTAGTCTGTGGTACAAAGCTTTTACCTTTTTCGGCTCCGACCAAGTCGCTTTAACCTGTTGAACCTCTCTGGTCATCTGGAGTATTTATCGAAGGAGGTCTGCATTTACGTTTCTTACACGGTTTAGTTCTGTTTGTAGGACTTGAGTCGCGTCCATAACTATAAGGGATAAATTTGTTAAATATGGTTCTAATGACTTGCATAATTAATATCTAGGATTATTCTAAACATAACGATTAGAAAGGGGTACTCTTAGGCAAATTATCAAACGCAAGAGACATAGTATCAAACATTTTCTTTTTAACAACACAAAAAGAACATCAAAACTAAATCACAATTTTGTTAGTGTTTTTGCGACTTCTGCTTTCCGCGAACCGGCTCCTTTCGGCTCTTTTTCGGGGAAACCACGGGATATGGGCGTCGGGTATCCCGGACTGGGCGGAAATTCTAAGTGCACATGAATTCGGTTAGTTTAGTGATGCGGTTTCCGGTCGAATCTCATCATCAATAGATCGATCGATTTGTAATTGAATGAAGACATTTCCGTTTGGTAAACTGATGACCGGTGTTTATTTTACCTACTTTTCATATTCAGGATTCGCAATCAATACGTTCACGATACTTTAAAGCTACTAGGATTTTTCGAGTGGATTCTTTACCTCATGTATTTGGAAATTTTCGATGTGGGACTCAGTTATGCCTTCGTGTGTTTCTCAGAGAATTTTGGAATTATTTTATTTGGAGTTAACGGTAGGCATTCATGTGATTTAACGTTTGATGTGATGTCAATATAAATATTTTTAACTGTTGTTTTGATCATTCTTAAATCTTTATATTTCTGTTAAGTTTGTAATTTATATTAACTCTGGGTCAATCGAGACTGGGTTTGGGCTCTTAGATTCGACGTTTCAGTGAAAGAAAATGTCATCGATAATTAATTCACTTTTATTATACAATAATTTCATGTTAATCCTTTTCTCCTCGACAATATTGATTAAATTTTTACCGTAATGATCTCATCTTGGCGAATTACTGTTCTAAATTTGAATAATTGATTTGTACTTAAATTTTTTGTAATTAATTATTTTCGCCTTTAACCCGCCAATTTATTTAATTCATAAACTAATTTATTTTGAATACTTTCTTTCCAATCAATGGATTATCTTATTCCTACTTCCTTGGATCATTTAGTCAGTAAATTATCATTTTTACTAATAGTTATTTTCCTTTCTCATTCCATGGATGATGTTAATTTTTTCAATGAATTCCCCAGTTTTACATTAAAATCTATTGGGTCGATGAATTACTCTAGCTAAGGCATTGCTCTACTTTAACAAATTACTTTAAGTTTTTAATCAAAGGGTTAATTTAGTTGAATCCATAAATTACTTAAATTTTTCTTCATAATTATTCTACTTAATTAATCAAGGAGATATCTCGATAATCATTTTAATTGATGGGTTAATTTAATTCAGTTGACTCAAGATTTACTGATGATTTTTATTATTTTACTTCGAAATGTAAACCCAATAATTAATTTAATTTCAAATGATAATTTATTTTAGTTATCAACGATTTCAAATCAATTTATTCCCGTACCCTTTCCCTTTAATAGACCTTAGGTGCATCTTGTGTTTATATTATATTTACTGAGTGCCCACTGGACTACTCGGTGTGATGATTTTAAGCCGTGTGTAATATGAATTTAGGTCGATTTTTCAGAATTGAGAAACGAGGAAGCAGCCAGAGACTCCTTCCTTATTTCTCGCCTCTACTATAGGGATAAATATTGACGTTACGACCGCTGCGTTGCGCACGCTGAGTCTTCACGGGTACATATCATTGGCGATTTTCCACGCTCTTACACGAATCTGTACTATGTAGATTTTGCTTTCTTGCGTTATGTGTTGGCTGTGGGCCGGAAAAATTTCGACAAGATTATTTAATTATTTAAGCATATAAAACATGTTAATATTATCAATAATATTTATTAATTATATAACAATTAAACATAAATTACCATCCATTGACCAAAATAACAAATAGCATAATATTGCATCAAAATAAACCAAAAAATACCTCTCTTCCCACGCCGACGCCAAGCAGAGCTCTACCGAGATGCAATGACGTGACGTGGAAAGAGGGTCCAACATAAATATTTCTCACCTAAATAAAAATTGAAAATAGCCGTAAATTCGAAAATAGTTTCAAAATGGTTGAAAATAAGGTTTTTAAAATAGTTTCACAACGATTTCAAATGGTTTTTTTTTTAAAATGTGAAAATGGATCAGTATTTATACCTAATTTTCTCGCATGTGAAATTTGATGCAGTAAAACAAAATTCGACCTTGTTATTTTCTAGTAAATTCTATTCTTTGATTTTAATATTTTTTGATTTATTTTTATAATTTTTTATTTAGAATTTTTATTGAATTATTGCTAATTCAAATTTTTCAATTTAAATTTCACTTTAATGAACTTTAATTGATTTTTTCAATTTCGTCGAATTTGTTGTGTTTTCTTGTTGTATTTGTGTAGGTATCGTGCGAATCTTGGTGCATTTTGTTATTATTTTAATTTATTTTTATGTTTATTAATTTATATTTAATTCTTTTATTTTCTCATATTTTATATGGTTTAATTGGTGTTTAATAGGTTTATTTAAATTGCATGTTATTTTTGCATGTGTGTTTCTGATCCATTTAAACATTCCTCAAGGCCGTTTACGTTCTGGCCCAACAATATAATTATGTTGTTATATTTGATAATCGCAAAATTACTAAGACAAATTATATTTTATGAGCATCTTTTTTCAAAACAATTTTCACGTATTTATGAATGTAGCAAATTTCCAACATACATGAATTAAGTTAGTCCATGATTCACAATGTAAATGCAATGCAAGTGCATGTTTAACAAAGACTTGACTAATGAAAATATTAAAACCTATGGCTTTATTATTATTTGTATTTAAAAATATAGTTATGAAAAAATATTTTACAAATTATATTGATTAAAAGTATACCCATGCGCTTTTAATATATCAAGTTTTGACTTAATAATATTATTCCCGATGAGTTGAAGTTTAAATGGATAAATTATTTGTTTGTATTTTTAAATATAATAATATCTTTACCCTTTATTAAATTTTATTGTTGTCTATAAGTTTTCTTTTATATGTAAAACAAACACACATATTTCAACCATGAAACACATGTGTATCATAATTAACACATATTGTCATTAAACCCTTTCTATAAATACTGTCCCATATCGTTGATTTAACACATACACATATCTTGAGCCATAAACACGATTATCATATTTAATCACACATATCGTCTTAAAAAATATCGATTAATTGTCGGTTCATTTTAAAATATTTTGTTTATTTTTTTGTGTTTATATATTGAAGTAGTGACATATGAGGACTATGCCCCTTGGATATTTGACTTGAGAAAAAAAACAGACCACCCTAAAAAAATTTTTATGGGGGGGGGGTTTAAATTTTTTTAAAATTATTTGTTTTAATGTTCAAATTTAAAATTTTTAAAAATTTTTTAATTCATGATAAAAAATTCTATATATTTTTTCTCGATTAAAAAGTCTAAAAAATAAAAATTGGCTTAAATCGCCTATGATTGGTCGTACTGAGGAGTATTTTCGAATAAAATTGGCTCAAACTTGATTAAAGAACCTAAAAATATCGAATAAAAAGCCTAAGTATTTTTTCATACTTAAAATCCAATAAAAATAAAATTGGCTCAAATCGCCTATCGACTAAAAAGCCTAAATTATATTTGATCGATTAAAAATCAAGAATATTTTTATTTTTTATTTTATTTACTTTAATTATTTGTTTAAGTCAATAATATTATTTATAATTTACCTATATTATTATTAAATTTAATTGTTTGTTTTAATCAAGTCAATTCTTTATTTTTAAATTATATTATTATTATTAAATTAAATTGTTTGTTTTAATGAAGTGAATAAATAATTATTAATTATTTTCATTTAATTATTTATTTAATATTATTATTATTTTTAATTAATTAATTATTTTATATTATTATTATTGGTGAGTTATAGGGTTTTGATGTTTGTTTTAAACGTTCTTGTGTTTACCCCGGTAACGCCATATAAATATTTTCTAGTTACCACTCGGCACCCGTTGCTAGGCAACGTTAGAAATGTGTTCGAGTGGGTGGATTGTCCGCAAAAAGTGAGCGTTATTACTAATGTTGTAATTGCTCAGTAGGCAGTTAGTAGCACACTGGAACATAAAAAACATAGGGGGGGGGTTTAATTACAGATTAAATTTCGGATTATCTTGATTACATAATGATGTAATCAACTTAATTAATTTTGTGTGTATTTTAATTAATTTTTTTTCGAAATTTTTGTGTGTATTTGTTTTTCGAAATTTTTTTCGAGTTTTTGGAGCGGTTTTTTTTTAAATTCAAATTTATTTTCAATATTTAAAATAAAATTTTTTAAGTATTTCTAATTAAAATTTTTTTCAGTTTAATTTTATCAATGCAGTTTTTATATAAGATTTTTAAAATATGATTTTTATATATATAAATTATATATGATTTTAAGTAGAATTTTCAGTATAATTTTATCGATGAATTTTTATATACGAATTTTTAAGATGAAATTTTTTCAGTATAAGTTTTAATTTAAAATATCATTTTTCAAAGTAATAAATTTTTAACATCATTAAATATTGAAAATTTTTTATCCAAGGTTTGTTTTCAGTATAATTTTATCGATGAAATTTTTTATCAACTATTTTTTAAGATAAAATTTTTTAGTATAATTTTTAATTTAAAATATAATTTTTCAAAGTAATAAATTTTTAAAATCATTAAGTATTGAAAATTTTTTATACAGGGTTTGTTTTCAGTATAATTTTATCGATGATTTTTTTTTGTGTGTATTTTTTCAAATTTTTAGTATTATTTTTACTATGACTTTTTTATACATTTTGATTACGATCAAAGAAATTTAACGTTAACAAAATAATAATATAATAATAATTTAATAATAATAATAATATTAATTCAACCAATTAAAATCTTTATAAAAAACACGCAAAATAAACTCGTAAAAGATCAAAATTTATTTACATCATCACAAATCTGCTTATAATAAGCTCTTCTTAGCTCAGCCAACAAAATATGTACAACTTCCTTCTTTTTGTAGTCTCTGCAGCATCTGCATCTAAATGGACAAGTCAACATTGAGGGATCTGCACAAACAATACAGTCATCTAAACATTTCAAACCAGATCCTTGAACCAATTCGTAGTGCATCCGTACAATTTCTTCGATGTTGATTCCTGTCATTTGATAGATCCGTGTAGCCAAGTATTCAGGAGCACAATAGGAAAGTTTGTTTTTCATATTCGGAAAAAGTTCTTCCATCTTCATCAGAATTGTTTCGAATACGTATGCTTCTTGCTCGTTGATCATTTTTAATTTTTACAATCGTCAGAATTGAATCTATTTAAACACAATCAGTGCTTAATAAATAATCTAGTATTTCTTCGTCGGTATTAAGATTATTAATTTTTGATTTTATAAAATTAAATATTTCTTGTACTAGACTGTTGTATTCCAGTGTTTTTATCCCCATGACAACAACTTTTCCGCTTGCAAATACATTCACACACAGTGGATTATACTTGACAAGTCTTAATGCAGGAAACAGTTCCGGTTCGTAAATGTTTTCTGTTTTTGTGGACAAATCATGCAAGTTGATTCGACAACAAATGTCAATATTCAAAGATAGTGATTGAATTTGTAAATCTTGAATCTGATATTTGAGATCTCCTTCCTGTAATGGTCTTTTACAACCCATTACTCTGCATTTTCCGCTCTTGAAGAATAAGATTGGATATTTTCCACTTCTATCAACTACATGTTGTGGTTTTCCGGTCGGGAACTTCATTCCAGTTACTTCACATCTTCCTCTATAATTTATATTACTAATCATTTTCCGATATCAAAATAAATGAATCAGTATATCAAATTATAAACAAATTAAATTAAATTAAATTAAATTAAATGGAATTAAGAAATGATGCAGTATATCAAATTGTAGGGCCTAGTGGGAGCGGAAAAACTTTATTTGTATGTAATTTATTGCAGTCAAACATGTTCAAATCAAAATTCAATAAAATATATTGGCATAGGGGTGCAGACGAAGAACATGGATTGACACAAAATCAGTTTTGTAAATTGAAAATGACAATAGTTAAGGGATTTGATAAAAACTGGTCGTCTAGGTTACGTCGAGGCGATGTAATAATTATAGATGGAGAAGCAAATAAGGAAAAAGATTTCAATAATTTGTTCACAAAAATCAGTAGATATTGTGGAGTTACTGTTATTTTCATAACTCAAAATTTATTTCATCAAGGAGGAAGTCATCGAACACGTAATTTAAATGTTCAATACCTAGTTATTTTCAAAAATCCTCGCGATCAAACGATTATCGATTTCTTAGCCAGGCAAGCTTATCCAAACAATAGGAAATTTTTAATTGAATCATTCCAAGATGCTACAAGCGTTCCCCATGGATATTTATTCTTCGACTTTACACAACAATGTAGTGACGATTTACGTATCCGAACAGATATTTTTAATGAAAAAGGGGTTACGATTTATAAACAAAATTGAAAACAAATAAATGATTATCAATCATGTCATTTAAAAAAGTACTTCTCAAAAATCAAATTCAACCCAAAAAAGTTATTCGTAAAACCAAATCCAAAGTAAAGAAGAATCTAAAAAAGAAGAAGATTTTAAAAAAGAAGTGGATCAAATTATAAACAATAATAATTAATTGTAATTAGTAAACATGAAATTGGAACGTAGTCTACCATATTTCAATGCATTGGTAAAGGCACAAAATAATAAAAGAATAGCAATTTTACAAGCTTTCCCTTCATTTGTTATTGACGATTTGCTTGAAGTTATTGTAAATATAGTTCGAGGTAATGTCAATATTAGTAAAGCTAAAAGAGTGGTATTACAAAGACATAAGAGATCCCTTTTATCATTGGTAAACACTAAAAATAGACGTTTAATGAAAAGAATAATGTATAAACAAAAGGGTGGGTTCTTGGGTACATTAATTCCTATAGTTTTATCTGCAATTAGTGCAATTTCATCCCTAAGATCTTAATGGGTTTACAATACTCTAAACCAGATAAAGTTGTCCATATTTTAACATCTTGTTGTAATAATGAAGGAACAATTAACCAAAAATCCGCTCAAAACAATCTGGACAAATCCAAAAGATCCAGATGGTTTTGGTGGTGTAGAAAAATTAACAAAAAGAGTGATTAATTCTAAAAAAGAGACTCAAAAATGGTTATCAGACCAACTAGCATATAGTTTAAATAAACCAATGTTGAAAGATTCCCAACCAGACCATACAAAACAAGAGGAATCAATGATTTGTGGCAAATGGATTTGATGGAAATGATACCTTATTCGAGAATCAACAAGGGGTACAAATATATTTTAACATGTATTGATGTTTTCAGTATATATGCCCGTGCTATTCCAACAAAAACTAAATCAGCTAATGAAATGTCAATTGCAATTAAAAAATTATTTAAAGACGGACAACCTCACAATCTACAGACTGATTTGGGTAATAAATTTAATTAATTATTTATTTTAATGTATTTTAGGTAAAGAATTTTATAATAGCAAAGTAAAAGAAGTTATCAAAGCCAATCATTACTCAATATTCTCGCAATTCAAAGCTTGTTATGTTGAAAGATTTAATCGAAATTTGAGAGAAAGATTGAAAAAATACTTTGTGCATCAAGGTAATAAAACTTGGATACATGTTTTACCAAAAATTATTTTTAGTTACAATCATTCACCACATAAAGGATTAAATGGTCTCAGACCTGTTGACACTACAGACAAAGTCAGCATTACCAACAGAAACCAAACATTAAAGAAAGAAAAAATCGAAAAGCCAAAATACAAGGTTGGTGATCTTGTATGAATTAGTAAAATCAGTACTTCTCCGTTCATCAAGAATTTTGACAACAATTGGAGCGATGAAGTATATGTAATAAAGAAAATAGATACAAAACAGAATCCTGTAATGTATTTAATAGCAGATCATGAGAATAAAGAAATTAGTGGAAAATTCTACGAACAAGAACTCCAAGTCATTCCAATCCCAACAATATTTAGAATTCAAAAGATTTTAAAAACCAAAAATGTTGGTAAATATAAACAATACTATGTTAAGTGGCATGCATACGAAACTCCAACTTGGATATCCTCATCTCAATTGATTAAATAAATATTATGAAAGAAAACCAGTTTTATATGATTTTACCTAGTAATAGTTGTCCACTTATTTATCCTAATAACGAAGCTAGTAATTTTAATGTACAAGTAAATTCTGTTTACTTGGATGGTGAATGGGAAGTTGCATTGATTGATTTCACTTTTGTGTATAATCCTTTTCCGTATTTTAGTAATTCTTGTATACGTTATGAATCTGTAAAGAGTGGTAGTGAAATAAAGTATTTGAAAATAAATAATAAAAATCATACTTATGAAATAATAAATCCAAAATATACTCTAGATGTTGACATGTTTATTGAAAAATATGAGAATTTGGTTATTGTCTGTCCACATGTTCCATTTAAAGTAACATTCCCCGATATTCAACATGCGTTTAGTTTTGGACTAAAATCTACATCAATCATTTGTGAAGAGGATCATTGTCGAATAAAATTACCAAAATTTACAGATGATGGTGTTATGGAACAATTTGGGATAATAATAAGTTACGAAGAAAAATCAAAATTTGAAAAATATTTTGAAGATAATTTATTCATAAACACTTTATCGGAATTACAAGGTCATTTGTTGTCATTTAATCCTTCTCATTTTAAAGAATTAATAATTCAAGATAATGAATTGGTCAAAATAACACTTGCAGATGACATTACAAATATATCTTTTGACACAAATTTGTCTAAATCTTTGGGATTAAAATATTCAAACTTTACAGGCTCTATACTAGGCACTAAAATTCCGAAATTATTACATCATCATCAATAAATGTTCATTTATTCAAATATTATCGAACCAATAAATGTTGGTGATGTTAGAGTTCCACTATTAAAATCTATTTGGATTAAAAAATATGATCAAGGAGAAATTGTACAATTAGAAATAAAGAATCCAATGTACCTTCCAGTATCGTATTCAACTATAAACATCATTGAAATTAATATTCGAGATGATAGTGGGAAATTAATAAAATTTAGCAAAGATACCAAAACACATTTATCGTTACATTTTAGAAAAGTAAATGAATAAAAGAGATTTTTACGTGAATTTACCTAGTAATAGTTGTCCACTTACATTTCCAAATAATGAAGCTGGAAAGTTTAATGTAGAATTTCCAAATCAGATTTACTTGGATGGTGAATGGGAAGTTGCTTTAACTGAATTCACTTTTGTGTACAATAATTTTCCATTTTATAACAACTCTTGTATCAAATATACCAAGAGTACATTACATAATAGTTATGAATATTTTTATTATATTGAAGGAAACTATACAATTAGTCACAACTCTACATTTTATCTGATATATATTGACAACAAAATTTTGAACATTAATTGTAAATATTTTCCATTCAAAGTAACATTTGATAGTATTGAAGAAGCTAATTGCTTGGGATTTAATAAAAAAGAAGTAGATTTTAATGATGAATTGAATCAGATACGTATACCAAATAAAAAATCAAAATTTGATACTATACGATTAACTATATCTTATTATTATGATGTAGAGTATACTGAGACATTTAAAGAAAATTTATTCATTGCTGAACTCTCACAAGTCACTGATCAGTTAATGACATCTTATCCCCATCCTTTCAAGTCTTGTGAAATTAAACAAGATCAACTTGTTAAAATTGAATTGGAAGAAGATGTTAAAAGTGTTAAATTTAGTAAACTGTTGGCTCTTAGTTTGGGATTAATTGAGGAATCTTATAGTGAAAAGATCATTGTTGGATCTAGTTTACCAACTATAATGCAAAGAAATATACAAATGATGATTTATACAAATATTATTGAACCAATTCTTGTGGGCAAATTAAGTGTTCCCCTTCTTAAATGTGTTTGGATAGAAAAACATAAAAAAGACGACCTTGTTCAATTCATTGAGAAAAATCCAATGTATTTACCAGTATCATCCTCGTATATAAACAATATAGAAATCAATATTCGTGATGACTGTGGAAAACATATATTTGGTAAACAAGACAAAACTTACTTGACATTAAATTTCCGTAAAATAAATGAGTAATCCAGACATTGTAAACTTTTATAGCACTCATCAAAATGGTGGGGATTTACCTTATTTTGTAGGTAAACAGTATGGATCTGGTTGGTTAAAAACAATTGGACGATTTGCACTACCTATTCTTAAACGTATTGGAAATTTTGGTATGAAAACTGCTAATGACGTAATAAATAATAATACACAATTCTTACCTGCTTTAAAATCAAATGCAATATCTGAAATTAAAGATTCTATACCATCTGTAATGGAACACTTACCTTCTATTATTAACAAAGTTTCTGATGTATTTAATAAAGAACAAAAAGGTGGAACAATTAAACGTCGAAAAATTATCAAGAAACATATAAACAAAAGAATGAAAGGATACGGAACTATATTCCAGTCATGATTAGTGCAAAATCAGAATTATGCATCTTTGATAGACCATCTCCTCAAGCAGTAATTGAAAATGGTTCCTTTGAAGATATTTATCCAGTGAATTCGATTACAGATCCGGGAAACACCTCAATTCAATTTTACATTAATAGCTCTCAAACCGAATACTTGGATTTGAACGATACATTACTCTACATCCAAATGAAAGTTGTAAATAGCAATGGGGAAAATTTATCTAATGAATCAGATGTTACAGCAAACAATTTCTTTTTTCAAACTCTTTTTAAAGATGTTGAAGTAATTTTCAATTCTACTAAAATTGAAGGAAGTAATGATGTATTCGCACACAAGGCAATGATTGAAACTATTATTAATTACAATCATGATACAAAACATACTTGTTTAGGTGGAATGGGTTTCGATGAAAATGACACAAAAAGAAAAATTTGGATTTCAAAATCAAAACCAATCAGTGTTTGTTCCCACTTCAATTAGATTTCTTTGATCAACCAAAATATTTATTACCTGGTGTTAGTGTTCAAATTAAATTAACAAGATCCAATACTGAAAGAAGTTTAACATGTACAAAAATAATTCCACAAATAATATTATTAGATGCAAAGTTGATGGTTAGAAGAGTTCGTGTTGAACCGTCAGTTTTAGCTGGTCATCAAATTGGGCTTGCTAATAGAAATGCAATTTATCCAATGAAAAGTAAGGAAGTTGTTCAATTTTCATTGCCAATGGGCTCATCTTTATTTTATAAGGAGCAAATATTTGGTGATAGACGACTACCAAATTTTATTCTTGTTGCTTTCCAAGGGAAATAAAAGATATGGAGGATCGTATTTGGAAACATTTTCAATATTTGAACACTTTAATGTCAAGTCTTTAACATTAAGTAAAGGAAATGATTATCGTGAAAAATATAGTCAAGATTTTGCCAATGATAATTATAGTTCTAGTTATATGCAAAGTATTGTTAGGAATATGGGTTATCTTAATAAAAATATGAATTGTGGTATTACCTTGTCAGACTTTAAAAATAAATATCCCTTTTTTACATTTGTATTGGCACCTGATTTTGATCTTAATCAAAGTCAGTTACCTCAAAGTGGAAATTTACGATTGGATATAAAATTTGAAAATCCATCAACCGAATCTGTATCAGTACTTGTATACGGAGTATTTGAAAAAGAAATTCAAATCACATCAAGCCGTACAGTACTTGTTTGACAAACATTGTTGAACACACTATAAACCAATGTGTTATTAGTTATGGTTAAAAATGAAGTAAGTATTTTAATTAATTTGTTAATTTAATTAATTTTAGTTATATTCAGATACAAACTATTGCTAAAAAACTAATTGGGAATAATTTTATTGGTGTTTTTCCATTGGACAAAATTCCCTATATAAATATCAACAAAGCTTTGATTGTAAATACTCAATCAGCTAATCTCGGTGGAGAACATTGGCTTGCTATTTACGTGAAACCAGATAAAATACATGTATTTGATCCAATGAGATTCTATTATCCCCCTTCATTGATATCAAAACTAGAATCAATGTTGATGCCAATTGAATATAATCGAATTTGTTATCAGAATCCATTGACCAAAACTTGTGGCCAACATTGTTTAGCTTGGTTAAAATCAATGTTCTCTAAATAAATTTTTGTATCATTGTGTTTATTACCTAATATGGTTTTGTGTAAATTGGTAATGTGTGTGTGTTGATTAATACAAGTGTTGATTTTGATTGGTCAAAATAAATACACACATTTGAATATATCGATAAACATTTTTATAATTTATCATAATTTACAAACTCGTTTAATTTGTAAGTTTAATTTTCTTTTTAAATTTTTAATTATTATTCAATTTTAGAAAATGAACAACTATAATAACGAATATGAATCAAGTAATTTTAAATTTATATTTTAATACAAATTTACCTTTTATTTTAGATAATTTTTTATTTCCACAACGTAATGGATTTTATCCCCAAACTTATGTTGAAAATTATCAACAACATTATCCACAAAACTACGGTGGAAATGAATCAAGTAAGATTTTAATTTTTATTTAATAAGTGTTAACTTTATTTTTAGTTAACCAACAATTTTATCCACAAAACTATGGTGGAAATTATCAACAATTTTATCCACAAAACTATGGTGGAAATCAATCAAGTAAGATTTTAATTTTTTATTTAATTATTTTAAAAATTTTTTAGTAAACCAACAATTTTATCCACAAAACTACGGTGGAAATTATCAACAATTTTATCCACAAAACTATGGTGGAAATCAATCAAGTAAGATTTTAATTTTTTATTTAATTAGTTTAAAAATTTTTTAGTAAACCAACAATTTTATCCACAAAACTACGGTGGAAATTATCAACAATTTTATCCACAAAACTATGGTGGAAATCAATCAAGTAAGATTTTAATTTTTTATTTAATTAGTTTAAAGATTTTTTAGTAAACCAACAATTTTATCCACAAAACTATGTTGGAAATGAATCAAGTAAGATTTTAATTTTTTATTTAATTAGTTTTAACTTTAAATTTAGTTAACCATCAATTTTATCCACAAAACTATGGTGGAAATGAATCAAGTATTAATTTTAAATTATCAATTGATTTAATATTTCTTTAGATACAAATTTGCCATTCACTGATTCTGAAGGGAATAATGTAATTAATGTTGGAAAATGTAAGTTTTTTTTTGGATTTTATTATATATATTTTTTTCGTATTATATATATTTAATCATAATGAAGGATTGATGCCCCTTTATTATTATTGATCAAAAATAAGGGCAGACCCCTTGATTTTTTTTTTGAATTTTAATACATATAATTTTAGCAATAATGAAGGATTGATGCCCCTTTATTATTATTAATCAAAAATAAGGGCAGACCCCTTGATTTTTTTTTTTGAATTTTAATACATATTTTTTAGCAATAATGAAGGATTGATGCCCCTTTATTATTATTGATTGAAAATAAGGGCAGACCCCTTGATTTTTTATTTTAAAACTGACCACTATATTTTATAAGAGAACAAGTTTTTGAATATAATTTGTCAACAATTATCCCCGCTCAAAATTTTTTTATCAAAATAATAGATAATAGAGGTAAACTTTTTTTAAATAACGTGTTTACTATTATTTACAAATTATAAAAATCAACAAAACTTTACAAAAGATAAAAAATTTATTCAACAACATTTAGGATTTTCTAAATAGGTTTGATAATAGAATTGTTAATCTTGACTCCTTTAATAATTATCTGAATTTTATATTTTTTATTATCTTGTACTTGATCCTTCAATTGACTTTCACAATTAATAAATGAAAATTTTTCATTAAAATCCATTTCGTTATTCAACAAATGGAGTATATTTGAAATATTTTTTCGATCTTCCTCTTCAATATTTCCAATCATAATATTGTAATCATAAGCTTTTAAATTAACCGATTCCTAAAAAATAATTAATCAAATTAAATTAAAATAAACATTACTTTGAATGTATATGTAATAGGGAAATTTAAATAGTTCATACTGTATTGAAGGTATTGATTGAACAGGAGGCTTAAATGTCATCCCAATAACAGCTGTACTGTTTTCTTCTAGGAGTATTTCATATACTTTTGACATTGTTGCTTTTTCATCAAAAATATTTTTATTTATAGCAAATAAATGATTTTTATTGGTTGCATACATGCACATTTATTTTAATAATTTAATTAATTTTTTTAATACTAGGTAAATTATACCCAAATTATTGCCAATTAACTGTGCATAATAAAATAAAATGTCACAAAAAAATGGAAGAATACTATGGTAAAAAATACCATAATTCAATTTATTTTATATGTCCCGTATGCAAAACTTCCCAACCCATTCCCTATTTAGACTTTTATGACCACCATAAAAATCATTTGCGACAGTTTAATGATAAAAAAATTAAACTATTTAAAAGACCCGTAACAAATAAATTAAGCAGCACCCTAATTACCCCATTAAATAATCACATACGCGAACATACATCAGATTCTATTAATAATATTTTGGAATATCTAAATGAAGATATTGAATTGGTGAATGAAACAACGGAAGCGGACGAAGTTGTTGAAGCGGACGAAGATAATGAAGCGGACGAAGCGGACGAAGATATTGAAGCGGACGAAGACATTGAAGCGGACGAAGCGGACGAAGATAATGGATCGATTGATTCATGGCTTAGAGCAGTTGAAGAGATTGAAGATATCGGATCGATGGATTCATGGGATGGAGAGATGGAAGAGGTACAAATGGGGCAAAATAACAATATACAAATAGGAGGAAATTTGCCTATAATCCAAAGTGACTTACGAGGTACACATAAAATAATTAGTATAGATACGACCAACTTGAACATTAAAGAAATTGTTTTTCCTATAGAGATAATAAACAAATTAAGAGAGATAATACATGAACTTAGTTATGTAAAAATTCAATTTGGAATAGAAATTGAATTTGAGAAAGATGGAGAAATAAAATTAAATAATATAAGCAACAGTGCAAGACCACTTACCCAATCATTCTTTGACGACAGTATACAAAAGATCAATGAAAAGATATCTTCAATAACAGAGTTAGGGAGTAGTTGGGTTATTAGAAAAATAACTGAAATTTACTTTATAGTAACAAAAATAAGTAACATCAGTAGGTTAAGTGGTAGAAGTTATATAAAAACACCAAAACAATTGGCTAACAAAAAGTGTATACTAAATGTAAAAAATAGTGATAATTTATGTTTTATCATATTATCAATACTTAAAAAAGATGAGATTGTTAGCAGCATAGAAATAATATTTATAGCTACACTAAGTATCTAAATGAATTAAATTATGAACCAAATGATATGCCCATGAAATTAAATGGTATTTGAAAATTTGAGTCAAATAACGAAGGGTTAATAATTAATATATTTAGTTATGACGAAACAGTTAAACCCGAACATGATGACTTTGTTTTAAAACACCCATTTATAAACATAATACATAGGTCCAAAATTACTGAAGGAACAATTCCTGAACAATTACTGAAAGAACAAAACAATATCATTATGTAGGAATTACATCTCTAAATAGGTTATTGAATTGTAAAGATAAAACAATAGAAAGAATTCAATCATTATGGTGTCATAGATGTCTCAATGGATTTAAAAATAAGAAAGTATTGGACAAGCATGAGATATTATGTATGAGAAATCAGTTAGGGACAACTTTATATACTTTCCCTGAAAATAAGTTTATTAAATTCACAGATTGGTCCAAAACTGTAACCCCACCATATGTTATATATGCTGATTTCGAATCTGTATTGCCAAAGGACGACGTACACCATCAAATACATTTACCCATTTCGGCAGGACTTTTGTTAATAAATAATTTTGATGGGAGTACAATATACAAAGAATTTATAGGTGAAGATTGTGTTGAACAATTTTTAAAAACAGTTGAAAAAATAGCAAAATATACTGTATTACCATATTATTATAAAATGGGAAATCAAACAATTAAGGAATTAACCAACATACAACAGATTCAATTTGATACATGTATAAAATGTTATCTTTGTTTGAAAGATATTGTGGATCCGGTGAAAGATCATGATCATTTTACTGGGGAATACTTGGGTGCTGCTTGCAATGAATGTAATATTAATAGAAAAATAAATAAAGTTTTACCAATTGTTTTCCATAACTTAAAGGGATATGATATGTATCATATATTAAAATATGGATTGAGTAAATTTAAAAATTGGGATTTAGGATGTATTCCAATAACATCTGAAAAATTTATTTCATTAATTGCTCACTTGGGAAAAATTAGTGTGAGATTTATTGATTCGTATCAATTTGTAAATGATTCTTTAGCAAAAGCGGTTAAAACTCTGACAACTTTACCTTTGACTCGATCAGCTTTTACAGGGACTATAGTTGATGAAAAGGGGATCTTTCCATATAATTTTGCAACTAGTTTAGATGTTCTTCATGATACTTATGAATTACCCCCGATTCGGAAAGGTGTCACTGAGGCTGAATATGAAAAAGCTCTGCTTATTTGGGATGAAACTAATTGTAGGACTTTACTTGATTATATGAAAGTTTACCTGAAACTAGATTGTTTTCTTTTGGCAGACTTTTTTCAACAATTTCGAGCGAAATCTATAGCACATAGTAGATTAGAACCTTTAAATTATTTTGGGATTCCTGGAATGTCGTGGTCTTCTGCTTTAATGTCCTTGGATGAACCTATAGAATTAATTACTGAAAATGAAATGTTTAGCTTTTATGAGGGAGGTATTAGAGGTGGTCTTACTTTTGTTAATAAACACTATGTTAAAACCGATGAAAACACAGATTTACTATATATTGATATTAATAATTTATATGGTTGGGCTTTAAGTCAACCATTACCTTGTGGTGAATTTAATTGGATATTTGATGGATTTGATACAATATTATCTGATTGTTTGACTTTGGATCTTGAATCTTTGTCATATGGGTATACTCTTGAAGTTGATCTTGAGATTCCTTTGGAACTTCATGTTAAGTTAGATGATTTTCCAATTGCGGCTGAGAAAATGAAACCTGAGGGTTCAAAGGTTGAAAAATTGTTGCTGACTCATTATCCTAAATATAACTATGTAATTCATTGGCGATTATTAAAATTATACATGTCTCTCGGTGTTAAAGTGACACATGTTAATCGTGGAGTAATATTCAAACAGTCTAATATTTTTAAAAAGTATATTGACATAAACACTGAACTTCGAGCTAAAAGTACAAATACACTCGATAAAAATTATTATAAGTTGTTAAATAACAGTTTATATGGAAAAACTGTTGAAAATCTGAAAAAGAAAATGAATTTTCGTCTTTGTACAACTGATAAAAAACTAGTCACTTATACTTCAAAACCAACCTTTAAAAAATCAATAAAAATTGACAATGATCTTATAGCTGCGTTGTTAAATCCCGATTCGATATGTTTAGATCGACCAAGTTATATAGGACAATCAGTGCTTGACTTGTCAAAACTTAGAATGTATGAGCTTCAGTATAAGGACTTGGAAAAATATCGTCAACAATTTAAATGCGAGATTAATATAGTTGCTGGAGATACAGACTCTTTCTTCTTGGAGATTAAAAATTGTAAACTAGATATTCTATTGTCTGAAATTTTTAAGGATAATATTTTGGATACATCTAATTATCCTTCTACTCATCCGCTTTATTCTAACAAACTTGATTCGGTCATTGGAAAATTTAAGGATGAAAGTAAGGGAGAAGGTTATGACGAATGGGTTTTCCTTAGACCAAAATGTTACAGTTTGTTAGGTAAATCTTCTTGTCTAAAAGCTAAGGGTATATCGTTAAAGGATACCGATCTAACTTATAAATCTTATAAAGAGTGTTATGAGAAAAACTCAGTCTTTTCGGTACCACAATTCGAATAGGAACAAAAAATCATCAACTTTATAGTTTTAAAAATAGTAAAGTTGCACCAACAAATAGAGATGATAAAAGGGTTTGGGTGGGTAAAAATAAAAGTTTAGCATACGGGCATATAAATATACCTGGAGAAATTGACGTTGATGAAGAAATTGTCGCTGTTGATGAACTTATTGGAGAAATAGAATGATGTGACGAAAATATAACAGATGAAATTCAGCAACATAACTTCGAGGAAGAACTAATAGATATAGATGATGTGCAGTTCTCTGACGATGATGAAGAAGATGAAGATTTTTATTAAATAAAAATTATAATATAAATTTGTTTTTTTTTATTTTTTGATTAATTTTTATTACATACTTTATGGGTTTATTTTATGTGTTTATAGTTTTTTATAAAGATTTCGATCTTTTACGAGTTTATTTTATGTGTTTATAGTTTTTATAGTTTTTTATAAATATTTTAGTTGGTGGAATTAATATTAATATTATTATTATTATTATATTATTATTATTATTATTATTATTATTATTATTATTATTATTATTAAACGATAACGCCAATAAAAACCTTTCTTACGATATATTTCGATAGCACAGCTATCATCTTCAGGTACTCAAAACCAACTAAAAATATGATGAATTAACATTTAATTTAAACAAATTATTTTTTATTAATTTAATTTTTTAATAAATAAATATTTTTAAAAATATATTTTAAATTAATTTTAAATTTTAAATTTTTTACTTATATTCTAATTTTTTAAAAATTAATGCAATTTAAAATTTTCAATTATTTTAATAATATTAAAAAAACAAACATGATTTAACACACGTAAACTATTTAAAAACATTCAAAACATTCGTAGTCACAGCACTCTGCACGTTAATCTTTGGATCCAATGACCTTATCAGCAATGCTTCACATATCACTCGTTCCCAATAACTATTAAAACTTCTCAACAAAATTCTAAAATCAGACATTCCGATATCACTTTTACAGCCTCTATTGTGTTCACTAATATTGGTCAAACCCTTCAATCGACAATGCTCTAGAACTCGAGTACAGAGATGACGGGAAGTCTCTCCAATGTATGTGGCATTACACCCATTACATGTAAATTGATAAACGAGATCAGAACACAATCCAACCGGAGTTTTTGATTTATTAATAAACATATTGCGTACCTTACACGAATTAGAGACGATCTTATACTCTAAATTTCCTACCAGTTTACCCAACTTCCTCTTATAATTTGTAAAGCCTTCAGAGTACGGCAATACTAACACATATTTAGGCTCAATTTTTTTATATCCATTTTTACAATCACCCAGATCAACACTCAATTCACACCCATCCGACAAATTACATTCAGACTTTCCACAACATGGATTCTTAGGATTTTTAATCAATTTATCAACAGTTTCTTTTATCATCAACAATAAAAATGATTTAGAATATCCATTCTTTATCAACAACTCAACCAATTTATCAACACTTTTTACCGAATTAGCAAAAGTAGAAGATAAAGCCCATGAACGATAAATCAATCCTTTCACCATATTTCTCTTATACTTAAATTCACAAAAGCTTTCTGGAGAAGTATAAAGACCAGTATCAGTTGGTTTTCTATAAATCTCTGTCTCATACTGTTTATCTTTGCGTTGAATTAACAAATCCAAAAACGCGATTGATGACTTTCTCTCCGTTTCACATGTGAATACAATGTTTTTATGTAAACTGTTCATAAACTGCAAAAACGGTTCTACATGTTTCTGGTTTTCAAATATAAGAAAAATATCATCCACATACCTTTTATAAACAAAAGGTTTTTCAAATTGGAAAGAAGCAATTTTCTTTTCCAAACTAGCCAAAAATATTGATGCCATCGTTGGTGCTAAAAGGGAACCCATAGCGACTCCATCTATTTGTTGATACCATTCATCATTGAAAAGAAAATTGACATTTGAAGTAGCAAATTCAAGAAGTTTTCGAAATGCCCTTCTATCCAAAATGTGATGTTCCGAATCATTTTCATTCCACAACGCACAGCATAAGTCAATTGTCTCAACCAGTGGCACATTCGTAAACAAACTACAAACATCAAACGAAACCATAACATCATTCATACTTCGTTTTTGTAGCTTTGCAATACAAGAAACAAACTCAAAGCTATCCTTACATTCAAACTCTGATCGCATTAATGGTTTTAATAATCCATCTAAAAACTTTGCTATTTTATACTGGGCAGTACCAACCATCGACAAAACTGGTCTCATAGGTACACCATCTTTATGGATTTTTGGCAGCTCATATAGTTTAGCTGGCTGCGATCCTATTGGACGAATAGACTTACCTACCTCTTCATCAATAAGCTTCTTCTCAATAAAACCATTTAACATTTTTTGCACAAACTCTTCATCCTTAAGAGGAGGTAATTTTCCATTCTTCCGACCCTTTGGCAATTTCACAAACTGAGGAGAATTTAACAAATCATTCAACTTATTTACATACACATCATGGTCAAGAATGACTATCCCATTTCCTTTGTCAAACTTACAGATATTTATATTTTTTTTAGCTAAGTTTTTTAAAGTCATAAAATCCCTAATATTTTGCTTTTTGTTTTTATCGATATACTCCATCGTACTTGCACTTAACGAGCTCTTCACATAATTACCATTAATGCCTTTCATCGATCGGGCTATATGAAAATATAAACTTTCAATTTTTGCACACAATTTTGTTTCATCCAAGCGATTCTTAATACAGTGATTTGGACCAAATTTTAAAACACGCTCTTCATCATCATTCAACACTATTTTACTCAAATTTATCACAGTATTCTCCACACTAAATTTAGAAATCCCAAATATTTTTCTCAAATTAATCAATTTTTTAATATGAGCATTCTCTTTAGATTTTATTTGCACAATCGAATTTTTGATACACCATTCTACACATACCTGTAAACAAAACTCATTCGTAGCATTATTTAACATTAATCCAATATTTGTTAGTTTTTTATCAATGGAAGTTCTCCTTATTTTCTCTGATTCCAACATTCTTCTTAACGTTCTTCTATGTATTAATTGGACATCTTTACATCGCTTGGATGAAACAAAATTGTGTGCAAAAATTGAAAGTTTATATTTTCATATAGCCCGATCGATGAAAGGCATTAATGGTAATTATGTGAAGAGCTCGTTAAGTATCAATTACAATATATAGAGTTAGAAAAATATCGAAAAGAATTCACTTGTGAAATTAATATAGTTGCTGAGGACACCGATTCCTTTTTTCTAGAATTTAAGAATTGTAAGTTAGACATTCTTTTATCTGCTATGGTTCGTGATAATCTCCTCGATACTTCTAATTATGACCCAAAACATCCTTCATATAGTAGGAACCTTGATTCTGTCATTAGAAAATTCAAAGACGAAAATAAAGGACTTAAATACAAGGAGTGGGTGTTCCTTCGTCCAAAATGTTATAGCCTCTTGTCTGAAGTTGAAAGTATCAAAGCTAAGGGTATAACATTGAAGGGTACTGACTTAAAACATAAGTCATACCTAGATTGTTATAACAAAAACTTAATTTTTTCTGTATCACAAACTCGTATTACTAGTAAAAACATCAATTATTTACAATTAAAAACAGTAAAACTGCATTAACAAATAAGGATGATAAAAGGGTTTGGGTGGGAAAAAATATAAGTGTAGCATATGGTCATTATAGGGGAGGTGATGTGGTTTTAGGTAACAGTCCAGAAGAATTTTCGGAAGATAATGAAGAATATGACGATTATGAAGAATTTTGAATGAATAAATTATTTGAAAATATTCTTTGTTTTTGTATATTTTTGTTGATGTTTATAATTTGTATGTTTTTAAGTTAGTATTATTTTTTATTAAGTATTAAAAAATGTCAAAAGGTAAATCATGTATATTTAAATATGTATTTTATTTTATTATTTAGTTTATCTCTTTGAAGTAATTTTAAAGAAAATTCAGGAACTTTATCCAATAATTAAAAATACGTTGGATTATTGCGCACCAGAGTTTCTCGCAACAAAACTTTACCATTTCACATGGATTAACATTGAAGAACTTCTCGAGATTCACTTTGACAACGTTCCGGGATCTGATTACCGATGTGTTGCAAATTGTATTGTTTGTAAAGATAGTATGAGAGTAACATGTTCAAATGGATGTCCATGTTGCCAAGATTTCAAACGTGACCAAACAATCCATATATTGTTGACCGAAATGTGTAAAGCATATTACTCGGATATTTTTGATTTGAAATAAAAATTAATCTTTTTTATTTAATCTTTATTGTCAATAAAAATATTTGTATGGATTGAAAGTTTGTTATTTTTACATTGAAAAATTATTATTAGATTACATTACATTTTAAAAATAAAAATAAATAAAATAATGTTAATAATAATAAAATAAAATAATAAAATAATGTTGGGTCAAAACACAAACGGCCTTGTAAATGTTTAAATGAATCGGTAACACACATGCAAATATAACATGCAGCTTTAAATTCAAAACCTATGAAAACATCAACTAAACCCTATCAAATATGAGAAAAAAGATAATAAAATATAAAATAATAAACATAAAAATAAAATTAAAATAATAACAAAATGCACCAAGATCCGCACGAATTAAATATAAACACAACACGAAAACCCAATGATTTTGACCAAAATTTGACAATTTATTAAAAATACCAAATTTCATGAAAATGAAATAAAAATCAAATAATTTGAATTAGAAATAATTCAATTAAAAATCTAAAGAAAAAATTGTCAAATAAAATTTCAAAATAATAAAAATTAAGATTAGAATACACTAGAAAAATCCAAGGTCAAAATTTGTTTTACTAAATCAAAAAGAACACGCAAGGTTAAGGACAAAAAATAGGTATATATACCGATTCATTTTTACACAATTTTAATCGTTTTGAATCGTGTTAAATCGTTTTGAAATCATTTAACAGTTTTTAAAAATCTATTTTTAGGTGAGTGAGAGTTTTATTTGGAAACTCTCTCCACGTCGCGTCCTCGCAACCTCGGTAGAGCTCTGCTTGGATGTCGGCGTGGCGAGAGTAGTATTTTTGTATGATTTCTATTATGGGCAAGTAATTTGTTATATTGTTTTAATATTAATAAAATATTTATAAAGCATAAAATCATTTTGTTTTCATTAATTATTCGTTTTTGTCGAAATTTTTCCGGCCCACAGCCAAAACACATCACAAGTCAGTAAAATCATACACATTATTCAGATTCGTGTAAGTGCGTGTAATATCGCCGATGATCTGTGCCCGTGAAGACCCGGCGTGCGGAACGCAGGGATCGGAACGTCAATATTATTCCGTATAGAAGAAGGAAGAAATAAGGAAGTGGTCTTTTGGTTACTTCCTCGTTTCTCGATTTCTTTAAAATCGACCTAAATTGTTATTCTACGTACGGCTCAAAATTATCACATCGAGTAGTCCAGTGGGCACTCATTAATTATAACGTAAAGACAATGCGTCTAAGGCCAATAAAAAAGGATGGTGACAAGGGAAATCAAAAGTAAAATCGTTGTTATTACGTCTTAAATAAAAGTTCAAATTAGAATTCATGGAAAAACAGTGAATAGAAAATCCCTAGGGAATTAAATGTAAAACTTAACTTCGCACATTGTAGAAATACTTTTGTAACCCTTTTCTGAATTATAAATCCGCATACCAATAATTCTACATTGGATAAGGTTCCCAGTAAAATAGCCCATTATTGAAGTATAACACCCAAAGGTAACTTACCTATAGCTGTAATTTAGAGATTTCCAAATAAATAAACTATTCCAAATATAATAAATCCAAAGCAATTCACATCACGAATATCATAAGTAACAAGAAAGGTATAATTGAACTAATAACAACGGCGTCAAAATAATTCCAACATAATAAGTAAATAGATAATTAGCGAATCCCGACAAGCCCAGATTGCCTCATGAAAATACAACCGAGTAGATTTGAGAAGGATACCATAATCATCGTAAGGTAAAAGCATTTGCCACTTGGAATAAACATTCCCAATGTCTAATCAATGACAATCATGGGTTATAAACTTTTAATATTACCTGATCACGAGAGCCAATGCTACGGTTTCCAACTTAGTTGACAATTATCAAAAGAAAAATAATGCACCTAAATGTCATGCGACTCGGGGAATATCGGAAAAATTCAACGATAATTCACTAGTAATGTCAGTCAACGTCAACATCCATCCTAAGGGAAAAGAATTTAAGTTCAACTTAACCTGATGACCCACTCGAGTAAAATCTTACCCAATTTTGTCTCGCCTAAATGTCGTTAGTCAGTAAATCGAAATTTGCAGCCATATAACTCCAATGATCGGCATCCACGAGTAGCTAATTCACTGAAAATTCAACCGGTAATGTAGCTAAGCAACAAAAATTATTTTTTCTATAAAATTGATTAAAACAAATTTGTCCGCCGCCTACCCAGAATGTTTGAACGTTGTCGATTGAAATTACCAAATTTTTCCTGGAAATCCATAAATCCACCCACATTCGGACACGTCACCAATTAAAACCACGATCCAATCTCTTCGGATAATCCACCCAAAAATCAATATAACAGACTGTATAAATAAATAGAAAAAGTAAATTGACCCACGATTAGTATTTAGGGATATTGCTTCCACAAACATTCTCTTCCTATAAATGTTCATATTCCTTACCAATCAGTGTGTGGCGCGTGTGCACACACCCGTTGAAACTCCATGCGTAAAGATATAAATGAGCGCAGCTGTTAAACGTGACTTTTGTTTTTCCTCTAACATTACTGAACATGCAACCAGATATCGGAGATATAGCCAACCAGAGAACATGCAGGGAAGCAACCTCGAACCCCGACCCTCAAACTAGGGGTAAGTTCCGAATTTCATTTTCAAATAATCACGTAATAACGACCGCATAAATAGAATAGGCAATTTCTTCACCTTTTTCAATAAAATAACCTTGTTTAGAGACATTTTAAATTTCAGGTTTTATCTCTTATTAATAGTTTCGAATAATTACAATTTTTTCTGTTAATCAAAATATATTTAACTCTATTCCTAGAAATAAATAAACATTATAAATCCCAAAAGATTTTTACGAACATTCCCATGGATTTCACGAAGCTAATTTAAAACAAAATTTTTTGTATCATTACTTATAGGTATACGTATAGTTTAGATGTCTATGTGATCAATACGGCCATTTCGACTTTTATAAATAATAAATCATGCTAACAAAATGCTTTTTGATCATAATTCACTAGTAAAATTCCCTATCATCAATAATGAACGAGTGAAATTTTCTGATCAACAAAATTTAATAATATTAAAAACGAACGGCTCATAATTAAAGTTGGAAATTATGAAATAGCGGAATAAATTATAAAATTGTTAATTATGGTACAAAATTTCCTTCCACGGTTCTTCCGATAGAACCTTTTCCATTCCTTAAAAGTTCATTTTTTATTCATCATTCTCAATCTTGTTGAGGTTAAAAGAGGAGTTGATATGGAAGAATGAAGATTTAGAGATTTATCCTTGAGACTTACTAACCCACAGGCTTATCGCCTATACCTGCCCAGGATGATCGTATTCATTTTACTAAATCATTTTTCTATTATCTTAATTTTATTCAGTCCAAAGAATCAATGGCAGCTAGGCAGGAGAAATTTTTATGGATATTTCGAAAGTAAGTTTAGGAATAGAAATAATCACGCTAGTTTGCTTATCGACAAAGTACGAAAATTGATTTAATAAATCTTACCTAAGGATCCTCCTATATTTCCTATAAATAATTTGATCAGGAGTTTCGCAGAGGGAAGCCGTGCAGATCTACTAAATTGACTCCCATATTAAATTTTTATTTTTCTTTTTCCTGATTGATATCAAACAATAATAATCAAGGTAATGATAGGTTTAAACAAGGAACGTTAATAAGATTTTTAATTTTATCAGTCTAACTATTAGTATGAATCAAATTGATTTTTTAATTTTTATTTTTTCGTCTACATTTTACAAAGATCGAATTTGCCTTTTCAATGCCCTTTAGATAATGCCATATCATACGGATATTCACGCTTTAAAGATCAGCTTAGTAGGTGCCATTTGGTCCTACTTTTATGTATTGCAGAAAATTTAATTGTCAAGTAATAGGCTAAGTAGAATCGTACCGATACCTATTTTAATGATGAGTTGAGAACGTTTATGATTGTGTTAACATTTAGAAAACTCAGGACCGTTGATGTGTGTCCTCACCTCTGTTGCCGATCGGTGGAGGTGGGCATGGGAACAATTCCGACAGGAGAGATGTCCCGAGTTTTCCCGACTGGAGCCCCAACAACTCAACGGGCAATTGGTGAAGAGTGACCACAACCCAGGGCTGGCTGACCAACAATGGGAGGAGTGGAGCCCGGCCTGAGAGATCCGCGAACATGCCCGCCATCTCCTCGGTCGTCTCGAGAACCACCAGCGGCAAGTGGACATACAGGTGATTATGGCCCGCCAATACTTGGCGAACATTGAGGAGGACCTCTTAGCCGGTCGAATCGCCAACATCTACCGCCACCCACCTCAATACAAGGCTCCACTCAACCACCAGGAAGACCCCAACAGGCCTAAAGTCACTCGGGTTCGTAACACGAAGCGACCCGTGATGATAATATCCAACTGTTCTTCGGAAGAATGGGTGGAGAGGGGGTTCAAAGACTCCTGAACCGTCATTCTATGGTGGAGACCTTCTAGACTGATCGATCATCCCCGATGTAGTTAAAATTTCTTGTTAATAAATAGTTTGTTTATGACCCTGTATGACCATTTTTGATTGTTTGATTATTACAATAGAAAAGTTTTCTTATGTTTGACGACATACATATTAAACAATTCCGAGTCAACATCTATTAATTCGAATATTATTAATTATAGCAATGGACTCCCTACAACTGCTACGAACGGAACTGGCCCGTACCCAGCAGACTAACAAATCTCTACACGAACAAATCCTTCAGCTAACCCGAGAAATTCACCAAACAAAAGCCACCTGGGTGGACCCGACTAAGATTAAAACACTACGCCAACGGCTCACTGCTGCTCGAAAAGGGTGGGCCGATGAAGGACAAATGAACCAAAACCTTCGAATACAGATAAGGGGGTTGGAGGTTGCCTTGTCCGCCAGTCAGGAAGGGGTGGCCGTAACCTACCCTCTTGTTTTCGCACCATCTCAGTAGGCCTATCGGGAGTCAGTGACCAATCCAACACCAGCCGTAACCCCAACCACAACAACATCCAACAGCTATAGGCCGGTGCGAAAAGAACGGGCCAGACGTAGAGCCGCTCGGTTATCAACTAAAACTCAATTAACTTAGGTGTGACCTAATTTGTTCATTTCATATGCTTGTTTGTAAATTATAATTTCCTGTTGTTTGTTCAAAGCGATGATTTAAACTTGACAAACATTGAAAACCACGCAGTCAACATACGAATACCCTTACTCCCACGAGTAGTAGTCTCCTTATCTTCCAGTACGACATTATCAGATTCTCTTCTAATGAACCCTAATCCTAGTAGCTATCACACACAAGGGACTTTCAAAGCGAGCATAAGTCTTCCATCGACAGCTCGTTGGACCCATGGATTGTCCGAGCAATTACAGCATTAGTAATAACGCTCACTTTTTGCGGACAATCCACCCACTCGAACACATTTCCAACGTTGCCTAGCAACGGGTGCGGAGTGGTAACTAGAAAATATTTATATAGCGTTACCGGGGTAAACACAAGAACGTTTAAAACAAACATCAAAACCCTATAACCCACCAATAATAATAATATAAAATAATTAATTAATTAAAAATAATAATAATATTAAATAAATAATTAAATGAAAATAATTAATAATTATTTATTCACTTCATTAAAACAAACAATTTAATTTAATAATAATAATATAATTTAAAAATAAAGAATTGACTTGATTAAAACAAACAATTAAATTTAATAATAATATAGGTAAATTATAAATAATATTATTGACTTAAACAAATAATTAAAGTAAATAAAATAAAAAATAAAAATATTCTTGATTTTTAATCGATCAAATATAATTTAGGCTTTTTAGTCGATAGGTGATTTGAGCCAATTTTATTTTTATTGGATTTTAAGTATGAAAAAATGCTTAGGCTTTTTATTCAATATTTTTAGGTTCTTTAATCAAGTTTGAGCCAATTTTATTCGAAAGTACTCCTCAGTACAACCAATCATAGGCGATTTAAGCCAATTTTTATTTTTTAGACTTTTTAATCGAGAAAAAATATATAGAATTTTTTATCATGAATTAAAAAATTTTTAAAAATTTTAAATTTGAACATTTAAACAAATAATTTTAAAAAAATTTTTCATTCATTAAAACAAATAATTTAAAAAAAATTTAAAACCCCCCTCTCCTGGGAAAAAAATTTTAGGGGGGGGTCTCTGTTTTTTTCTCAAGTGTTAAATATCCACCGGGCATAGTCCTTATATGTCACTACTTATTGAGTTCATGTCGGTCGGTTAATAATAATATTTTGCAAAAATAATAATAATTAAAAAAATTGGAAATATCTTATAAAATGGCCATTACACATATACACGCACACACATATAAGGTTAGAAAAATATATGATTAACAAAGAAAGTTGCAATACAGTTGCAAGTTTAATAAAGAAAGATTCATTTCAAATACAACTTTAATAAAGACATGAGCAAAAATAACTAAGTCATTTAATAGGTTCCAATGCAAGTTTTTGAAAATAATAATAATATTTGAGATAATAATATAATAATAATAATAATAATAATAATAATAATAATAATAATAATAATAATAATAATAATAATAATTAATTAAATAAATTTGGCAACGATTTAATTAAACGATAACGCCAATAAAAAACCTTTCTTACGATATATTTCGATAGCACAGCTATCATCTTCAGGTACTCAAAACCAACTAAAAATATGATGAATTAACATTTAATTTAAACAAATTATTTTTTATTAATTTAATTTTTTAATAAATAAATATTTTTAAAAATATATTTTAAATTAATTTTAAATTTTAAATTTTTTACTTATATTCTAATTTTTTAAAAATTAATGCAATTTAAAATTTTCAATTATTTTAATAATATTAAAAAAACAAACATGATTTAACATACGTAAACTATTTAAAAACATTCAAAACATTCGTAGTCACAGCACTCTGCACATTAATCTTTGGAAAGTCTGAATGTAATTTGTCGGATGGGTGTGAATTGAGTGTTGATCTGGGTGATTGTAAAAATGGATATAAAAAAATTGAGCCTAAATATGTGTTAGTATTGCCGTACTCTGAAGGCTTTACAAATTATAAGAGGAAGTTGGGTAAACTGATAGGAAATTTAGAGTATAAGATCGTCTCTAATTCGTGTAAGGTACGCAATATGTTTATTAATAAATCAAAAACTCCGGTTGGATTGTGTTCTGATCTCGTTTATCAATTTACATGTAATGGGTGTAATGCCACATACATTGGAGAGACTTCCCGTCATCTCTGTACTCGAGTTCTAGAGCATTGTCGATTGAAGGGTTTGACCAATATTAGTGAACACAATAGAGGCTGTAAAAGTGATATCGGAATGTCTGATTTTAGAATTTTGTTGAGAAGTTTTAATAGTTATTGGGAACGAGTGATATGTGAAGCATTGCTGATAAGGTCATTGGATCCAAAGATTAATGTGCAGAGTGCTGTGACTACGAATGTTTTGAATGTTTTTAAATAGTTTACGTATGTTAAATCATGTTTGTTTTTTTAATATTATTAAAATAATTGAAAATTTTAAATTGCATTAATTTTTAAAAAATTAGAATATAAGTAAAAAATTTAAAAATTTAAAATTAATTTAAAATATATTTTTAAAAATATTTATTTATTAAAAAATTAAATTAATAAAAAATAATTTGTTTAAATTAAATGTTAATTCATCATATTTTTAGTTGGTTTTGAGTACCTGAAGATGATAGCTGTGCTATCGAAATATATCGTAAGAAAGGTTTTTTATTGGCGTTATCGTTTAATAATAATAATAATAATAATAATAATAATAATAATAATAATATTTTGATAAAAAATGTGGGAAGATCTTATAAAATGACTTTAACACACATATACGATGAATAAAAAAATTTGCTTGTTTAATAAAATCATAAAAAGTTTTAATTAGGGGGGGTCTCTGCTTAGGTTTTGTTTTAATTTTCGAAAAAAGTATGAGTCATAAGAAATTTTTACCTAAAGGGGGAGGTTTCTCAGACTAGAAAAAATTTTGAAAAATATATATGACTCATGCTTTTAACCTGACATTACCTCTTTGAACCGCTGTAGAACAAAGACCATGAGTCATACACACCATGTGACCCCTGGACTAACCCTCTACACGATGAGTCATCGTTTTCCATCAGCCATTCAGAAAGCTCTGTGCTGGGTGGCTCATATTTAACTACTGTTAATGCCACGGTACGTAAGTGGGATAAAGTAAAATAATCTTACAGGTGTTTAGGGTAGAGTCGCTGATATTTTAGACATTCAACTTAGTAAAGTAAAATAAAACATCTATATTATATAATTAGTGATTTAATTTACGCGACTTAAAAAGATTTTAATTATATATTAATAGAAAAAATTTTTATTTTCAATTATTTGAGACAGATTTCAAAAAAATAATAATATTTGCTGAATTTTAATTGATTTACAGATTTTGCATAAAGAATCGAATAGCTAAATAGGAAATTTTAACAGAATTCCAGCAAAAATTTGTATCAGCACGCACTTTCGAGTTAAAAATATTAATTTTGACAGCTATTTCACCATTGACTGACACTGAATTAATAATAACTAGAATGTATTTCCATGGCAACGGTTGCAAATCGGCAAGATAGCTGGCGGGATATTTAATGTTTTATACTATGGATACTAAGATTTGGATTACTAAGATAATGTTATTTATATATAGATTTTGATAATATTTTTGTTTTAGTGATTGATAACATAAATTGAAGGGGCTGTCTAAATTTTAAGTCTTCATTTAACAATTCGTTCATGACACCTTTTTAAAAGGCTAAACTGATCTCCCAAATTGTAGTTGGGTTGCAAGATTAAAAACTTCCCTTCAATAATAGGAGGGGTTCCATGAGGTGTATCAAAATTCTTTTCCAATTGAAAAATACCACCTGCATTGTCAAACTTTCCACAGTAGTTGGGAGCGCTAAAAATTGTCAACAATTTTCTGTTACAAAAGAACTCATAACCGTCTTCAACAACTTGATGCGCTCTTACAATTAAATCCAAATCGAATTTATCTAAAAATTTCTCAATTATATCGTAACCAAATGTCCAAGAGCAGCCTCTTTCATTATCTTCCCATCCATTAGGAGGCGATTCTCCTTCAATGAGGTCAGTGGGATCAGACCAAAGTAAATCACAAACTAAACCTTCTAGAATAACATTGCACGGTCTTTTAATGTTATTCACTAAATCTTTAAGAGAAGTGATTTGTGGATCTAGCATAAATGGGCTTAAACCACCATGACAACAAAAAATACTGTTATCTATAGTTGCGCATATGGGTAAACAATCAAATGGTTTTAGAAAAGCTCTCCATAACTTTGTAGAACAGAATTTACTCCTAATTTCGTCTCGAAAACCATAGAACCGATTTATATTTTCACATTCATGATTTCCTCTTAATAAAAATATGTCTTTTGGATATCTGATTTTCAAACTAAATAACAAACAAACGCATTCTAAACCATAATTTCCACGATCAACATAATCTCCAAGGAAAAGAAATCTTTGATTTGGAGGGAATCCACACATGTGAAATAATCTCAATAAGTCTCTATATTGACCATGAATATCCCCACAAATATGTATTGGTGCAACTAATTCTAACATAGCATTTTCAGTAGCAAAATGAGACTGTGCTACTAATGCTATGGACAGGCATTCTTTATAAGTTAATCTTGGTGGGTCTTCAGAAGTAAAATGAACTAGCTTTCTTATAACTTCGTCAACCCTTAATTCAAATGGCTTTTTTTTCTCATCTATACGAAATTCGACAGCAGTTAACATTCTTCAGTAGTCAAATTTTGTCATATTCATTTTCCTGTATTTAATATTTTTAATCTATGTAAAAATTATTCAATATATTTAGTATGCATAATATTATTATTATAAAACTTTGTCAACTTATTATAAGTTTAAACCTTTAAACGCCAAAAGTTATTACACCAGCTGTCACTGAGATAAATTACTTATAATATAAAAGAAAATCAATAAATTTATAGCATATAAACACACCAACTCACCTTGAGGTTGCTTGTAAAATCGTCAATGAGAGAAACCCTAAACTATAGACACAAAAAGTGATAGAGAAATAAAATAATACACATTAACTCAACCTATAATAAAACATGCATGCTAACTTTTAACATGTAGCCATCCGAAGTTGAAAAACCCCTATAATAAATTAATTTAGACATTTTTGAGATATTTTTAGAAAAAAAAATGGCGGAAAAATTTTTAAAATTTAATGCTAAGGAAACTTATCTAAATTTTTATGAAAATGATGAAACTTCTTCGTAAGATTTATTTGAAAATTGAAATAAATTACATATTTTCATAGGCTTTCAGACATTTCTGCAGAAACAATTCCCTTTCGCGATGAAGAAGAAATCACATTGTACGATTTATTTGAAAATTGAAATAAATTACATATTTTCATAGGCTTTCAGACATTTCTGCAGAAACAATTCCCTTTCGCGATGAAGAAGAAATCACATTGTACGATTTATTTGAAAATTGAAATAAATTACATATTTTCATAGGCTTTCAGACATTTCTGCAGAAACAATTCCATTTCGCGATGAAGAAGAAATCACATTGTACGATTTATTTGAAAATTGAAATAAATTAAATATTTCCATAGGCTTTCAGAAGTTGCTAGGCCCTCAACAACATCTGAGACTCGAAATAAAAAGCATAAACTGTAAATTTTATTTTTAAAGTTATAAAAAATTATTCTTCTTACAGAATTTTGGAAATCGATAAAATACGAATTATCAATGCCATGAAAAATGGTGAAGACTATTTCCATTTTGGAAAATTATTAGGAATAGCTAGAAATTCCATAAAAACAATAATTTATAAATACCGGAAATTTGGGAAATTGTCACAAGGCAAGATTGGTAGCAGTATATCCAAAATTAGTAGTAGGATCCTATAAAAAGGATACCTACCAGATCTTCATCAACGAAATAACTGTAAAATTGAATGGAACTGGATTTCGTTTAATCCACGACAATGCTTCAATTCATGGTGGTGCAATATCTCTAAATAATGTTATTGAACATTTACCACCATATAGTCCTTTTCTGAACCCAATTGAAAGTGTGTTCAGTAAAATCAAATTCAATATTCGGAAATCTATATCAAGAGCAGGTGGATTGAGTTCAATGAATTTCCAATCCAGATTCGATTTTCTGAAGGACGCACTGGATAACAAACTGGTGAAAGAAGACTACAGAGATTTAACTAATTACTTTTGGCATATTAGGAGATTTTTTCCGAAATGTATAAAAAAAATACATATTTTTGGAGACTATTTTACTTGATTTCCTAAATATTATTTATAGTAATATATATGAAATAAATGATGATTAAAAGTTATATTTAAGAGCTTGAATTATGATCATATTTCCTTATGAAATCATAATTCAACTCTTAAAATTTAACTTTAAGTTATATAACAATATAAAAACAACTTACTTAGCAGCCATTTAAAAAATGGCTGAAATGAATTCACAAAAAATAAATTCCGCCAAGTTGATTTATGTATCAACTTGAATTATAGCGGAATTTATGTCAGTGACCGCTGGTGTAGTATGTCTGTGCATCGTATGTAAGGAATTTTCTAGCTAAATTAAATTCTATCTAACAGAACACTCCACCGTACCTAATAAAATGAGTAGAGTCAATTGCGTTTAGCGCTTATTTTTTATGTCTGGCTTGATATCCATGGACATATATAGTCCGTTGATATGCTTTAGGCGCAGAAATAGTTGTTAAAGTTTAACCTAAACATAATGGTGTGTTAAAGCACTGCAATATTAAAGTTTATTTTTAGAAGCAGATAGACATACCATGAAAGTCACAGGAAATGGAATTTAAAATTTACAAACCAACAAAACCTAAAAGCAAACTCATAAAAATTCAAATGTTTTACATATAAATGCTATTAAAAAGAGAAAAAATGAAATAAATACAAAATAGAAATTAAAATTGTTTGGATTGTTAAATTTATCAAATTATTTTAAATGGTTATAATTTCTTTGTAATTAAAACAGAATGTCGAAAAATTCGAAACCATAAGAAATCAATAAGTCATCGAATTACAATTTGAAAACGTACCAAGTAGTGGGATGTGTTACATCCAGCACACCCCTTCCCCCTCCCGGCAGGAAATTTTTCTAAGTCCAAAAGTACAAATTTTTCTGAGACAATGACTCATTCAAGGTCATTGAAGCAGAGACAATAAGTCACCAAAACTTTCAAGGTCATTTAAACAAAGACCATGACTCATTCAAGGTCATTAGATGCGTCATAATAATTTTTCAAGGTCATTCAAAATTTCTAAAGGTCAAATATTGGTGGGTTACTGGGTGTTGATGTTTGTTTGAATCGAGTTGGGGTTACCCTGGTAACGCGATATAAATATTTTCTTGTCCGCAAAAAGTGAGCGCTATTACTAATGCTGTAATTGACCGAACGATCTCCGGGTCCAACGAGCTGTCGATAGAAGACTTGTGCTCGCTTTTGATATTTGGTCCCCTTATATTGTAAATGCCATCGTTCGTACTCATAATTTTCGCGCAAGTTTCTCGTTCAGGTGGCGCAATGTCCTCATACTACCTCTGTGAGTCGACACTTATCAAATCCTTGAAAATATTGTTTCAAATAACAAGAAATATATATTTTTATAAAATAAATACATTTTACAAGTTAATTAGGCATTATTTAATAATCAAGCGGCTCGACGTTTAGCCCGCTCCTTGCGTCCGGGTCATTAGCTGCTTGTTTTTGGCGTGGCTTGTGGAGTTGCTACCGTAACTCGGTAGACCAGCTGGGCAGGGGCAAAGACAAGGGGGTATGTTACCGCTGCCCCTTCTTGACAGGCCGATAATGCAACGTCCAGTCCCCTTATCTGCGTTCTGAGGCTCTGATTTAACTGTTTCTCGTCTGCCCATCCCTTTTGGGCTGCGGTAAGCCTTTGGTACATTAACTTGGCCTTCTTTGGGTCCACCCATGTGGCTTTGGTCTGTCTCGCGGGACAGCTGGACGATTTGGTCGTAAAAGCTTTTATTAGTTTTTCGCGCGTGCGCTAGTTCCGTCTGTAATACTTGCAGGGGTTCCATTTCTATAATAAGGAAAATTAATTCTTTTTGAATATGTCTTAAATTGTTAGGTTTCATTAAACAAACAATTATTTCGTAGAATAATAAAATTTTATAGAAGCAACAAAAAACCCTTTTTCACTGGCAGTAAATCATTTATTTAACATGCATCATCGTAGTCAGTTTATTGGTGTTCTTCTGAGGCCCATGGAGCATCAAAGCGCTCCCGATAGACGAATACTGGCCGCTTCGTGTTCCGGATACGGCTGGCCCGGGGCATTGAATGAGCGTCTCCGCGAGCTTTTATCCTGTTGCCAACGCGACCCATCGTCGGGCTATGTGGCGGTGTATAATCCTCGGTATCAGCGATCATACCGGCCACGATGTCTTCCTCCACGTTCCGAAGATAAAGCCTGGCCCTGGCTATTTGTGTGTTGAGATGACTCTGGTCATCTTCGAGTCGAGAGAGGAGGGACCGAGCTTGCGCGTATATTTCCTGGGCCGGGGTTCGGCCGCATCTTTGTTTTACCAATGTGTACGGTAACTCATCTCTCTCCATTGCTTGGGAAGCGTCCGGTTTAGGTCCTCTAGGTTGGGGCATGGAGCCGTATTTGTGCTGCCATACTCGCTGCCATGCTTGTCGCCATTGGTCGGCAACTTGCGTGGGGACATAAACCAGGGCTCTCGGTGCATCTGAATAATACGGCTACATCAATCATTTAAATTAGTGGGTCATCTGATTGGTATTAAATCAGAGGAAGTAGCTAGATCAACTTAATTAATCATATGATAAGGGTTGGTATTCAAGGGACAGGAGTACGATACGGTTGGTGATTGGCATGAAGTTATAACCTTGCTAGTCGAGCGTATACTATCAAGAGAAAACTTTAGTTGTCATTATAGATTGTCTGAGGCTGCCATACCCTCGTGTTCCACTTGTCATCCCCTTTAGCAAAAATCTCATATCAATCTTGTAGATCTATTGAAGTAAAATTCGAAAAGGGTAATATATTTGCAATAAAAATTCACTATTCAAAATGTAGTCAGGAGTAAATTCGGTTAGATTCTTCCGGATAGTTTAAAAGTTGTATTCAATTCATAAGGTGCATTCGAATCTGTTTAAATATAAAACCTGAATTTTACGTTTATCGCACTTAATTACGGGTTGGGAGCGGTCTTGATTACATGTCGGAGTTCGTCTTGCTCCCTATCAAATTTTCGGTATGACACTTAGAATAGTGAAATAATAAGAAAATGCTTCTCATGTTGCCTGCTTGAACGGTCGTCTGTTTAAAACAAAATCTCTCTTTTAAAGTAAATTAGTACGATTTATTACCCACTAAAGAGCCTGTTCTAAATAATTCTAATCCAAACAAACACTTATCCGCAGATGATTTAAAAACACTGCGACAAAATAAGTAAATAATTATTTATCGGTAGCTAAAGGCTTTATTCTACAAAAAAAAACAATTTACTATTTATTAACTTCTACAAAAAAATGAACAATTTACTATTTATTAACTATCAAAAATTTGTTGTAGTTAAAATTAAAAGGGGTTTGTTCTAATTAGTATTTTCTTAAAAAAATCACTGATTCAAAAAACGTTTGACATGATCGAAACAGAAAAAAACTTGGTGGATAAATCAAACGATTGTAAACCCGCTAGAATGCAACTGAATGAGATCTGCGTATGACCTAGTTTCTACCATGGAACGGATAACGGATTTGGTAGACAATTTATCATAAAAGCTCCTAAAACCAATATTTCGTTAAGATTCTACGGAAAATGTGTTAAGTAAGGTTACTTATGTATTTATTAAAAAAAATAAAAATGAAAATTTACTTGAGACATCTGAGTTACAGTCCATCGAAGTAATTCCAGCCATGGATCGGGTCGAAGCACTCCTACTTAATGAGTTGGATGGTTGTTGCATTTAAGAAGATTTTAAAACTAACTATTTCGAGTTTGTCAACGTCATATATTAACCAGGCAAGAGTGCATGTCGTGGTTGTTGTATATTCGTCGGTGACTGCTGTTGGCATTTGATATATCGTTACCTAATGTGTGCGATATATTGATTTCATGGGTTGCTGTCAGAATCGTAATAGGTGTGTGAAGCGAACAACATTATTATCGATTAACCTTAATATGAATGTCCAGTACGATGAATTATCGATTCATGTAGGCAGAGGTATTTATCAAGATTCCTGATTCTCTCGCATTACTTACTTTCATAATTTTCAGGTTTAAATGAAATTTATTTCAGTTAAATCGTTACCACCGTAAGTTTTAATTTTGAATTGTATTCTATTAATTTCTTAATTTTTAATCTTTCAGGGATGCAACTCTAGGACAGATGTTGGTGAAGTAAATTATTCCTTGACATAAATTCTCGGATGGATTTATTGTATCGAGTAAATATTTTTAATTGGTTATTTATGTTTGGTTTGAGTGATGCCGCAGGATCCTTACTGGTTATTGAATTTCGACAAGGGGAGTAATTTGGGCACGGTGGGATGACTGGTTCAAATACTTGCTTAGCTTGGAT
This sequence comes from Schmidtea mediterranea, assembly GCA_022537955.1. Taxonomy (NCBI): domain Eukaryota; kingdom Metazoa; phylum Platyhelminthes; order Tricladida; family Dugesiidae; genus Schmidtea; species Schmidtea mediterranea. Next base: position 111,211,711 of record CM039680.1, read on the forward strand.
CGGTGGATTATTTGCGTGAAGGAATGTAATGATCATGGGTATTAATGGATAATTAGGTTCTCCTTAGCTTAGAATTTTTATCCTTTCAGGGTCGACTCGCAGTGGACATCGGTGGGTCAGAACCAGATTTTGTTGGAGGAACGAGATTATCTTCTTTTAATAAATGATTGTAATTTGTTGTTGGTTAAGTTTGGGTTTAGTTCTACTCGGGAAAATACTGGGTGGATGGATTGTTTTATTCTGAGTTTATTGTATCTAACACTTATAACTTAGCCGAGTCTTCAGTCGGGAAGTACAAGGTGGCGCTCATCGCTATGAAGTTTCGTCGTGCTGGAAAACATGAAGCTTTATCCATTTAGTTTTTATCATCTCGCCGATTTTGACCAAAACTAGTTTCTCCGTGTTTAGCTTATTAATGGAATTTAATTATTTAAATTATTGTGGAATTTTCTTTTGATTTATGAGTCGCATTTCTTATTTTATCGGTTTCTCAATTTTATTCGGAGGTCGTATTTGGTAGATCGTTGTTTCGGTAAGTTAATCTTAATTTATTTCCAAAAATTAGTTAATTAAGAATTAATTAATGCAAGTCTTACGTTACGTAATCTATATTTCCCTAGTTTGAATTTTATTGAGATTAACATATTCACTTCTGTGGTGACGCTATTTTATTTTATCCTCAAGGGATTATATCGAATCTTACTCGGACATTGAACATTTAAATTAACCGCCTTAACTTACGTTTATTTTCCATAGTGATATCGAATTCGTAATGTAACGTCAGTAGTTTATAACCGCTACGGTAACTTAGGTTAACTCGAATGACTTCGACTATCTATACAGCATTAATAGTCTATAACGATAAAAGTTCATAACGATTGCCTTACCGAGGTTAGTGCGAGATTTCAGTTAGAAATTTGCTACTACATTTTATTTTAACTAAGAATGTACCTATTGATGTTTCTAACGACTACCTGAATCTGATTTATTTAAATTCATGACCCTAACTTAAATTATTAATTATTATACGTTCATGGCAACTGCTCATTAATTATGATTACTTCAACTTCATATTAATAGCTTAAAAATTATGGTTATATTAAATTCATAGTAATAGTTTGGATTTTTAATTCATAACAACGATTTCATTTTACATTTCCCCGTTACCTTTCCCTTGGTTGACCTTAGGCGCATTGTGTTCATATTATAGTTAATGAGTGCCCACTGGACTACTCGTGTGATGATTTTGAGCCGTGTGTGAATTCAGTTTAGAGTTAATGGAAACTGGGGGACGGGGAAACAGTCAAAAGGCTATTTCCTTATTCCCCACTTCCACTATACGGGATAATATTGACGTTCCAGCTCCTGCGTTCCGCACGCCGAGCCTTCACGGGCACGAATCATTGGCGATATTCCACGCACTTACACGAAGTCGAATAATATGTCGGATTTTATTAACTTGTGATGTGTCTTTGGCTGTGGGCCGGAAAAATTTCGACAAATATAAAACAAAAATTTTTATGCGTTATAAATATATTATTAAAATAACAATATAAATTACTCAATCCAAGCATAACAAATTTTATCATAAAACATCACCCTCCCACGCCGACACCCAAGCAGAGCTCAATCGAGGTTGCGAGGATGCGACGTGGTGAGAGCTTTGAAATAAACAAAACTCTCACTCACTTCGTGATAAAACTATTTTTCAAGCAAAATGATTTTTAAGTTTCAAAAACTAATTAAAATTTTGTAAAAATGAATCGGTATATATACCTATTGTATGGCCCTAACCTTGCGTGTTCTTTTTGATTTAGTAAAACAAAATTTGACCTTGGATTTTTCTAGTGTATTCTAATCTTAATTTTTATTATTTTGAGATTTAATTTGACAATTTTTTCTTTAGATTTTTAATTGAATTATTTCTAATTCAAATTATTTGATTTTTATTTCATTTTCATGAAATTTTATATTTTTTAATAAATTGTCAAATTTTGGTAAAAATCGTTGGGTTTTCGTGTTATGTTTATATTAAATTCGTGCGGATCTTGTTGCATTTTGTTATTATTTTAATTTATTTTTGTGTTTATGATTTTATATTTTATTGTTTTCTCTCTCATATTTTGATAGGGTTAATTGGTGTTTTAATAGGTTTGAATTTAAATCTGCATGTTATTTTTACATGTGTGTTACGGATTCATTTAAACATTTACAAGGCCGTTTGTGTTCTGGCCCAACATTATTTTTTAAAAAATTTTAAATTTAAAATTACTACTTATTTTTATAAGTAGTGTTTTAATTATTAATATTTTTTAATTTTTATTCTATTACTTATTTTTATAAGTAATGTTTTAACTATTAGTATTTTTTAATTTTTGTTTATTATTATTATTATTATTATATTTATTATTATACTATAATTAATAAATAATAAAAAACAAAGTCATATAAAACAAAAACTTTTATTAAAAAGAAATAATTCAACTATAATAATATTATCGAACAGCTTTATTCAAAACCGATTTTACATCCATTATAATGATAAAAATTGAAATAACAATTACTTTTATACTAATTTAAACCAATGAGAAGTTAAACACACACAAACTTTTAGCTATAAACAATAAATATTAATTTATATAGATTTGAAAATGATTAAAGAAATTTTAATAATAATAATAGTTTTTAGTGTTTTTAAGATGGTTAACTCAATTGTTGTAACCGTTCAAGGTAAAAATTCAACTGATACAGCCGTGTTGATGAATATTTTGTATATGATAGATATGCCTAGACATTTGAAAACTTCAGTTAAAAAATTATCTGAAAGAATGAGTAATTAAGAAGTCCGATTTGAACTCACATATAAGACTTTTAAAAGAGCTCGGAACGAATTATAGGATGATATTCTATATCTAAATAAGACCATTGGTATTATCAAAAATGAATTACGAAAATCAATATATGAATTGAATGAAAATCGTAAACTTAATGAAAAAATGATGAATCAAGTTCAATATAGTATAAAATTTTATTCTAATAAAACAACTGATCAGTTCAATCGTATAATGAAAGAAGTTCAACAACCGGTTAACAAATCAAAAGAAGTTCAACACCCAGTTAATAGTGACAAAAAATCATCATTGTCATTTCCATTATATATTTTTACATATTTTCTTAACATTGCAACTTAAATGCAATGTTCATGCATGATTCTGATTCGTCCAATATAGTATAAATAAGCTTACACTTCCAAATATTTTTATAAAATGCCGGAAACTAAATTTATTTTAACTTTGTTGAATGAGTTGGTTTCTAATAATAGAGAAGAAGATGATATATTTAAAAACATAAAATTCATGGTAAACCGTACCGAGAAAATCGTAGAAGACATCCCAATTTATTATGAAAAAATTCTCAATTTGCCAACACTGGAGAGAAAGAAGGCATTCAAATCAATATTTAGTTACATGTTCGACGAAAATAATAAATGGGTGCGAATAATAGTAGGATTAATGTATATGAAACACATGATATTAAAATCTGGATCCGACTATGAAAATTATTTCCAATGGTCTATAGAGGTAAATTACTTTATATTGTTATTAATTTATCATTATTTAGGTGATAGAAAGAAAAATTGATCCGTGGGTAGAAACAAACGGTGGATGGTCAGCGATTATTCAAGTTGCCGCAGAAGCAAAACGTTCAGATATTTATATCGCAAATTGCAAATGTTTATTAAAACTATTAACTGGAGCATCGGTTTTATATTTATGTAATAAAGTTTATCATAGATTTTAATAAATATTTCTTTGTTATTATTATTAATAAAAAACTACATTTTTAAAGATTTATTGATTATTACATGTACATTCTTCATCACCACAATATTCTATCATATTATTTTCTATAACATGGTCAATACAATTCTTAAATTCAGTAGGCTCATCTTTAATAATTTCGGTAGTATCTTCAGTATTATTAATATTTTCTTCACCATTAATAATTTCAGTATCATCAATAATTTCTTCAGAATCATTAATAATTTCAGTATTAATTTCTCCATCATTAACAATTTCAGTATCGTCACTCTGACATTCAGAATCACAACATGAATCTTTTTTACTCAATGTTAGGGTCTATGATATTGAATATTCAGATATTTGTTTCGGTGTATACGAGATCTGGAATCATTAATTCTGGTTGTTCTTTCAGAATTGTTCGCAGTTGAGGGTAAAAAAATGATAATAATAATAAATAATAAATTTACCATAATTTTCAATTTCCTTCTTTGATAATATTGAGCTTGTCATCGGCATAGTATTTTCCATTTTAAAAAGAAATAAAATGAATAACCAAATTGTTTTAATCAATCATTAGCCAATCAGATATCGACCAATCCCATAATTTCATTGTGTATGTCTGTAACAATCTTTTTGTACTCTAGATTTTGCAATCCTAATATGACTATTTTACCACTGGCAAACACGTTAACACACATTGGGTTGTATTTAAAAAGCCTCAGTGCAAGAAATAATTCTGGCTCGAACATACAAAGACATTTTGTTTACATGTTGTATATATTGATAGATTGTCCCACATCCAAGGTAACCGTAATTGACTGTATTTTAATATCCTTTATTCTATATTGTAATTTATTGACATCTAAAGGTTTTTTGCATCCCATGATTCTGCATTTGCCTGATTTGAAAAATATTATATGGTACTTTCCACTCCTATCAACAATTTGCTGTGGTTTACCAGTCGGAAACGTCATTTTTGATATATCGAAAGTTTCTTTATAATTTATATTTGATAACATAATTAAACAATAATGAAATATTAATTTATATATATATATATAATTTTTAGAAAGAGTTCATTAAATTGTATAATATAAGCAAAAATTATTATTATACAAATTAATAAGGGAATTAAGAAATGATGCGGTATATCAAATCGTCGGCCCAAGTGGTACCGGTAAAACAATGTTTGTGTGTAAATTACTGAAATCTAATTTATTTCAAACAAAATTTAACAAGATTTATTGGCACAGAGGTCCAGATGAAGAACATGGATTAACTCAAGATAATTTCTGTAAATTGAAAAACATGAAAATAGTAAAGGGTTTCGATAAAAACTGGTCAAGTCGTTTAAGGAAAAGTGATGTCATCAATATCGATGATTTGTATCAGGAAGCTAATAAAGAAAAGTATTTTAATAATTTATTCACAAAAATCAGTCGACATGTTGGTGTTACTGTGATTTTTATTACTCTAAAAAACTAGTATTGAATAAACATCGTAAGCCTTTGTTATCGCTTGTAAATAATAAAAATCGTAAGCAAATGAGAAAAATAATAAAATTAGAGTTAGATTACACAGATAATCACAAGGTCAAATTTTGTTTTACTGCACTAATTTTTACAAGCAAGGTTAGGGTCACAGAACAGGTATATATGCCGATTCATTTTCACAGAATTTTAACTTGTTTTAACACACACTTTTGTCTTAACCAATTTTGAGGAATCAACAATTTGGTTAATCTAATTTTGAGAGATCAAAACTCGTTTTAAACACTCGTGAATGGACAATCTAGGAAAACTTTTCCATACAGTGCTCAAGCAACTTAAATGTAAGCATCTTAAGCAACTTAAATGTAAACAATAAAGTATAAATAATTTCAAAAATAAAAATTAGGATTAGAATTAACCATAACCTTCGTGGAAACTAACCGACCAAAATATAAAATTGGTGGGTTACTAGGCTTTGACATTTGTTTGAATCTTTCTGTGGTTACCTCAGTAACGCCATATAAACACTTTCTAGCTACCACTCGGCACCCGTTGCTAGGCAACGTTGGAAATGTGTTCGAGTGGGTGGATTGTCCGCAAAAAGTGAGCGCTATTACTAATGCTGTAATTGCTCGGACGACCCTCGGGTTCAACGACCTGTCGATGGAAGACCTATGCTCGCTTTGCAGTGTCCCCTGTGTGAGAAGGTTCAAGATTAGATTCGTGTTGATGGGTAGAGATGGAATGACGTTTATCTGACGAAACGTGAATACTCACAAGATTTCTGTAGGGTGTAAATATTCTTTGAATCTTAAAACATCACTTTTAAACGATTTACCAATATTTATAATTCAATTAAATTCGCGAATAACACAATATAAATTAGATGAGTTTGTTTGCCAGGCGGGCGGCTCTACGTCTGGGCGTTCCTTGCGCCCCGGCCTGTAACTGCTTTAAAGTGTCGTCGATGGAGCCACAATTGGCGTTGGGTTGTTGGTTGATTCGCGATATGCCAATTGCGATGGGGCGAAGACGAGAGGGTAGGTCACTGCCTCTCCCTCCCGACTGGCGGACAAGGCAACTTCCAACCTCCTTATCTGCGTCCGGAGGTTCTGACTTAATTTCCGTTCATCGGCCCAACCCTTCTGAGCAGCAGTGAGTCGGCGATAGAGGGGCTTGAGTTTTGCCAGATCCACCCAGGTGGATTTCACCTGTTGGATCTCTTTCGTGAGTTGGATGATCTGCTCGTATAGAGCTTTGTTCGATTGTTGGGCACGGGACAATTCCTTCTGTAGGAGTTGAATAGGCTCCATTTCTAGTAATGTGAATAATTAAAGGTGGGATATTACAAAAAAAAATAATTTCATAAGTTACATTTAAACAAACAGAAAAATGGAAAAATTATCTAAAAATCCAAATCAATTACCAAGAGTACATTTAATCTATTTATTACCAAACAAAGAATTTATCAAAGTTTGAGTTTTCAACTATTTCACAATGAGATGGATTAGGGAAAACCCTTCTTCACCCATTCTTCCGGCGTATACCCAGAGATGGACATGACCGGCCGTCTGGTGTTCCGAATTTGGGCCGTTGCTGGTCTGGAGGCTAGTGTGGCAGTACCTTGTCGAGAGTGCCGGTAGCTGTTGGCGATCCGACCCGCCAGTAGGTTCTCTTCAACGTTCGCCAGATACTGGCGAGCCCGGACCACTTGTACGTCCACCTGTCGTTGGTGGGCCTCCAGTTGCTCAAGTAGACGCTGAGCTTGCCAGCGAATTTCTTCGGTTGGGTTCCATTCTTCGGCCAATCCTTGATCACCAACATCTTCGGTGGTGCTAGTAAATTGAAGCCTCGACGGGGGAAATTCCGGGAATCTCTCTTGCCGATAACGTCCCCACGCCCATCTCCACCGATCCGCAAGATGAGTCGGCATGAAATTCCTTGGACTAAGGTTTTCTGAATGACAATCATTAACTACATGTATGAATTTTTGTTAAAAGAATTGAATAAATAAATAATTATAAGATTTTTGATTTGCTCCTTTGTGAAACCATACTGGAAATTTGACACTGTCCAAGCTCTTTTGTCAAATTAAACAAACATCTCATGGTTCAGTGGGTATTTTACTTTAATCGTTAACATTAAACTCTTTCCATTTGCTTCACTGTGGTACATTTTCGTCGGTATGTATATAATTTTAATTTGTTTTCCAAATGTCCTATCGTGCATACCATTGATTGATTACAACTAATTTTGTTTTATTCGTCACTCCCCGTTATGTCTTCATAAGTCTTATAATTTTCGTATCTGCTAATACTGCTTCATTTCGTGGTGCCTAATTGAATCCTGGAAACAAAGCATGCTGAGCAAATTCTTACGGGCGTTTCGATAATTTTTTCTTGTACATAGGTGGGGATCTATACACCTAGGTAGAATTAGAAACCAATCATTTAGGAAATTATATATTGAATCTCAACCCGTCTGAAGAAAAACTATAATTGGATGTCAGTTTTCCTAAAACCATTGGAAGAAATGATGTATCAACCATCAATCCCCTAAAATTTATGGTTAACAATCGATTTCATAAAGTCGTTTGACTAAAATCATTTGACAAATTTCGGTTGAAATATCGATTCTTTAAGAATCGTTTAATTAAAAATCATTAAAAATTATGATTAGAATAGCAATTCTATAAAAGAACGTTCCACTAAAATATCGTTTAAGGAAAAAGGATTTTAGGGTTGAAATGTTGATTTCATACAGATGGTTTAAAAATTAAAGCATCAATTTCGTACAGATTGTTTGACTGAAATTCTTAAAAGAACTATGATTAAAATATCAACCTCATACAGATGGTTTCACTAAAATTTCATTTAAATTAAACTTCCAATTTCATACAGATTATTTAACTAGAACTCATTTAAATAAATTATGGTTAAAATATCAATTACAAAGATGATTTAACGAAAAATCATTGAATCTTATGGTTAAGATACCCATTCATAAGAATAATTAACTATTGAAATTATAGCTAAAATATCGATTCAAAAATTATTTAATCATTGCAAATTATAGCTAAGCTATCAATTTAAAAATTATTTAATCATTAAAAATTATGGTCGAAATATACGCTATTAAATATATGGTATCGCTATCATTTTCGTAGAAAAAAATTAAGCAAGAACCTAAATCCAGATTCGTAGTTCTGGCCTCCACGGGAAACTTATCCGTCGGCATTTCGTCGTCGAAAACTTTGGTAAACATTTAGCAAAATTTTTGAATCGTTATTCTGATTGTTACTCTACCTACAATCTTATTTATGGAAACCAATGGTGAATGCATGCGGTAGCAAATCACATTCTATTGCAATTCCTACCCCTCGGGTGTGTCGTTAGGATGGTATGTCTATGTCTGGTTGGTACATAGGCGTGATCGTTATTGATTTTTACATTTGGATATCTGACATGTGGTAAGTGCTAGGAATTTTTCATTATAATTTATTCATTGATTTTTAGAAAAAATTGATTTAAATGTTTCGTGGGATTTGCTACGTCCTCAGAAGAATTCGTCGCCAACGCTTGGAATTACGGCATGAAGGGATTGAATTCTTGAAGTAAATTTTATATTTATAATAACTTTTTACTGCTTGGATTGGTAGGTCACGGCATGTTGTTGTTTCCGTGTAGGTTAGAAGATAATCATGCGAACAAAATTGGAAAAACCCGCCGGTGTGATTGGGAAGGGATCTCTACAGGTATTAGTTTCATAGTTCTTTTATTTAAGCTTACAGTAGGCGTAGGGGAAAATTGATATTCACTGGTCGTGGAGTTAATAGATATTCCCCATTCTGCGACGCTATTTTGGCTCTAACAATTTTACGAACCTGGTTTAGCCTGGAAATCGTTCCGGTGGAATTATATACATTTACTTATTTTTACGGTTAACTAATTATAATCTTCTCGTGTTCTGTTTTATTTGGTGGTAGTTTAATTTATTCGGATCATTTTGTTAATTGGGATTTATTTTGATATTTTGGTAAATCGATTTTTAATTTATGTCAAAATTTGAGGTCCTAGTATTGACTCGATGGCGGAAGGTGTTGTAGATTTTTCGCAAATTTTAAGTTCAAATTTATCGCTACACTTTATTCTATCCTTTAATTGACAAGGTATATTAAGTTCACAAGGGTTACTTAGATCTATAATTTACTCAAAATTGGTAATTATTGTGGGTTCATGATAACTATCTTATTTTATAATTACTTAACTCCGCTTTTATGGTTTAAAATTTATAGTCGTATTAAATCTACAATTGATTCCAAAAAATTTTTAACAACGATTTCATTTTATTATTCCCCGTTACCTTCCTTTAATTGACCTTCGGCGCATTGTGTTCATATTATATTTGATGAGTGCCCACTGGACTACTCGGTGTGGTGATTTTGAGCCGTATGTAGATCAATTTAGGTCGAATTTACAGAAATCAAGAAACGAGGAAGTAGCCAAAAGACTCCTTCCTTATTTCTCCTTTCTTCTATACGGGAAAATATTGACGTTCCGATCCCTGCGTTCCGCACGCAGGGTCTTCACGGGCACAGATCATCGGCAATATTCCACGCACTTACACGAATCTGAATAGTGTGTTGATTTTGATATCTTGCGGTGTGTCTTTGGCTGTGGGCCGGAAAAATTTCGACAATAAAATAATTAATTTCATGGAAAACAAATTAATTTTATGCATTATAAATATTTATTAATATATTAAAATAATATAACTAATTACTTGCCAAAATCATCATACAAAAAAATACAAATACATCTCTCCCCACGCCGACATCCAAGCAGAGCTCTGCCGAGGTTGCGAGGATGGGACGTGGAGAGAGAGTTTCCAAATAAAACTTTCGCTCACCTAAAAATAGACTTGAAATAGTTTTTAAGATTAGTTCAAAATTCGATTTCAAAATCGGTTTGAAAAATGGTTAAATTTTATGTGAAAATGCATCGGTATATATACCTATTTTCTGTCCCTAACCTCGCGTGTTCTTTTTGATTTAGTAAAACAAAATTCGACCTTGATATTTTCTAGTGTATTCTAATCTTTATTTTTATTATTTTCTAATTTATTTTGATAATTTTTTATTTTAAATTTTTATTGAATTATTTCTAATTCAAATTCTTTGATTTAAATTTCATTTTCATGAAATTTTCAATTTTGTTAAATTATCAAATTTTGGTCGAATTTGTTGGGTTTTCATGTTATGTTTGTATTTGTATCGTGCGGATCTTGTTGCATTTTGTTATTATTTTAACTTATTTTTATGTTTATTATTTTATATGTAATTATCTTTTTCTCATATTTGATAGGGTTTAGTTTATGTTTTAATAGGTTTGAGTTTAAATTTGCATGTTATATTTGCATGTGTGTTACCGATTCATTTAAACATTTTACAAGGCCGTTTGTGTTCTGGCCCAACAAAATCCATAGAAAATCTCTGAAATTAATAAGATGATATTTAGAGTCGAAAGGAGATAATTGGACGATGAGAGAACCCAAAAACGAATAGGTACCCCATAAAAAGTAATTAAAAGGAAAGGCCCTAAATAATTTCAAAATTGTCGCGCAATAATGATCGCGACCCTATAATTAAAGTCAATTATTAAACTATCAACATTTGTGAACAATTAACAAAAAACCCCATATCATTCAATTAACAGAGTAAATAAATTAGTAATATTGAGTAATAAAATGAATAAAATAAACACACCCAAAGTAATCCGAAACATTCCATCAGTACTAAATAAAATTGCAACGAGTGATAAAACTGAATAGGATACATATCTTCATAGTAAATTGACACGTTCCGTTGGTAAGAAAACAGTTTCAATCGGGTATGAATAGTAATCAAGTTATCACAAACAACAGATAATAATAACTCCGAATCTTCACGGCAATTTTATACAGCGTATCAAAGAATTGAGATAAAATTGAGCAGAGGATTGAGATGACGTCCATACGTTAGATAAGCTGTGATCGAACATAAGAGAAATAGTAGACGGACGCCGACGGCTACGGAAGGTGCATGATTCATGGTCCAACAAGAGCGAACATCAACTGCAAAGGTAAAAGGTTAATAAGCAACAACAAAACTAGAAAACTTACTAGAATATTCTGATCATGAATTGCAAATAAATCAACTAAGCAAACAATTAATCTACATTGCAAATCAATAAAATTCCACGTGAATCAGGCAACAGCCTAAAACTTCGATAATCTAGAGCACACCCACTAGCCAATCGACATAGACAGGTGATTATTTGTTACTAGCAATGGGAAGGAAATGACCCGACAATCCAATTCGCAAGAAGAGAGAGATTTATATTGATTTCTGCACACCAGAAATTGAATGTTTTCATTTTCATTCACTACGCCAATCCATAAACCAATTTTGCCACGTCACCGCAGCTAGAAATTTGTAATCAACAGTGTGCCGATCGATAAACTAATATAAATAATGAGTCTCATAGTTAATAATCCATTTCATCTGAACAACTTAACTCATGAATCATCATATGCAATCAGGAGAGAAGGACCGTCCCATCAGCAGACCAGAGGTAAACCCAAGCGAAGGACTATCGGAGAAGAAGAGCCATCACTCAGGAGGTAAATTTTATCACCATATGAATTCCCGTCTGATTTAATTTTCTGTATGAGAGGCCTACCAAACTGAAATCAAATAATAGTTATGAGAACGCTAGTCTAGTTAGATACTACATAATAACGGTACTATGCCTATCACAACCTGGGAAGAGAAGCGAATCAGATGCTGGATACCAACCTACCGGAGAGATCCTCTAATGATTATAATATTCAATAAATAAATTAATGATTTATTATCAATTTTTTTTGCTCTATGAAACTATTTTGCGTATGCTTACAATGAGAATCAGAAAATATGTGATAATTATGCCTCGATATGTCTACCCAATCATCAGATACCCAATGATAACTACCTGTAAGCAAAGTAATTGAAGCTTAGGTAGTCATGATTGTTTTTTCGACGTACCGCAAAACCTTCGTCAAGGAAATGAAAGCATAAACGCACGAGCTACTCATACCTACATCTAGATTAAGTCGAGGTTTAAACTCATAAGACTCAGTAGTACTTTACCGTAGAAGCCCGTCAGACACTATAGGCCCCAGTTTTCTGAACGCCTAATATATAGATTACACGTATACGAGTTCGCAGGATAACAGATCATAAGTACCGTGCTAGGCTAACTTACTTAATGAAAACTGCACGAATAACGCAACTCTGACAAATTATTTTCATAATAACCAGTCACATTATCCAATGTGTGTCTTAGATGAGTCTTGGATCGATGCTTCGCGAATCACCGTACGCGAGTTTTCCGAAAAGTTGAATGCCGCATAGTGTGGATGGACAGAGAAAAAACAGCTCTGCCAGGCACAGAAGACGAAAATCCGCAGTTTAGAAGTGGCGTTATCGGCTTGCCAAGAGAGCAATGCCGTTACATATTCACTCGTATTTGAGCCGGCTCAGTTGGCATATAGAGAAACCACTGGCGCCACCAAGCCAGCGGCAAACCCTTCACTACGACGTCCAGGTAAGGCGGAACGCGCTAGGCGTCGCGCATTACCAAATTCCAAGTCAAATTGAGTTATATGGTGTGTCAACCAATAAATATTTGTGTTATTTCATTGTTTTGTTTCATTAATTTGTCGTGTTGAAAATTAAAACAATTTAATTTGCGTTATGTGCTAGGGTTCGGGTAAGAAGCGAATTAAGAGAGAGTTAAGTTGATGTGTAAGGGACCGAAAGTAGGAAAATCACACACAGGTCTTCTAACAGTAGTGCGTTGAACACACTATGAGATCGGGCCTTAGCAGTTCTTTCGTATCGCTCACATTTGGCGATTTTTTAACCAGTGGTTACAGTACCAACGTTGCTTAGCAACGGGTAACCATTGGGGCAAGAAACGTTACGTGCATGGGCTCAAGGTTAAACACCACAAACCCCACAACATATACAAAAATGCAGAGAAGAAATTGAGGATGAAACGAAAATTAATCTAGAAAGTCAACTACAACTATGCAAAATAGAGATTTAGACAACCGGGGTACTCAAGTTTTCATGGTGGAAGAGAAGGTATTAGTACGCTTGGAACCGCATAGAAGAAAGGAGGGAATTCAATATGAATAAATTTACAAAATTTTAAAATTCTGATCGTCAAGACAAGTTGAATTACAATTTCCACACTCAATCAAATTAAGAAGAATCTGTTAGGTAAAAACAAATATTTTTGAATTGTTTTTTATCTGGCACAAAATCCGATAAAATCAGGGCGCGCAAAGTGCAAATGGACGAAAAATCATCAAAAATAGCCTACTTAACATTAAATAATACAAAAAGTAGAAAAATACAAAAAAAATATGTAAAAAATAAATAAAAACATTTAAAAAAAATCAAAAAACATTAAATTTTAGCAAAGTTAACCTATTTCATCAAATTGACTCCAAATTCATAGAAAACGCTTATATTCTAGAAAATAAATACGAGAATTAAGCTTACAATGTAATTAGAAACTTTAACAAAAAAGAATCATGAAAATCTGACAACTAGGAGAAAAGTGATGAAATATGGTTAAAACGTGTAGGCGTTTTGTTTTATCGCATCAAAAAACATGGGTGTAAAACCCCCTTATATAAAAGTCGATGCCAGATCGACATAATTTAATGCTTATTGTCAAAAAAAATTCTTATTGAACTTTAGGAGAACCTCTATAGGAATATTAAAGTAAGGAAGAACTATTGTTAATTTTTATTTTATTTATGTTATTATGATTAATATATTGGACCTAAGGAAATTTTAAGAATACTATTAGTTGAAGTGATGTTATATTTTCGTCTATTTTTGTTGAATAGGTTATATGTACCAACATGTTTTATTTTTTTGTTTTTGAATTATATGATTTAATTTTTTTTAACTTGTTGAATTTCGATCAATTTATTAACCAGAAGTAATATTAACGAAAGATAATTCAGAATAATTTTCCTCTCATCGACAAAGTCCCGGGGGAAGCTTCGCTTCCATGGTACTTGACCTATACGAGATGCCTCGTAACCTAATCTCTATTATGACTAATAACGTAAAATCATCAACTCACCTAATATCACTTTTGACCATGTATTCATTATTTTAATTATCGTTTTTGACTATTATTGTACATAAATTTCTGATTATATTATTATTATTATTATTATTATTATTATTATTATTATTAATATTAATTGTTATCATACCAATTTTTCACCATTGAATTATCAACCGCATGCATGCAGTAAAATAAAATGAAGAATTTCACCAACTTGTTTAAAGCTAGTACTTCGATCTGGGAGGTACTGTAGTGAATGGTAGTTCGCCGGGTCAGATCTCGTCTCCAAAAATCCCAACGCCAGACACTCAGTGGAGCATGGCTGATCATGGGAAAGGATTAACTATGATACAAATTCGAAGAATAAACAGACTAGAAAAAATCAGAAAGAAGATCATGCCAATTATTTTTCATGCAATAAAAGTGAGGTCAAATTTAATGACTATGACTAGTAAAAAAGAGAAGGTGTGCATTATGAAAGAGAAGAAAAGTAAAGGAAAGAAAGATAAAATAAGTAAACGAAAAATGCAAGCAGGTTATTCTGATTTCAATAAATGTAATAATAAAATTAAATATCTTGAAAATACGGAAATAATATGTTTTTTTATTGTAGGTGATTTTCAAGCTTACGAGGAAAGAAATTATTATATTACATAAATGTTTAATTTTAATTTTTGTCATATGCTCATTTAATACTAATTATCGTTATTAATATTCATCATATTGCCTTAGGAGTCAAAAGGAATTATTATGCTACATAATTTTAATTTTAATATTT
This sequence comes from Schmidtea mediterranea, assembly GCA_022537955.1. NCBI lineage: Eukaryota > Metazoa > Platyhelminthes > Tricladida > Dugesiidae > Schmidtea > Schmidtea mediterranea. The sequence goes on from CM039680.1 coordinate 111,226,955, forward strand.
TTTTAATTTTTTAATTTTATTCATTATTAATTATTATTATTAATATTCATTCGCTGGATTATGAGACAATAAAGGAGAGCAGGCGGGCAATCATCTGACGAGAACGAAGAAAGTGAAAGAAATCTCCAATAAAAGAATATGTTAATAAATTTTCCATAAAAAACTTTTATATAAATGATCAATGAAAAAACAAAAATTTTTGATTTTATATTTTTACTAAAAGAAAAATTGCTAAAAAAAATCTGGAAAATCGTGTTCTCATAAAAAATTACCATTAGAGAAATTTCATTTTACCTATTTATATGATATAAAGAATTTAATTAAATAAAAAACGAAATTAAAAATTAGAAAAAACATATTTATTAAGAAAATACAAATATCCACAACCTGTTTTGATCGCAATCTGGGATACCTTCTCTAAAAATTCCAAACGAAAAGGTGAAATTTCGCAAATCCGGGAAATCCTTAAATTTTAAAAAAATCAATAATCTATGTTAAGAAATTTATTTCAAATCGCGGAATCGAAAAATTCCGTTCTAAAAATAGAACGGAATTTCTTGTTTTAATCGATAATCTTTAATAAGTTCGAATTCTGGGATTTTAAAAGGAAAGGGATGCGAATCTCCAGATTTCGATCACATTTTCGGTTAAAAACATATTATTAGGATCTTATACATATGTCACTCAACCGATCTACTTCTGAAATAAATAAATTAAACTAAAAACTCCTCGAAAGTGCTTGAATTCTTCATAAAGCCTCCATCGGTTCATGACCCATTATATTTTGTCTAAATATGCACGTTTACCTTAAGTAGTTTTTCATCTTTATGGCCATAAGATTATTTCGAACTCGAGTTTCAACTAAATCTGAAATTTGCTCCATTATTTTAGTACAATCCAACCAAACCAAAACAATAGACGCAGAGAAATGCAGACGGAACGTAGCCCACTATCACAACGAGGCCCTTAAACAGAGCCAAAGAGCTGAGTCAATGATCCGAAGATGTTGTTTGATAGAGGAGACATGGACTCGGCCGGAGCAGGCGACTAAATTGAAACAGTAAAATGAATTGCTAAAAAACCAACACGCGGATATTATGGCCGAACTCGACAAGTTAAAGAAAGAAAATTGCCAACTTGAGTTGAAAGAAACAATCAGGGCAGAGATCGGACATAACCCCAGCACAGTTTTAAACGTTGATCCGAGTGTCGCCTGGCCCATTTCAAGTTTTATCTCAATTAATCTCAATGAATCGTGATCCACCATCGAAACCAAATCACAAAAAATGTCACCCCAGCAAAGGGGAAAGAGAAATAAGACGCCGATTGAAGACCGCTCGTCTACTGGGGCAGGTAAAGAAATTTGGACCCTCATCTGCTGACATTCTTTCATAATCTTTTTTTTGTAGTAATAAATAAAATGTATTGGGATTTGAGTCGATGGTCACCTTTTACAGGAACCACCCATTGGGAAACAATTACAGTGTCATTTTGACGGGTATCCAATGGTTATATCTCTTGTGTGCGCATCTGGTGGGAATCCCTTGCAAGTGACAACGAAAATCTTATATCTTTTACCCATCAAGTGCCCAGCAAATCGAATGGCTGAAGAAGTACAAAGAAAATGAAAAGGAGAGTGATACTCACTAATGAATATTAAAAACTTTGTTTTAGTATTCAGAATTAAGTAGACGTTTTTGATTTTAATAATATTTAGCATAAATTATATTATACTTTTGAAGAGATTGTAACTGTTTACTTCTAATTTTATTGTTTTATTTAGCATTTTATGTAAAATATTAAGTTTTCTATTTGTGCTTGTTTTTCAGGCTGTTACCGATACGGTACAGATATCATTTCTCACAATGTCGCCGTTTCAATATTTGTCAAAGATAACACTGCTTTAAATAACCCTGTTACACTCTTGTTCATCTGACTCAAATTATCCATAAAATATTAAGTTAAAATGATATCATAAATAAATCACGTGTACAAAACTATATTTTATAATATTCTGTAGTCCTATTTTCTTTAAAAAATAATTTTTTTAATATTGCCTTGTTTGGAAAATTGCAATTATTGTTTTAATATTATATATATTTCTTTCTATTACCTAATACTAAATAAAAACATTAATATATATTAAAAAAAATATAGTATAAATGCAAAAAGTTTTCATAACCAGACAATTTCCAAATGCCGCCTTACAATTGATTAAAGATGCTGGATTCATTGTTAACATGTGGGATTCGAGTGAGCCAGTAGAGTATAACTATATGATTGATAAGTCAAAAGATATTGACGGAATTATTTGTACTATAAACGATAAAATCAGTGATGAATTTATCAATTCTTCAAGTAATAGCCTTATTTAATTAATTCTACAAAGATTTATTTAGAAAATCTTAAGGTTATTAGTACAATGTCGGTTGGATTTGATCATATAAATCAATCCGCTGCTCAAAAAAGAAATATTCGAATAGGGTATACTCCAGAAGTATTAACTGACGCCACTGCAGAATTAGCCATTGGACTTCTTTTGAGTGTTTCAAGAAGATTAATTGAAGGTGTTACTAGCATTTTATTGATTCAAAAAAATTAATCACATAAGAATAAATTAAAGATAACACCAATCCAAAATATATATTGTAGCTGGATATATATTTTGGATTGGTGTTATTTTTAATTTAGTTCTTTTGCCAATTTGGTGTGATTTTTTACATAAGAATGAGATTACTCTTTTTTACCTATGGTTCTGCTAGTAATATCCAATTACTTAATATAAGTTTTGTTAAAATTTCCAGGTGTCAATTCAGTAAGAGGTGGGACTTGGGGAGCTTGGAAGCCATTTTGGATGTGTGGTTATGGATTAAAAGATAGTGTAGTGGGTATAGTTGGATTGGGTAGTATTGGTAAAGCTATTGCAAAACGAGTCAATTCATTTGGAGTGAAAAAATTATTAGCATCTGGATCTGAAAAACCTAAAGATAAATTGATAGTAGAGATTGAATCTAAAGTTTTAGTTAATAAAGTTTGTTTCGATGAATTGATAGCTTGCTCTGACTTTATAATTGTTTCCTGCTCACTTAATGAAAACACAAAAGATCTGTTCAATGAAAAAGTATGTCAAATCTTAATTATTAATTTATTATTAATAAACCATTTAGAAATGGCTTAATGCCAATATTGAATTATTATCTTATTAATTATTGCTGGGTTTCAATGTCATTGTAACCCAAATTAATCCGTTTTTTTAATATTAAAAACCATCGCGTTTTGAGCTAAATTGGAATTATAACAATCAAATATGTGGATATAAGTTAAGAAACTGTCAAATGTGTGTTTTATAAGGTTTTTAAAAGGACCGTCAAATTATTTGGAATAAAAATAATTTTAAATTCGCACTTAATTAATTTTCAATAATAAAAATACTTTAATAATTTTTGTTAATTCAATGATTTAAATTTAGAATTGAATAAAAACTTAAATTTTGAATAATAAAATTAAAAATATAGTAATATAAACCAAATTGTTAAATTTGTGCAAATAAATCGATTAATTATATTTTGATTACAAAAATAATATATTTTGGTAGAAATGGAAAGAATCAGATGAAAATTAGTAAAATAAATAAAAATTAAAAAATTTCAAAAATATAATTTCCATCAATAGCTATACGACTTAAAATAACCGAGTTGGTACTGTAATCCTGGTTGGAGTGAGAACTGTTATTAGGACTATGATAATATAATACTCATTCGATAGGAGTAAACCAGATTGATTAAATTTCTCGTTTTCAATTAAACTACAAAACTGACTAGGAGAGAAAATAAAACCGATAATTACACTAAACCGATGTTATTCGTTACATAAATATGTCATGATCAGCCTCTTCAGGACATACCTCTTTTTGTTGATACATTCATAGTTTTTACACTTAACTCGGGTTAGATTTCAATTTCCAAGCTTTTGGTTGGCTTCAAGGAGGGCTAAAATTCACTTGCTGTAATTATCACCAATGTTTCCTCATAATGACAACATTTGACAACATTCCATTGTTTCACTAAATAATCTTTAACTCGGTCTCGAATCATTGTGGCTTTAAGAACATGAATTGCCCATTTGAAATCCCTAAACTCCACTAATCTCTTTTAGATCTCTTTCATTAAATTCCTTATTCCAAAATTTTTTTGAAGTGACCGCTTTTGTTTTTCTCGTGGGTAAAGGGATTCTCAGACTTAATGAGTTTCATGAATTACTAGTCATTGATTAATACTACACAGTAGCAGAAGCGCCTCACTATACAATACACACAAACTTTAGTTCGATCCCGGATAACTTGCGTGTATGTAAATTTAAGCTTTACTAGGGTGGCCCTTAAAACAAAAAATTTGAAATCATCTTCTGGCACCCCACTAATATGTTCCACCTACAGAGATAAAATTATGTGCAAAAAATCATGCAGATTGGGCAATATTTAGAGGTGGCCCTCAAGCTTTAAAGTTTGACTAAATCCGTGAAATTTAAATAAATCGTTAAGTTTTAAACCTGTTTCATGTTTCGTATAAATATGATGTATTGTAACTGTACAATATATTACCTACTAACGGTAGCCTAATTTGGATTTGTCAACATAAACTATTGTAGAATGCTTTCTGTCTGCATCAACGGACTAGAGGAATCATTTAGCACATTAATTAAATGCTATACATTCAAAATTTTTAAAATTGATCGGTCTACGATTAAATTTATTTCACAGAGATCTCAGCAATGAATTTTCATAACCATACAGTATTAGATGCTGTAAAATACTGGTATAACAATTCTCTATAATCAATGCCTATAAATTCACAGAAACTTTCAAATTTTTCTGTACGGACAGTAAATGTAGCGAAGTTATTGTATATTTTTACGATTATAGATTGTACATCAAAGACTAACGAATCTAAACTTTATTTGGTAGCATTATGCATTATATGCTCCGGACAGCCAATTACCATAAGCTCTTACTCCAATTTCCTTTTTCAATAATTTAAAAACATTTTCTTCCGCTCGTGTTAATCTTCCGAAATTGATGTTACAGTTGTCAGCCAAAGATGCAATGTATTTATCATGCAAATTAAATTGCTTCACCGAATCGCTTAAAAATTTACAGGTTGATTGAACATTTGTTTGTGATTCTAATTTGATCATTTTTGTTAAAATTCCTTTATTACGGTCAAAATATTGCACCAACAATAAAAACGTTTTCATTGAACCTTTATTAGTAGCAACTGATATACACAGAACCTATCATATTTGTTATACAACTTGATTTAAACAATATGGTGCTATCACATTTTTTGATATGAGTGACAATAACATTTTTTATCCAAGTTTTTCCTAGTTGAGGTATGCAAAATGTTTTAGTAAGTAGCATAACAATTAAATCTCCTAATTCGAAAAATATTTATTTACTCAAAAAGCATAAAATCTAAATTACCTAAAAAATTGGTTCGATAAAACAAATTATTGATGTAGACCTATTGCTGACAATCCATGACACGTGTATCATCTGGGGACCCACTGTGCAATTTTTAATGGCTCAGTAAACAAAACGGTCAATGAGTTAAGTAAATAGAGGTTTATTTAATTTACATGTATGTTTACTTGTCAACTAACATTTTGATTTTTACTTCAAGTTGTAAATATAGATTCGATGATAATAAATTTGTAATTCTCTATTTAATATATCTTTGAGGGGAATATCTAATCTAAATTAGAAATAATTTGACTTACCAGCAAATATTCTCTTGACAAAATTGATAAATGATCTACTTGTAAAAAACGAAACCGACCACTAATAAAGACCATGACACCGTAAATAAAAGTAAATCTATTTGAAAATTCCACAACGATCAACTATAATCTAAAATAGTAGCAAAATGTTTATACGAAACCGAATAGACAATCATTCGGTATTTGGACATAAAATATTGCCCAAAAATAATGACATTGTCATTTCTTATTTTTATTTTAAATAATCTACAACCTTTCCTTTTTACGCACATTAAAACACAATAATTACAGTTATTTTCCTAGAATTATTAATAAAATTTTTTATAATTATTCTCCAGTGAATTTTATTCAAAAGCTATTCTCGTTTTTTTATTACAGGCATTCGATAAAATGAAGAAAAATGCTATTTTAATTAATATATCCCGTGGACCAGTTGTTAATCAAGACTCTCTTTGTAAGGCATTAATTGAAGGAAAAATTGCTGGAGCTGGACTTGATGTATGTTATCCGGAACCATTACCAATTGATCATCCATTATTAAAATTAACAAATTGCATAATATTACCACATATAGGAAGTGCTACAATCGAAACAAGAAAGTTATTTTTAAAATTTATTTTAAATATTTTTTTTTTTGAAAGTATAGTTTCAGACAATTTATTATGGTACATTATTCAAATACAATTATCATTTATTAATAAATAAATAAAAATTTAAGACAAAATTTTATATTTTGAAAATATTGAATAGATAATTTGTAATATTTAAAATCGGGTCAATTTAAAAATATATATTTATTCATTACACAAGTCAAAAATATCATTTTCAGATTGCAAAATATTTATATTTAAGTTTAATTCTTTTAAGATATAATTTTTGTAACAACATTAAACACAGATCAATAAATATCATGTTTGAAGTATGCCAGTCATCATAGCTTAATGATAACCCAGCCGATACTATTGAATTTTATTGAGGATGCACAAAAATGTATAAAATAAAAAGGGTAAATGAAAATTCTTTCAAATCATTCAAAAACTAATTAAATATTCTAAAATATTAAAAATCAATATTTTTCGGAGAACAAAGTAAAGACCGGTGTTAAATAAAAAGTTTAACACGTATAGACTGATTTTAAAATAATTGGGGGTCACTAGAAAGCTAAAATAAAAAAACCATTAATTAATTACTTATTCAAGAAAATTCAATAAAATGTTAGAGAATATTGTGTCAAATGCATGATAATATAAATAGTTTTATGTGAGGCCTTAGCGAATAAATCACTATATCCTACAATTAACATTTAATCAGCGATGAATAGATTGAGATTATTTTATAAAATCAATAAGTTTTACATCATTATTGTTTTCGTATATAGCATTTGACAAAGAATATGATAACAGACTGGTGTTGGTGTACGGGGAAAACTCAATTATGTAAAACACTAATAATCCGTCGACGGTCTCTCGTTATCTCATTAACACTAGGATTACACTTTCTCACGCACATCACACAATTTTCACTTTACCATCATGTACCCATGAGCGAACCCATGTTGGTAATGTGCACGACAGCCGAATGCTATTCAAGCAGGTGAGCATCGGTACCGATACTATTTCTTGAATAACCTTCGTTTCGGGTTCTAGACGACCGTCAACTTTGAGTGTACTCAATTTTCTGAACCTTGGGAAAATTTCTACTGATTTATAATAAACTTTTGCGTTGGAATCTATTCTAATGTGTTAGAACCAATTTCTTAGAAACTTACATTTGCGATTTGGATTAGGATTTACTTTTCTAATTTATCTGTTTAAAATTTTATTTTATTCCATTTGTTTAAATAATTCATTTCTACCAGTATTTTAATTTAATCGGTTCATGTTTGAAATTAATAACATAGTTATTCATGAAATTCCCAATGGCAAAGTTCGTTCAATGATAACACAAAAGAAATAACGGAAAGATTAGTCAAGTTGATTTCTAGATCAACTATCTTTTTTATCCCACATTCATATAATTTTAGGTATAAGGTCTAGATTTCCCACGTCAATTGATTGTTATGAAGACATATGAAAACGTAAACTTCTCAACGGGGTATTCTCTTACTCTCGGATGATTTGCAGGTATTAAACCACACAATCATTCTCATGCAAGAAAACAATCAATCCTAATTATATTTATTCCTCAAATTACATTTTTTATGACAAAATGTTGGGCCAAAACAAATATTTTAAAATGTTGTTTATCTGGCACAACATCCGATAAAATCAGGGCGCGCAAAATGCAAATGGACGAAAAATCATCAAAAATAGCCTACTTAACATTAAATAATACAAAAAGTAGAAAAATACAAAAAAATATGTAAAAAATAAATAAAAACATTTAAAAAAAATCAAAAAACATTAAATTTTAGCAAAGTTAACCTATTTCATCAAATTGGCTCCAAATTCATAGAAAACGCTTATATTCTAGAAAATAAATACGAGAATTAAGCTTACAATGTAATTAGAAACTTTAACAAAAAAGAATCATGAAAATCTGACAACTAGGAGAAAAGTGATGAAATATGGTAAAAACGTGTAGGCGTTTTGTTTTATCGCATCAAAAAACATGGGTGTAAAACCCCCTTATATAAAAGTCGATGCCAGATCGACATAATTTAATGCTAATTTTCAAAATTTTTATTGAACCTTTGAAGAATCTTTGGAAGAATCTCAAAGTAAGGGAGAATTCTAATTGAATTTTATTTATTTATATCATTATTAAATCATCGTAAACTTTTGATGAAATTTTAGGAACACAATTATTTGAATTTGAGTTATATTTTAGTCTATGTGAGAATTTTTAATAGGTTATATATGCCAAATTGTTTTATTTTAAAATGCCTTTGAATTATATGATTTAATTAATTGTAATTTGTTGAATTTTATCAGTCTATTGACCTATTAATATTATTACTATAACATCCTTAAAAGTTACATTAAATTTTAAATGAAAATATAAAAGACAAATATAATCACCGTTATAAAATTTATTTGACAAAATTAAAATGTTCCAGAGTCATAAAATTTCCATTTGTGTAGGATCTTGTTTGGAGTTGAATCTGCGGATTCTACAATGAAAAGTTAGAAATATCTAAATTAAATTAATAACCAAACCTCATAGGAAGTGTCCATTCCGATGGAAGTCAACCGAGTGGATCTGGTTTCTCTGAGGAATCTAAAATACAAAAAAATTTAAGTTAAAAGTATCTAAAAATCGATACTTACTTTTATAGAAATTGAAAATCCTATAATAAGTTGCCATGGCAATAAATGGCAAGCGAAAAAATTCTTAATTGGGTTATTCTTAATTTAATAATAAAATATATAGTACATATTGAAATATCTCCTAAATTCTTGATTTTTAAGGGTTATGGTGAGAACCCGTAATATAAAATAGGAAATCCTTATATATACTAATCTTAATTATATTATACGAATAAAAATTTTATACTTTACTATATAGTCAATAAAATTTAATTAATCCTATTTTAGAGATTAATAACTCAACATTTTAAGGATCATAGTATTTTTCCTTTAGGAACATTAAGAACAAATCTTTAAATTCTTTGAAATCCGGATTATTAATAATATTATTACTATTATTATTATTGTACAATGTACATATAATTATTATAAGAATTATTGTTATTATTATTATTATTATTATTGTTATTATTATTATTATTATTATTATTATTATTATTATTATTATTATTATTATTATTATTATTATTATTATTATTATTAATATTATTGTTATGAATACAATTACTGTTATTCCTATTATAACTTTAGAATTATTATAAAACTTAATGGTAAATTTTTGTAGTCCCTATTAAAAAATAAATTGTATTGTTATTGCTATACTATTATTATTGATTTTATTATTATCAATTTGGGATTTTCAGTTTTATTGTTATTAATGTTGCAATTAATTATTTTATTAAAAGTGTCGATTACTAGGGATATAATGATGATGATCTATTCGTTATTACGGTGATTGCTGACCTTATTGTTATGATCCTCAGTATTGTTTTGTCTATTAGGAATATTAGGTAACCCAGGGTGTCCCCAACAGTGTTCCTACTGCGTTGGCCGGTGTCACGTTTACAAGCACTGTTGTAGAGACCTTACCCAAAAATATAAACCGGATAAAATATGTGCGTCCTCATCCCTTCCCTCCAGATAGTGTAATTATATCCCTGAAAAGAATGCTTCCATAAAATCATATAAACAAATTCCCAAATTCATTTTGTAGAAATTAATCGTAATCAAATATTGATCGAAAATGTCACCCCAGTAAAGCGGAACGAGAAAGAAGACGCAGATTGAAGACCGCTCGTTTACTGGGCCAGATAAAGAAATTTGCACCTTCATCTCCTGACAATCTTTAATAATCTTGATATAATTTTTATAATAATTAATAAAATGTCTTGAGATTTGATGTCGACGGTCGTTCTGAAATCATCTAAAAATACTCAATAAATAGCACCTTCAAAATAAAATAAAGTGATGAAAGGATCGATATTATTTCAACCAAATTATTAACAGATGGACCTATAATTAAAATGAGCATGAATACCTTCTATGGTAGCTCGTAAACCCAAAGGTTTTCAAGGGTATTAGCAGTCATGGTAGTATGACTCACCTTTTACTAGAAACCGCCCATTGGAATACATCTCTAACGTCATTTTGACTGGTATCCAAGGTTTATATTTCTTGTGCGCGCATCTAGTGGGAATCCCCTGCAAATGACCGCGAAAATCATATCTTTTACCCATCAAGTGCCCAGCAAAAAGAAGAAAAAAAAGACATTCCTATTCATTGTCAGCATCAGGGTCAACAGGGAAATAACACTTCATTGGCTTTCATTCAAATCGATAGAGATGTCGAGACGCTCTTTCAGTAATCAAATTTGAATATGGATCGTCCTGAGGGGTTCCTGGTGTGGATATGATGAGAGGTGTCGAACCCGCGTTCGTGTAATACTAACCAATACATAAGATATAACACCAATCGATGCCACGACCATCCAGAAAAAATCTTAACTTAATAATAAAATTAAATGTGATAGAAAAATATATTGGCATAAAATTACACAACAAAAGAAAAATCCTTACTGAATTCAAATTTGTATAAAAGTCAAAATAAAAATTGATTGAAAAGTGATCTTTAAAGGTTAATTATTGTAAAAATAACCACTGTATATATAGTTATTTCGTGCTTGTGTGGGAACAATAGGTGATTTTTCGCGACTTTGAAGGTTTTTTAATGAGTTTAATGAGTTTAATTATTTAAAAATATTTTTATAATTTTTTCATCATTTTTCTTAATCTTTTGATATATCCTTTATATTTTTCGAATTTTTATTTCTCTTATATTTTGATCATTTTCCATTTTTATTAAAAAGTTAGTTTTTTTGGTTGCCGCTTCCGCCTATGTATTTTCTTGACCTTCTTTTGTAAGGTTTTGGAGGTTTTGTGTTTCGATTGTGCCTCAATATGCTGCTGTCGGCTTTCTTTTGATTTTACTAATTTTGTTTTAGTATGTGTTTTTATTTTTATTTTAAGTATCTGGTTGCGGTATGTGCAGTTGTGTATGTGCAGTGGCCATTTCCATGATTTTATTTTTTTGTTTTAATTAATCTACAAAGATTTATTTTTGTTTTACTTTTGGCTTTAAGGATAATTTCCTTGAATAAATTTGTAGACTTTTAAAATGATAAATCTGGCAAACATCCATTAATTTTCCAATTAAATTGAATTTTATGAATTTAACCGGACAACATACAAACGCACCGCAAGCAGAAAACACCAAATAATCAATATAAAAAGAAATAATATCAATTAAACAGTTAAATAAATAAACTCAAAAATCACAGAGCAGTTGCAGAAAGAAAACATAATTATTTAAAACACAAACTGCTGAAACTCGCAAAATGATCTAGATAATATACAAAAGTGGAAGATGACTACCCCTGGCAAGAAAAAAGGCTAAAAAATAAAAGCCAATAATTAAAAATAAAATATTTAAAGAATAACTCAAACTAACAGAAGAAGAACCTCACCAGGAATAAGTAATTTAAGCTCTCAAATCCTACTCTCAGGTTTTTCGTCCCTACCTGAAGCCGATTGATTCTGTGTTACAGTTCCTTTATATAGTTGAAATAATCACCTTAATGGCGTGTCAACTAAATTGTCTTATTTGACTATCATTCCTAGCTGCAATTTTCGTTTTTTCTTCTTTGAACGAAATAATTAAATGTCCCACCGTGAATATCGTTGTAATCTTTTTTCCGTTTGCCCATTATTCATTTTGTCATGATAATAGTTTTCCAAAATCCACTTTGTTTATTTTTCTTTCTATTAACTTAACTTAACTTTCAATTAATTAACGATTTTCTTTCTTTTTGACCATTTGTGAACACATTCTGATAAATCCGTTCTCGCCATAATATTCCCCATCATTTCTGCAACTGAGCTAATTTTCAAATTTTAATTAAATAATTGCTTTCTTATTGTTTTGAATTTTCAACATTCCTTTAATTATGGAAATTATAACCATTTAAAATAATTTTAAATTTAACCACAATAATAATTTTTGTCTAACACATTTATTGAGTTCGTTCGTAAACTCGTATTGGTATCAATATAATTTTGAATACTGTCCTGACCAAATTTTTTGGTTCGATGAATCTTCTCCACTTTTACACCCAATGGAGTCGCCACTGAACAATGTAAATTATTTTTAGGGTAATGTCAGCATCTATTTTTGCACTTGAATTCGGATTTACTTTTTTATCAATTCGGAGCTGTTGGTGTACTGGGAAACTTTACTACCGTTGGCTAATATCTTTCGCTAACTCACATGCCTCTCCTACTCTAGGGTTCAATTTCCCGCGTACATCACACAATTTACGGATTACCATCATACACCCATGGTTGAAGCCACATTGGTAATGTGTATGACAGCCGAATGTCATTCGAGCTGGTGAGCACTGCTACCAATACTACTCCTCGAATAACCTTCGTTTCATGTTCATAGTGGCCGTCAGGTCTTACGCATTGTTTTATGTTCCCTTGATTTCGAAAATAGGCCTGGTTCTTCTTTGACAATTTACCAAAAAATGCGAAAATCCATGAAAATGGAATCAAAATCAAATAATTTGAATTGGAAACAATTCAATTTAAAAGTTAAAAAGAAAATTGTCAAATTAAATTATAAAAATTATAAAATTAAGAATAGAATATGCTAGAAAACCACAAGGTCAAATTTTGTTTTACTAAATCAAAATTAACACGCAAGGTTAGGGTCGTACAATAGGTATGTATACCGATTCATTTTCACATAAATTTTAATCAAGCAATCGTTAAAAGTGGTTTTTAACCTTAAATCAGTTTTTGGAAAACTTGAACTGTTTTTTTAACTCTTAACCAGTGGAACTCGGAAACTTTGAAAATGTGAGTGAAGGAATGTTCGAAAACTCTTTCCACGTCGCATCCTTGCAACCTCGAAGGAGCTCTGCTTGGACGCCGGCGTGGGGAGAGAGTTATGATGTACAACTAATGATTATGACAACTATGGTGTATTATATGAAAATAAACGTTGCAAACAACAATTGAATTCTATCTAAGTCGAAATTTTTCCGGCCCACAGCCATTCACGCACCGCAAGTCAATGAAATCAACACACAATTCAGGCTGTGTAGGTGCAGTTTATCTGCCAATAGCCTGTGCCCGTGAAGGTTCCGGCGTGAATAACGCAGGGCCTAAACATCAAAAATGTCCGTCATAAGGGAAATTGGAAGGAGGGGAAGTAGTCTTTTGGCTGCTCCTCCACCGCCCATTTTCCTATAATTTCGACCAAAAAATTCAATTCACATAACGGCTAAAAATCATAAAACATTGAGTAGCTCGGTGAGCACTCTTAAAATTATAATATGAAAACAATCATCCTAAGATCAAATTGAAAGGGAGGAAGTAGGGAAACGAAATCGGAAATCGTTTTTATGTTTAAATATCTCTAGCTAAAATAAAATTATGATAACGTGTAATTAGAATTAACTACCCGAATATTTAACTGGCATGAATTTGAACCGCAGCTAAAGAAAATAATAAGAGGATAAACTATGAATGAAAACGATAAGTGCATAAACGATCCTCAGTTAGTAAACTCACCATCAACTAGTATTAAATAGATGGAGTAATTAATAGCATCACTATCGATGACACCTTTATTATCATTAGTTAACCAGTACATCTGTAATTTGAAATTTCTCCCAAAAAATTTAAAATCATTCACCGCGCGACAAACCCACCCCAAAACTTTATAATTAACCCTAATCAAGTAATAGAAGAATAATATAATACCACTCACATAAACCGAACAAAAAACAAACCACCCTTCAAACCCAACTTTATTAATAAATTACAGCACTCCACCAAAGGGTAGAAAATTCACGAACCTGAGTTATTACATATAAGGTCAGATTTTCCGTCAATAGAAACGGTCAGATTAGTTAAATGAGATCCAAAATGCATTGCTAGCCGAATAGGAAATTTATTACGTCGCGAATTTTCATTTTTACCCCTGAAGAGACACAGTAATAAATCAAACGGAAAAGATGAATCATGAACGCAAGACCAGCATATAATGATTGCATAAGAATTGTTGAAAATTAGTCACTAATCACCCATAAATAGCATCACGATGAATGAAAGGGGAAAATGTGAGAATCCTTTGACATCGATGAATTTCTGACGTTCACTCAGGTAGAGATTTCGCGGTTAAGAAATGGGAAACTGAAAACCTGAAATAGTTTATTTAGTGAAAAATAATAAAGTCAGTTTACCTGAAGTACCTCCGAAAAATGAGAAAATCTAAATTACGGAGAATGATCAACCAAACGGTTGCAGAAACAATCCAAAAAGCGAGATCAAGATAATGGAATTCCTTTAAATTAAATTTTAAACGTGGCGAGAGACAATCTAAATCGATTCCCGATTGATAAGTGGATAGGAAAGTCCACGTTAACAGGAAACAGCTGACTAAACTGGGTATATCGCACACACTGCCTTGGACACAAGTATAGACATACCTGCATGGTAGGCGTGACAATATAAATGGATTAACCAATGTCAGAAATTTAGTCGACCACAATGAATTACAAAACAAATTTCAACAGGCGAAACAATGTAGGAGTCCAAGGCTGTTCTTCCCATTCTGGAAACAACGAAGAAATCACGATGGAGCGTCGAACCGACGCCCAAGAAAGTGAGGGATTTGTTTAATTAATTGCATATTTTTTTAATGACAACTAAATTTCATGAAATCCGGCCAACCATGATAACAGTACAGCATATCTCGCTCGAAGAATTAAATTTCGACAAGGATATAATATTCTCAGACTGAAAGAAATGTAATATGACCGAACGACCCGATTTCTATGATGGCGGTTTAAATAAATTCTATGTTGTTATGTTCATCTAAATTCGAGTTTCATATAAACCTACATGCATGAATAGAAGGCACATGTCCACTCATTAAAACACTGAACCGAAGTGACCATTCGAAAAATTCGAGCCACGAACAATATCATGTGTTCCGTTAAGATAAACTGGGTAATTCGTTGAATAATAAGTTCGGACAACCAAGGAGTGCTATTTCAATAGTGTATCAGTATGATGAACACCTGCTAATGTCTTTGATCCAGAACGAACGCTTGGAGTATAATTTTTGTCGCCCTCGCCACACCTCGATCTAATCTTAAGTAAAAATCGAATTTCAAGAGAATTAGAATTAAAATGACAAACACCAGCGAAATATACAAATAAACAACCCCTCAGGAAAACGAAGACTACGTCGGTATCACTCTTCACTGAGGAAGTTCCAACAACCCATCTACTAATACCCACCTGCAAATCACCCATATCAATGACTCCCATGAACGTATGTACAGCTCAAGAACTCCAAACTGGGTTAGGTTAGAGAACTAATCCGAATTTTTTTGAACCGTGTCGTTGAAAATGTGTACAAAATCCCATATACAACTCTATACCTATACATAAATTTTTTATTTAGTTTCATTTCTCGTACATAATGCTAATACCATTCATTTTAATAGATTCATGGGTGGACGAATCTCGAATCACGATGAGATTCCCATCTATTGTCGCCGCCAGATGCAGACAGTCGATGTGGGATGCGGGATACTCGATTTCCCCAGTAAGAAAATCAAGGTTCGGGATGCAAGGAGAAACTGATGCAAATGCAACCGACAAATGCAACCAAACCGGCGGTAAAACCACCTCAACGTCGTCCGGTGAAAATCGACAGAGCGAAACGACGGGCGATGAGATCGGTGGAACAACAAAAATGAGAAAATGTCATAGCAAATAAATGGTTTAGTTGAATTGTCTGCACATTTGTTAAATTTGTTAACTATGACTAGGAATAATCTACGCAAGAGGATAAAGATTCAATTAGAGAAAGAGAGACAACTGATCGTACCTTTAAGTAAAAGGGACCTGAAATAGAAATCGCACATATACCTTCTATCGGTTTTGCGTTGAACCCGCTATGGGATCGGGCCTTAGCAGTTCCTACATGGCGCTCACCTTTGGCGATTCCATAACCAGTGGTTGCATTACCAACGTTGCTTCGCAACGGGTAACCATTGGGAAAAGACAACAATTTTCATATGGGGTCAAAGACACTGACATCATACCCAAAAACCCCACAATATATTTAAATGGCAAAGGCACAAGAAATAGCAACAGCAATAACAAGGAAAAATTTTTTTTTTAATCAAAATGTAAGTCCGCGTAGATCAAAGCTGAAGCATTCATAGTCGCGAGGAAGTTAAATCACTCGTCCCCGTCAATGTCCACAGGTAGACAACGACGCTTGGGGCACCTCAAGGGCGGATTCAGAGTTGGCAGCCTCGGTTCTTGTGGTATACTCGTCGGCTCAACCGCCGAAATAATAAGTGGTGAGGAGTGTCCGCTTGTTGGCTCCGCTTCTATTATTGGAGGGTTGAGCATCATGGAGATGTTAACTCGTGTGGAGGACTCGATTCCCGTCGTGTTAATTGTGATTTGGGCCGAGGAAGGATGCAAGAAGAAAGGTTGCACCAGCGCGACGATTCTCCTCATTAGACACATCCCGAAACTCCGTCATTTCCACCGATCCATCACGTCGCAAATTCGCTTGTAACAAGGCATTCTCGGCTCTGCGGTTCTGCCGCCAATTTTCCGAGGCGTTCTCGGAGTTGCTTGTTGAAGGTTGCTGGTTAGTATTTTGAACTTCGGCCTGGAATGGTAAATGATGGGCTGGAATTATGTCTAATTCCTGAGCCAATTCCCACTCGGCAGACGAGTTAGGAGTTTATTCTCGGTGAAAATTTGCTGGAGCGCAGCACTCTGCTCGGATATGGTGATCCGCTGGTTCCGCTTCTCGAGAGAGACGTGAGATTTTTTTATAGAGCCCTTTGGTTTTTTCCGGCGAGCACCAAGTACCCTTGATCCTCTGATATTTCTCCTGTAAGATAGCGTTCTCTCGCTCTAATTTGTCAAAATTCTGCGACATTGCCACTATGGACGGTGAGATTCTGGGAATCCGTGATTAATTGGTTAGTGTAGACATAGATAGGATACTTCGGGAGAACAGACGGATGGAGAATTGTTTGATGTGGCTTGCACGAATAGATCCTGTGATTATTTCAAAAAATCTAATCCGGTCTTGGATGTCAGAAAGATTTGCATAGTGTTTAGGATAGATTGGAAAATGAATGCGGCTTGTAGATATGCGGCTGGAGTGAGGATCTATCCTATAACAGGTTTAATTTAATTGATATTTAATTTTCAAAAATTAATTTCTTTGAGCATGTGAAGAAGTCTGACTGTGTAAATCAATAACTTTGGATCAACCAAGCATATGAAATTAGAAGTTATTTTGATGTTGGCGTGGTGTATCTATAGTTAAGCCTACTACGATTAAATTCAACAAATGGTGGTTGGTGGTTTGCAGCTATTTTGGAATTAATAGTAACACCAAAAGATTTCACCAACATTTGGATCATAAAATAAAGAGAAAAAAAAATTTAATAATTTTACGTATGTCTGCATATTGAAATTTGCCCTACATTATTTCACGACACTTGTTGGAATTCCTGACAGGTGAAAATGGCTTCTCATCCAATCATTAACCTCGGATGGATGGGGTTGTACTTGTGAATCTCGCTGGGTGATTTAATGGAAACTACCAAACCGTTTTTAAATGCTGGGTCATATATCCTAGCGGCGGAGATTTTACGCTACTCCCTAGTTATTGGGTTACCGGACTTAGTGTATGCTGCGCCTATTCATAATAGCTTAGTTAATTCTATATTGAGTGACTAGTTTCATCAATATTTTAGCGTAATCTTTATTTGTATCTTTACTAGTGCCTACCTAAAATGGTGTAGAGTTTTACTGAGTCGTATCGTTAGTGGGGTTCTTTGTCGATTTCCCTATCGCGAAATATTCCTATTTGGGGTGATCGTTTGGTAATTAATTCACAATAATCATGTGGTTTAGTTTTCCTATGTTATGCTCGTTGGCTGATACTTTACTGGTTCAATTTTTCAACACGACAGTTGATTTCAATAATCGTAAGATTAATATCCTACCCCTAACTACCCAGTCGTATTATAATTGAGAGGGTTTCATAAAATTTCACTTAATGATCGACCAGCGATCACCCTTAATTTCTCTTGACTAATGACGCTCTTCCAGTGATTTTAGTTTCTGCTCGTCTCGACCGACGTTTCCATCAGCCGTTACGAGTGGTAAAACGGTGTCCTGTGGGTAAAGTCCTGCGTCTTACGACCAGACCTCGCGGCGAAAAACCTAGTTTTCAAAATTGCACGGCCAGCAACCACAACTAACGAAAGCTAGCTCGTTAGCTAGATCATCGGGACTTCTTCATATTATATAAAGATAAAACATTGATATAAAACAAAAATATAATTACGAACTTCTAAATTTATTTAATTTGAGAATTTAAATTCGCATAAAATTTACGACAAGCATAAAAAAAATCAAAAATTCCTTACTTAGACTAAAATCAAAATTCAAGTAACGTTAAAGTTTAAGTTCTAGTTGAAAATAAAGTGTTAAAAATAGTGAATTTGGTCACTGTTTATGTAGTATTCTCATGTATATGTGCGACCAATAGGCGATTTTTCTCCATTTTAAGGGCTTTTTATTATTTTTATAATTTTTTATATATTTTTCTTTATTTTTTGATATATTAATTTTGTTGAATTTATTTTTTTATTGTTATTTTTATACGATATTCTTTTTAGCCCTTAACATTTTGTTTCTTGTGTTGGACGTATGGGAATCTTACTTTAACACCTTAACACTTATCTTATTAGTGTGACTGTCGCCTGTAACCTCTAGGGGGTATTTTCCCGATACGTCGCACGATTTGGATAACCATTGCGTACTCACGACCGAAATCATGTTGGTACTGTACGCAACGGCCGAATGCCATTCGAGCAGGTGAGCGCTATTACTAGTGCTACTCCTCGAAGGACCTTCGTTTTCCCGGTTACTCGCTGCGGATGGAAGGACTTACGCTTCTTATCTATTAGCTTATCTATAAACTCCCTTGTCGTTAAGTTAGCTAAGTCGAGGGAATCGTGGGAATCGTTCACACCATCCAACTCCTTTACCAAACCTTATCCTATGAAATACTGTTAACTATTACCGTTACTTCCTCTCTATTAACCCAAACTTACTTAATTTTAACCCAAAGAATGAGAAAAAGAAATACAAGAAATTTGTATTGTACTATTATACATTGATAGTCATATCCACCCCGTGATAAACAATCCATAAGGGCGAAGAACGGAGACAGGCTGTGATGATCCGTATTTAGCTCAATCTTCGTCGGCATCTATGTCAGTAGAGAGACACCTAGGTTTTGCCGGCCGATATGGAAGGGGATTCACATTGTAAGCGGCCTCAATACGAGTGGAGGGTCCGGCAGCTTCCGATTGGGAAGAGGATTGAGGCACGTTACCTGTGAGCACCGCGATATCTTCGAAATCCAGCTCCAGGTGTTCTAGAGCGCGGACGATTCTTGGAGGTTCTAGATCTTCGTCCACCAAATTTATGTGGATTGACTGAGCTGGTGAATGAAACGATAATGAAACGAATCTCGAATTCCTGATAGGGGTGCGGGAGATCATCGATCCGGTAAGGGGTCTCGAGTGACTCCGTTTCTCGAAAGAGTTCTACTTCTCTGCGCCGACGGTCGCGTCGACGTCTATTTCGATTAGGTCGTCGCCGGGCTGGGTTGGTATCCGGTTCCGCCGTCTGAACTTGAGGTGGCTCACTCGGAGGGGGAGCTGAGGTCGAGGGAATGGAATTAAGCGCGACCATTGGTAAATGATGTTCGGGTATGATTTCCATTTGACGTGCCAGAACACTCCCTGGGACGCTGGCTCGGAGTTCGATATCTGTAAAGGCTTAGCGGAGTGCCGTAGCCTGCTCTTTTATTAGCAGCCGTTGGCTGCGCGACTCTGCGACTAACTCGTCTCGAGCCCGAGTCAGCCTCGCAATCTTCTGATGAAGGTCTTTGGTAGCCTCCGGCGGGGACCAAGTGCCCTTCACCCGCTCATATTTGGTTCGGAGCGAATTGTATTTCTCTTCCAGTTCCTCATATCTGTGCCTAAGGGCCACCACCGACGGAGAGAGTCGGGGAATCCGCGGGAGGTTGTTTAACGCTGAGTTGGAGTCAGAGTCCATATCTAAAGAAGGAGAGGAAATTCAGGAAATGGTGGTTAATTGAGAGATAATGTGGAAAAATTGTCGGATTGACGGGAAAGTAGCGGAAGTACAGGGCCAGATCTTCGACTATTCTTTGGGCGACAATGTTCTTGCTCCGGGAAACGTAATATTGACGACAGTTATGGGTTAAGCCGGGTACTTATGGGATTAATCATTCTATCAGAGTTATCGTGCTAGGTAAGTTAATTTGCATACTCCCTATTAGATTAATGGTCATTGGAAAGGGTTCTTAACCAATAGCATTTACACAACTTAAATCATTGCTGATGATTATTTAAGGGCTATATTATTATACCCTACGCAATGGCGGAACCAAGCTCCTTGATATCCGGAACTTGAGGAATCCCTGTCCTTCTGCAAGGTTCCTTGAAGGATATTACACGTTCTTGAATGGTTGAGTGATCCCCAAATTTATATTGTTCCCCATTATTATGGCTTATAGATATTAGAGTTTCTAGAGTCAGTTAAATCAGTGGCTGAATAGTATTATAGTTAATTATCCTTAGACTAGGAATTTCGCACGGAGTTGTGAAATGGCATTATTAATGTTGTTCGGCACCTCTGACGAATTGGAGTTATCATAAATTATATTATTACTACTGTTACGGATAAATTTTTAATGAATTAGATTTAAGGTAATTCGTTGTAAGACAATATTACTATTAGTATGATTTAGCGTTATAGTAAATTAAACTAATGCTACCACTATTGAAAATTCTTACTGAATCGAGATTAATATAATTCGTTATGAGGCAATATCACTATTATTACGATTTATCATTATGGTAAATTGTATTAATGATTTCATTATTGATAATTCTCACTGAATTAAAATGAATATAATCCGTCAGAGCCGATGTTGCTATTATTAAGGACTATTGCCTATGGATCCGGATTATTATTATAGATGATTCAGTACTAATGTTATTAGTACTATTAGTGTCTATAATGAGGGAATTTGGTTCTAGAAACTATTTAATGTGAAAATTTATATACGTTACTATTGCTAGTTAAAATTTAAGATAATTTTAATAATATGCTCACTGATATAAGATTGTTTCGGATATTATACGAGTTAGGTCATAATGTCCTTAGTGCTTCGTAAATTTGATTGGAAACTAATAAAATCCACGATACTGGAATATGCGCATTATAGGTGGTTTATTGCTAGAATAGTGGCTACCGATCGATATTTGATACTCACGATGAATGTATTAGTGATGGTAAAACAAAAAAAATTTTCAACGGTGATTGAGCGTGTAGGCGAACTGGATTTATTGATTTTCAGAAAATGTTTAGTGCTATTCGGTAATCTGATTGGCTCATCGGTTTTCTCGGTTTGCAGACTATGTGGAGAGGTAAATTCTTATCATGGCGGACATTACGACTCAAAGAGGACCTTGCCAATCCAATGGCTTCGGTAACTTATTCATGAAGCGGTCAATCTCGGGTCAGAAATAATTGGATTCGACTAATGTGGTGGGTTTCCTATTTCAGTCACACTGCTTATCGGGTCTCGTGTTAGTTTATGACAGTTGGAGAAAATTATGATACGGGGATTTATCTTTTCCCGAAATTGTATCTGTGAAATCGGAACGTCCGTGAAATGGATTTATCTCCTTATCTGTCGTGTTAACAGTTTATACTGGCTCCCGTAGGATTCAGGTGCGGAGGAAACTTCCGGCCGTCTGGAAAACGGTTTCAACGTGCATGTCAGCATCTCGGAACTTTTATCGGACCAGGAAAACTTCAACTGTCATTTGATATGGTTTTGCCTCAGAACGAATAAGATTTGTGCGTTTTCGTTATTAATTCTCAATTTTATTTTCCATGCGATAGTTTGGCTATTTAGTTGCCGATAACTATGTCTATCCCTACTACCCGGTCTCCGTTTACTAGATGGTTCGAGGTTTTAAAAAGACGTTTTCTAGATCATCCCATGATCTTACCTAATGTCCCCTTAACTGAAACAACGCTCTTCCCGTGATTTTATTCCTACTCGCTCCGGCCACTTTTCAGCAGTCGCTTCGAGTTATACGACGATGCCCTGCGTGGACGTCCTGTGCGTATTGCCAGACCCTACTGCGGACTACCGAAGTGTCCACGAGGCATGACCCGCGAGCTCAACTAGGGGACTTAACCCACCAGCCGGCACGAGATCCGTTTAAAAAAAAATTGTAGCTCTGAGCCCAACACTTGGTTGCTGCTTTTGCCTGTGTTTTTTCTAAACCTTATTTTGCAAGGTTTAGGCAGTTTATTTTATTTCATGTTTCTTTTTGTCTTTGCATGCGTTGATCGATTTTATTAATATATATTTTAATTATTTTTGTTATATTTTTATTTGTTTATTTGGTTTTTTTATTTTATTTTTGGTTTCTGCTTGTGGTACATGTGTATGTACAGTGACCATTTTCCTTATTTTTAGTTTATTTTTGTTTTAATTCACACTACCATTTTTGTTTTTATTTTGGCTTTAAGCTCAACAGAACAAACATTTTATTTGCTACTGGAAAATAGTCCAAATAGTCACGTGACTCTGGTGGAATGAACTGCCACCGTATATCCATATAGTAATGATTTCAGATTTCTGCTGACACATTCCAATGAAACTGTAAGGAGTTCTAAAACTCATATTTAAAAAACAACTATTTATGTTAAATGTGAATTTTAAAATTTATGTTAAATTTTATCATATTATATTAAATTATATTAAATTAATTATATAAAATTAATTATATTTGTAACCGATATCTATATTAATATTAAGAATTACCACGCCTCAGTTTAAATTTTCAGATTTTAATTTATATTTTTGTAATTAAATAATAAATGTTAGAAGAAGATTTAAATTTAATTGCGTCTAACATGGTAAGTTACCCCGAAGGCACATAACAGGAATAATACAGAAGTGAAAGTATCGCAAATAATCACAGGGGAGTAGCAAAGTAAATAGTAGTTAGACAATTCGACATTGGGTTATTGGTAAAGCGTCGCTAGGAAAGCAACTGTATTTTTTTGACTTCCATGATATCCACCATAAAATAGTGAGGATCCCAGTTAGGGTAATAGTAATTAACAAAACCGAAATGATAATCTAAATTTTCGACGACCACGGTAATCTGACCGAGTTAATTCAGGATTTGCGACTACGATGACTTTACTAACATAAACTATCGAATTCCACGGATAATCGCGATAACAAATAACAAGGTGTAAAATTATGGGGTGGGATGATATTCCAAGATGAGGCCTTTGCTCTGCCAGAGAGGTGTCTCAGCACTTCCTCGGAAAAGTGCTCTAGTAGGAAGACGTTCTGGTCATTGATGATGACCCACTGGTCGAGACTCCACGAAGAGGTCGGCTTTAGCTCGATCTGAGTGTTCAAGGCTCTTTATGACAATTCTGCATCTGTTCGAGGGGTGAACCACGTCCCCTTGATCCGTTCGTATTTAGAAGGATAAGTCTTTAATTCCACTACTAGTTCGGTACATTTGTGTGACAAGAATGACCTGTCATCTCTGGCCTTGGATGATTTTGGAATTTTGTAACTGGAGAAATTCATCTGATTGTTGAGTTTAAATCTACAAGGAGAGAATCGTAATTACTGGATGATGAACGGACTTATTATTTAATACGACTTTCCAAAACAATTAATAAGACGTATGCTCATTCATGGTCATTCAGGCCTTCAGTCAACATATCCACGCATTCATCCATTCACCATCATGCTATTTATTTTCGAAATTCAAGTTCTTTCTATTCTAATTCGATTCAAATTAAATCAAACTATAGACTGTCTAGACAACATGTTGGGGAAGCTTAAATTTCTTCCAAAGGGGTTTCGATTCACTAAAGTAGATTGGTCAACCTATCCTAATTTCCGTCACCTCTATTAGTATATATTGGGTTTCTGACTGGCGAAGGCTTGAACATTTATTTTCTTTAATTAATGACTCTGTTAAGTTCTAATGATTTATATTTTAAGCATTTCATTCTATTTGATCTCTGATGGTTCCTAAGTGACTCGGTTTTATGGGTCTAAATACGGGGTATTTATTATAGTTAATTATTAATTAAAGTCATCTACTATTTTCTTTCTACCCGATTATTACAAAATTTGAATTCGCTTAGCGCAATCTTTGAGAACCAAAGTTCAAGAATCAACATAAGTGTGTTGTGTGATTTCGATAATTCTCTAGATGTAAACCCAATATAATAATAATAATAATAATAATAATAATAATAATAATAATAATAATAATAATAATTTATTATAATAATAATAATAATAATAATAATAATAATAATAATAATAATAATAATAATAATAATAATCGTGATAATAATC
This sequence comes from Schmidtea mediterranea, assembly GCA_022537955.1. NCBI lineage: Eukaryota > Metazoa > Platyhelminthes > Tricladida > Dugesiidae > Schmidtea > Schmidtea mediterranea. The sequence goes on from CM039680.1 coordinate 111,251,962, forward strand.
ATGATAATAATCGTGATAATAATCATGATAATAATCATGATAATAATCATGATAATAATCATGATAATAATCATGATAATAATCATGATAATATTAATAATCATAATAATAATAATAATAATAGTAATATAGATAAAAAAAATGTAGATGAACAATTGTTAATTTATATATCTGTAGTTAATGATAAGTATAAAATCATCAAAATTCGTGCTATATCATATTTGAGTCACTACACGATGTTTATATCGTATAAGTTGTATTATAATTATAGTATCTATTAGTGTTACCGTTTTTATCTGAATTACTATGATTAAAAACTTCCATAATTCCAAATAACAATTTCAAATTATTCGCAAACACTAAAATATATTTTTAAAACAACAACGTTAGATAAAACAATCTTTCTAAGGAGATTTTCTGATATATAAATACACTCAGGAGATTTTCAACATTTCACAATCATTCCACACAACATAATATTAATTAGTTTATTCTTAAATTTGAATTTTAAATTTATTAAATTTAAAATAATAGTAACGATTGTTATCATAATTGCATTTCTTGACATCAAAGATATTTTGGCAGTGTATCCCATGATTACACGTGGAAGATACATTGGAGTTGGTGAAAAATTCACAAACACTTTGAAACTTCTATACACTGAAACTAGCTCATACTATACATGTGGTCCAATTGTTACTCCGAATATTCCTATAAAGCAGGGTGTCAAACAAGGATGCCCTCAATGATTTTTTTGCCATTGCAATAAATCCTGTCCTTCAAACTGTTACTCTTTTTAAAGTAAAACCTTTCAAAATTGGTGAATCTTCAATGCTTCAGCCACTGTTTCTGATCATGTAATTTACATTCTCCCTCTTTATTTCAAAGCTTCTCTCATGTTTTTGTTCAACAACTTTTCCTGGACATTCATATTGTTAGAAGTTGCTAACATCTAAATTATCTTGAATAACATTTGCATTAAAAGAATTCATTTTCCAAAAATTTATTTCTAATTCAATGTTGTTTAATATTTAAACAAACATTTAAGCATTGAACAAAATAATTTACCAGAGATATTCAATATTAAAAATTTTTAAAATAATTTTATATTTAAATTTTAATCAAAGCTAATTATGCCAATCTATTTTAAAAAATTATAAATTATAAGTTTGAAATTTTACTAATAAAAACTTATTTTATCTTTTTAAAATTATTTAAATTCATTTAAATCTCTCTGACAAATGATCTGAAATATTCAATTTTCTGCTGAAAACACCTCAGATCCCCTTCTTTAAGAAATTTCTTCATCTTTTTAACATTTCTTTGGAATATTTTTCCACTTTCGTCTTGTAGCAGGTATCGCGCGATCATGAACTTTTTGCACTATTCTATATGGCCTTACGTATGATCTTTCGTTCTTTATTCTACTTTTACCAGTACCTCACCTACATCAAATGCTATTTTTGTCTGGGTTATTTCTTGGGTACTTCATGTAATGTCTTCTTTTTGTAAATCTTGTGTTCTTTAATGAAATTGCTCCCTAGCTATTTTCCTTCTAAATATAACTTCTGTGAGGCTTCGATCACTCGATTTCTGAAATGCTGCATTCATGGTAAATTCAATCTCCAGTATGATCTCTGCCAATTTTTTTCTACTTTTTTCTTATAATGACGCATTGATATAATCTCTTATCGTTCTCGTTCTATCACATCATTAGTATTGTGGTGATACGGGCTCGAAAAGCATAGTGTAATTCCCATTGAATTTGAAAAATATTTCATCATCCTAGATTCAAATAATTTCCCACAATCTACGCTACAAACCTAAGAATCCATTTCTGTAGTATCGTTTCCTTCAGTTTTCTCGTCTTGTTTAGTGACTGTGGTCAGGGAGATATCTGCCAAATTGATCAATAATTGCGATTATATATCTTTTTTTCTCAAAGTTTCCTGTAATGGACCACATATCAACGTAAATTTTCTCCTGATGTTCATCTGCTGTCAGTTTTATTGTCTCTTCCCTCATCTTTGTCGTCACCACCTTTGTTCTTTGATATGATTCACGTTATCCAATTATTTCTTTTATTGATTCTTTTATGTCTCCCATATCATAATTATCCGAAATATATTTCGTTATCTTTTCTGCTACTGCGTGTGACAGCAAGACATGCATGCTCTTTATCATTTAACATCAAACTCTGACGTTAGGTCCTATTAATAGCTGACCACCCAATCGTCCGGAGTACTGGCGAAAATTTAGATGATTAATAAACATTATTAGAGATGACAATGGACCGTTAACAATAATTTACGTAATAACCAGTAGATCACACAAGTAATCTCTAAGATCTTCTACTAGTTTTTTGAATGTCTGTAGCAATATATTTTTCAGAAATACTAGCACAACCGGCAAATCTAAATAGCCACACAGAAAGAATTAGCCACTCTATGTCTGATAACTCGAAGAAGCATAAGAAAAACTGACAGAAGAATTCTAAAAATAAATAAGCACCAATGCCCACGTTTGATCGTAGTAAATCTCCTTATCCCTCGTGAATCATGTTTTGATATCAATAGTGACGAGAAATCACGGACATTTACCATCTGCACATTTTTGTCCACAATTAATTTATTAGTCAAACATAAATCAGGCATGTCAAACTTGTTTACCACCAAGGGCCACATTAAGCATTGCACATCAAGCCGTGGACCGCACTGCAAAAACAAAACTTAACCTAAGAGTAAACATTTTTAATTATACTAAAATTGTAAAATAATAATCGTACAAAATACAATGTTACAAAATGAAGCATAGAACAAATGATGTTTTTTTAATTAACGTTGGAATATAAATTAAATTGAAAAAAAATAATCAAATTCATTTTTTTTGAAGATATTTGACGTTTTTCATTAACCAGGTCTTCAAAATTTGGTTGATTTTGTTGAGCAGCATTTATTTTTAAAATTGATTGCAGATGCTTGCTTGTCTGTTAATTTTAAATCTTAATCTTTCTGCCGTTTTTTTTAATATCGAAAATAATTATTCGCACAAATATGTGCTACCAAAAATTTATAATATACGCCTAATCGCATGCATTAGATTAGGAAATCTGTCGATCGTTAAATAATTGTAAAAATCTGGAATCCCAACTTCCAAATATTTCTGTTTTAATATGGGAATCGTATTGAATTTCTATTAATTCCAATTGTAAAATGTCATCAACAGTTGTAAACATCTATAAAAAAGGAGAATTAAATAGTTTAAACTGTGTTTTACATTCTTTGAAATTCAAAAACCTTCTTTTAAAATCATTTTCTAATAATTTAATTTGATTTGAATATTCTGAAAGTTTGAGATCTTGTGATTTTTGTAATATAGATTGGCAACATTCAAAGTGAGATAAATTTTCATTTTGTATCTGTTTTTGCCAAACAATTAATTTTTGTTTAAAAACATTGATATTTTCAAATGATATAGTAACTACATGATGGTTACCTTATAGTTTAAGATTAAGCTGACTGAGGTGATTTGCAATGTCAGCTGTAAAAGTCAGGTCCTTTATCCATTCATCATTTTTTTATTATTCCACATTCATAATTTTTCGATTCCAAATAAATAATATTTCTTCCCGCAATTTGAAGAAACGCTTCAAAACTTTATGACTAAAAAGCCAACGAATTTCCGTGAAATTCGGTAGATCGATAATTCATTTTCTATGTCTTCTAGGAATTTGCTAAATTGGTGATGATTAAGACCGCATGTACGAATGTAATTCACAATTTTAGTTACATTTTTTAGTACATGCCCAATATTTAAAACTTTGGAGCACAATGTTTGTTGATGAATCATGCAATGAAAATGTTGAACGTAAGTATTACCTTGTTCTCTGCATTTTTCTTTTAATTTTGAAATGACTCTTAACACTGACAGTCATGGCAGGTGCACCGTCAGTTGCAAGACAAACTATGTTTTTAAATATAAATTGTAGTCAATAAAAACATCCATTAGTTTGTTAAAAATATCAACTCATGTAGTTGTATCGTACATAGGAAAAATTTCTAAAAGCTCTTCACTTACTTTACGCATCACATCCACGAATAAAAATAGCCAACTTAGCGGTATCCTGCACATCCGTACTTTCGTCAATTGCTATAGAATAGGATTCAAATGATGGGATTGTTGATTTTAATTGAATTTTTAAATTCTCTGCTATTTCATCAACCCTACTAGCAATTGTATTTCGAGTGAAGCTTATATTTTTGAATTTCTTTAATTGTTCTGGACACAACACTTCTACTGATATAATCATGCATTCACGGATAATTTCGCCTTCACTAAATGGTCTTGACTTGCAATTAAATCTGACAACAAATAACTAATTTTTATAGCAGCTGTATTACCTTCAAACGTTTTGGTAAATAAACTTTGTTGTTTTTGAAGTGTCAACTTTAATTCTGACAATTTATCATCACGTAGTTTCGCAATATATTTGTCTTAACTTTTGCTATGATATGTTTCGTAGTGTCTTCTAATATTCTTTGCAAATTGCAATAGATTTTCTACATATCAGACATAATTTTATTTTGTCCTCCTTATATACAAAAGTATTGTACCTCCCATTTTTCTTGAAAACTGCGATGCTCTTCTTCAATTGACCGATTTTTATTCATACTGCTAGATGGTTTGAAAAATTCGTAATTAATTACAAGATAGAATAGAAAAATAGTGAAAATTGATTAATAAACGTAAAAAAACCCTCACACGACAGGACACGTTAAAACGGTACCACAGCGTTTGTAGAAGCAGAACGTCACTAGAGTTACTTAAGCATTTCTGATGCTGTGCTGCTTCAGTCGAAAATAATCTTATTCTTTACTAAATATCTGATTACTTCGCGTGCCCATGCATGTAACCATCTGTTATGATACAAAATTTTATTTTGTCTTAATAAGATGTAATGTAGATGTAAATATTTGAAATACATATGGTAATTTACGAGTTATTTAAAAAAAATTAAGGTTGACTGAAATGTTAAGAAATCATATTAGTAATCTATCGTGGCAGGCCGCGTGTGTGACATGCCTGATAATATTGTGATTCTAAACTGAAGATTAATCCGTCTTAACCGTAATATAATGACACATATTAGCAATAATGCCATTAACATTAGATTTACGGGTGTTAATTATATACCTGTTTTTAATGAAGTGAGCCGATTTGATTCATATAACAAAATTGAAGTTTTTTGCAAAAAATAGTTCCCAATAAAAGATTTATTATTAAAAACTTTATCTAAAACATTTTTTTTTACATATAAATTCTGTTTTTGAAATAAATTATTATTGCATTTAGCACAAAGACTCTTACATCTATTTCTGTTGCATAATGATTGAACTTGACAATTGTTCCGTACATCAACAGCATGAATTTTTGACTTGGAACGGAAGTGTTCCCCAGACTGTCTCTATAGTTTTCTCTTAGCTCTTCAGCTAATTGGAAAATAAAATTCTTTCTTGAAATCTCTTTATATAGAATCCAAGCATATAAATTCTGTTTTTGAAATAAATTATTATTGCATTTAGCACAAAGACTCTTACATCTATTTCTGTTGCATAATGATTGAACTTGACAATTGTTCCGTACATCAACAGCATGAATTTTTGACTTGGAACGGAAGTGTTCCCCAGACTGTCTCTATAGTTTTCTCTTAGCTCTTCAGCTAATTGGAAAATAAAATTCTTTCTTGAAATCTCTTTATATAGAATCCAAGCATTGATTTCTACTAAATATAGGATGTTTCAGAAAACATGTAGAGGCCATCTGCGAGAGTCTGCTTTAACGCTATATTTTCTAGTCATCTGGTCAAGTATATCCACACCATACTTGGTGCTATTATAAAATGCTAATGTTTCCGGAATAAATTTTTTTTTAATTATTACATTTTTATGTTTTGAGCTCAGTAATAGGATTTTTTTATTAGGCTTGCTTTTGTAAATGGTTAAAGTACAATTCTCAGATTTATAAACTTTTGTTAAAAACCTTTTTAAACCATTTTATCTTTTTTAGATTTCGCAATTTTTGGTAATTATTTTCAGTTTGGACGTATAGTGCCAACCAAAGTAGTTTTCTTTGTAACATATGTATCTGTTCAATCCTGATGTTGAATTATCATTTTTGTCGGTACTATGCACGATAGAAGTTTTTTGTTGAATTTATATTTGGTGTGCACACACAGATTCGAGCTTTGCTTTTTAGATTTTTGGTAATCTTGGTCGAATCGATTTCGATTTATATTTTGTAATTTGTGGAAATAACAGAATTTTTGTTTATTTGATTAAAATTTGTGGAATTTATGTTTGATTTGAAATTGTAGGACATTTTTTATTTTTGGAATTATAGTCTATTTTGAATTTCTTTTGATAAAGGCATTTTGGAGTTATTTTTGGATTGGTGGAATTTCGTATGTCTATTGTAATTTAAATTTTCGTTTTGTTTTTGTTTTCTTGTTATTAACTCACACTATCAATCATCGCTCAATCCCAAGATATCGGACACGTTAAATGGTTTAACTCGAAGAAACTATATGGATTTATTAATGATAATGAAAGCTACGACGAAGATGTCTTTGCTCATTTTGAATCTATTGCTGCAGTTATCGCTTTCGATGCGGCAGAGCGTTCAACTGACTATGCACTGCTTCATGCAATTTGCAGAATGGTTTTTGACTGGAACAGATTTGACTGATTATCAAATGAAAATCCTGACAGATCGAGGTTACAGTTTTACAACTACAGTCGATAGAGAAATTGTCCGAGTTGTTAAAGAAAAATTGTGTTATATTTCTCTTGAATTAAGTGAGCAAGAAAGGCAAGCTGCATGCCCTTCATCGTCGCTTAAAAAGAGCTATGAACTTCCATATGGACAAGAGATTATTATGAAAAATGGAAAATGCAACGATGAAATTCAACATATATCAATTGAAATACCTTTTCTTAATAAATATTGAAATTACCTTGGTGGACCAAACTTTTGTTGCAAAAAATTGATTTTATAAAATTATAAATTGACAAGATTGATAATGAATGTTCAAACAACAGCTTTGTATTGGATTCTTATAATAATATTCTTTATATAAGCCATAAGTTTCACGTGATTAAAGCAATTAACTGGTAAATCATTTTATGAGTAAATTTGGTTCATTTCCTTAAAAAATAGGTATACCACGTTCGAATATACGACTTTTCAGCGATTTTGGTAAGTTAAGTTGAGTAAGCTCTCCATAGCTTTTCTCTTTGGGGTATCAAAGTTTGAACTATGTTTTGTTGTTCTTTCACCTTGTATACCGGAGCGATATCTTCGATCCACTGATCTATTAGCTTGAGATATATTTACCTGATAAGATTGTGCTTTCAAATCTAAACGTCGCGACTCCTCTCACTGGAGAATAGTTTTGTTTAAGAAAACTTGCCGATAGTGACCATTACATGATTTATAGCCAGCATCTTTTAAACACTTGACTGTTCCTAGATCTCTTATTCCCAACGCTCGTTAAACTGGAAATTGAATTGACTCAAGGAAATCATTTATCATAATTCCAACAATAATTTTTCTGTCACAAAGCTATCTGGCACGCTCAGCACAGTCTTCACCGTCAAAATGACATATTATATCCTTCTCTGTCATTCCATGGGCGTGTGATTGGTAGTATTTGGCTGGCAACCTTGTAGTAACTACTGTGTTCAATGACGAATCTCCATTGAACTTCATAATGGACATCACAACTAATACAGATCTCAGGTATTCTCTAGCAGTAGCATAGTGTGCTGCTACGAAAATAGTGCATTCATCTTTCGGAGAAAGGAATTTCCTGGTTAAAGATTTGAACGATTTGTAGTCGCTCTCGTTCACGTTGTAGATCCATGTTGGCTCGTTGACACTTCAATTGAGGAACATATGCAGATTCTAAAATCTCCATAGCTATGAGAGTTTGTGACTTCGAACGTTGGATAGTAATCCGTTTCTCTCTTTGATCTCCATTTAAATTTCGATGGTTGTTTCTGGTAATAAGAGGATAGGGCCAGTTGCTTCTGGAATATAAATTGTAAGCTCATAATTAACTGCATGAACCCATAAGTATGACGTACTATTTGACCTGTTGAATTCCAGGAGAGTGTCGATGAGACGCACTTTATCTCTGTGTGGGACGAAAGTAATACATAATATTCGTTTAGATGAATCGGAAAATTTTAAATTGTTGGGGATACTTGTGCATTTCCAGAAATGACAGTATTTTCGCCCCTTGCGACCTTCTGCTAGCAGTTTTTTTTTCATTTGTTGATAGATTATTTTCTCCTTTGACAAGATGTTTACTCTGATTGTAGGTGTATTTTGTCTGTAGTAAGATACAGGATGTTGTTGATGCTTTTCTAAAAACAAAATGATTAATCTAAATATCAGATATACTTATATGCCATTACTGGCTAATGAAAAACGCATCGATCTTAAAAAATAAGACTTTAAGATGAATGTCTTCGTTAAGCGTTACAAAATATTGATTTTATGATATATATAAATACACATAAAACACTTTCGCCAGAAAATTCTGTAATTGTCATTAACGTTGTAACTGCAATATTTTTGACTTCGTAAATAGCATTTTTGAAGAACATATTGGGGCTATTATGTATAACACTACCCTAGCAGTAGTGGGATACCGGCCATCTAGCTCACATACCCCCCCGGCAAAATTTTTTCTCTAAGTTTAAAAGTACAATTTTTTAGAACAAAGACCATGACTCATTCAAGGTCATTGGATGAGTCATCAAATTTTCTCAAGGTCATTTAAACATTTTTAAATATAAATTTACTACTTATTTTTATAAGTAGTATATGTTTTGTAAATTTATTTTATTATAAATATTATTATTACTTTTTATTATTCTATTATTACTTATAAAATCTTTTATTATTATTATTTTTATTATTATTAATATTAATATTATTATTATTTTTATTATTATTATTATTAATAATATTTTTATTTTTATTATTATTATTAATATTTTGATTATTATTATTTTTATTATTATTATTACTATTATTATTAATATTTTTATTATTATTATTATTAATATTTTTATTATTATTATTATTATCATTATTATTATTAATATTGCTATTATTATTTTTATTATTATTATAAATATTATTATTATTATTATTATTTTTATTATTCTTATTAATATTTTTATTATTATTATTATTATATATATTATAATTTTTATTATTATTATTAATATTATTATTATTATTATTATTATTATTATTAAAAGTTCACGTTTTATTATTATTAATATTATTATTATTATTAATGTATAATAAAAACAAAACCACTACATAAAACTTTTATTATTAGGAAATAATTTTATTGTTATCATTATTAATATGATTAATAATATTATTAATTATGCTGGGCACTGATGGGTCCTTAAAATAGTTTTGGACTGCCTAAGGGTTATCATCCCCACCTAGCGCCTGCATAAGAATTTGAACCGCTAGTCACCCGTCATAAATGACGTTGGTACTGTGAACTAGTGGGTGGAAGGTTAGCAAAAGGTGAGCTCCTTCTCAAGAACTGCTAATGCCCTAACCCCCCTCGGGTCCATGAGCTGTCGTAGAAGACTTCATGCTCTTACTTAATTGTCCCCTTCTCATCTTATCTAATTATTAATTTATCTAATCATTAAATCACTCTGTTTCCCCACATTCAACCACTCTAAATATATTTACCCGTCAATAACAAACAATATAAAGTATTAATATATTCTGATCATTTATAAATGCAAAGAACTAATTTTGGCATCTGGATGGGGAAAAGATGGGTATGTCCTTTTCTACTTAGATATCTTAAAGGAATCTACTAGTGTTTTATGATCGATTCATTATAACAGGCATTAGCAACGCTAACATTGACAATACCTGTGATAACCAAGGGTAGTTATGTAATTCATTATATTGCAATAATATTATGAAATTTATATTTTCCATTTAAAATTAATTTACCAAATTAAGATTTTATTGAATTCAAATTTAGGAATTCTAAATTTAATTACTCTAAAATAATTGACAAAAATTTTATTGTAAAATAATAATTAAAGTTAATGCTAATAATATATAAAAAATTTATTTTAATCTCCGTTTGTTTTTCCACATTCAAGCATTTTATTGTTAGCTTTTCACCCGATGCCATAGCAACGAGTCAACAATCGGAAAATTTCCAAGGTCACAATTTTGTATTTTCTTTTAAATAATAATTTTAGGTATTTCAGGAATCTACGGACCTCTACGACTTCCGTGGTTGGTTCTATTTCGTCAACATATTCTGTAAGGTATACTTATCTCCTTTTACTTCTTTTTTAAACTTTAAATTGTAGAGATTCGCGGCTTATTGTACCTCGCAAATTTTGGGAGATTTATCCCGATTATGGGAATTTTTATTGATTTTGGTTTTCTCTTTTTAAATAAAACTTTGTGAGTGTTCCATCTTAATTATAAACATAATATTAACATATTAATATTAATAATAGTGATAATAGTAACTTAATGATAATAATAATATTTTAGTAATAATAATAATAAGCATGATATGATTACTAATAATAATGACAATGTATTAATAATATTAATAATAATAATAATAATAATAATATTTTGGTGATATTAATAATAATATTAAACCAATAACACTAATGATAATAATAATAATAATAATAATAATAATGATTGTGATACCATATAAGGGACAATGGTCGTGGTATTAACCCATGGTGGGAGTATTAGCGGTGTATTGGGAATAATAGTGCTATATAGTTTAATAATATTAATAATAATAATAATAATAATAATAAATTTTTAACAATAATAATAATAATAACTATAATGTGGAAATAATAATATCAACGGCATTAATAATAACAACAATAATAATAATAATATTAATAATAACATTGGATTCCTTTAGAGATAATGGTCGGGTTCTAATGAATTTGTGTACTGGAATTAATGGGACTATATAGTTATAGCAATACTATACTAATAATATTAATAATAATAATAATATTTTAATAATAATAATAATAATATTTTAATAAATAATAATAATAATATTTTAATAATAATTAATAATAAAAATATTTTAATAATAGTAATACTGATATTAACAATCATGTTAGTGTGAAAAACAAGGATAATAGTAATAAAATTTATGTTAATAACATCAGAATTATGAATAAAGTAATATTAATGGTACTATATGGAATTTTCGGTAATAACAGTATGGTGTTTATAATGCTTATAATAATGTTAATAATATTAATACTCGTTTAGGGTCAACATTAATAATGTTAAAATAATGAAAAACTTGAAATAATAATCAAAATAGATAACAAAATTCACAATATGAATATGGATAATAATCATAATATCAGAAAGAAAATAATAGTTTTAACAGTAATGGCATTTAATAAAGATGATAAAATTAATAATGAATTGTTTAGTATTAATAAATAAATTTACAAATATAATAGTCACTTCAGTAGTTATTTTAGGGTTATGGAGTCGTGGATTTAATTCTACGAACTGAACGAAGAGTTTAAATTTAAGTACTGCGATAATGTAAAGTCTTTGGGTAACATTCCACCGTCGATTTGGCATGTAGATTGAATACGAAAAATGCGAATTGTAGACGATTTGACTTCCTAATGTGGTTAGTCGCGAATTTTAGTGAGTTGTGTCATACATTTGTGCTAAAATAACATTGTTGTTTATAAAATATATATTGTATTCTTCCTGACTCTTCTGTAACTAGTCGGTATATCTTTCCTGTTTGTGTTATCACTTTATATTTAGCCTTTCCCAGGACCTCGACTCAACTCTTTCGAGGGTCGGGCGATAGGATTTAGGAAGGGGAGAATACTGAGCAGGCCTGGTTACTACCGGCACCGCGGCTTCCCCCCACTAACGACCGGTTCGATCCGGGGTATCGAAAAAAAATAATTTCATTTTGCTATCTTGTTGCGTGTAAATCTATTATGTCAGTAATAGGTCGGTTATTGTCGTCGAAAATTAGATTTATTTTATCACAAGAACAAATCCTTTGATGATGGAGGTTCAACAACACGGTCGAATTCCTCGATCATAAAAAGACGTTTCTTGCAAAGCTTTTGAATAAAAAAAAATATCAATAAAAAATAACAAAAATTATCATAACTAAAATCATATTCAATATAATAAAACCAAAATTACTTTTTCCAATTGACAATAATAATAAGCAATAAAATCAGTAAGATAGAGAGTGAATTGAATAATATGGTATTAGTGAGAATGAGATTGAATTTTTTGTTCAGCCAGCTTCGCCTTATATATCGTGATTGTTGGTGTGTGTGTTTTGATGCAGTAAAACAAGGAATTCTCGAATATTCCAAATTTTAATAAAAATTTTATTCTTTTTGATTTAAATTTAAATTTTTACATTTTTACATCTCAGAATTTTTATTAAATTTTTATTTATTTTATTTTTCCTTAAATTTCCGTTTTTAAGTAATTTTAAATTTTCTGCTCAAAACCACACCGGCGTTATCGTGCTGGCTAAACAAAAGTAAAATAAAAGGGTTTTTATCAGTTTTTGCCCAACAATTAGCATGATTACTTATTAATATTGTTTAATTATTTTTATTTTTATTATTATAATTGTTATTATTAATATAATTATTTTTATTATTAATATGATTAATAATATGATTAATTAGTATGATTACTTATTTTATTATTATATTTTCTTATTATTTTTATGAAAATAATGAATATAGCTGGGATTATTGTCATTTGAAGAGAAATGATTGGTTGAGAGTAAATTTTATATTATCTTATTCAAAGTACTAACAAATTTTATTAAAGATCTATCAAGACTTGCCAAAAATTATAAAACTTTGGTAATTTTAATAAGTATTACTCAATAACTACTATTTTCTTACCAATTTGCTGAAGGTCTTATTTTAAAATTTCTTCAAAGTAATAACATTATTTTCAAATTAATCAGTTTTATTTCAAATTTAACAACTTTCTCACAACTTTAATCAAATTCGAATCCCATGATAATCATAAATTACGTGTATTTTCTTAAAAATTGTCCATAGTTTTTGTTATATCGGTAAAATAAACACACATATTTCAATCAAAAAACACGTGTGTATCATAAATTATATACATTTTCTTAACAATCTCAAACTTTACGTAAATACTGAACTATTTTTTATGATTTAATACATACACATTATTAGCCATAAAATAAATATTTCATAAATTCTTGAAAAATAACACATATTTTCATTAAAGTTTTTCCATAAACACTGTAACATATCGATGGTTTAACACACACATTTGAGCCATAATTAGTTTTGATATTTATTTGCACATATTTTCTTAAAAATACAGAATTTTTCTTTAACTTTTTACAAACATTTACAATTGTTCCATCTCTGTCTACTATGAACCACAAACTTTTTCTATTCAATATTAATTGTATATACTTTGGTGAAAATTTATATAAAATAATAATGAAAATTATAATAATAAAAACTTGTAATCATAATTTTAGTGATAATAATAATAATAAAATAACAATAATAATAATAGAATAAAAATTAAAAAACATTAAAACACTACTTATAAAAAATAAGTAAATTAAAAATGTTTAAAAAGACTATGACCTTGACCTACTTTTATTATGACTCATCCAATGACCTTGAAAAAAATAAAATTAAAATTAAAAAATATTAAAACATTACTTATAAAAATAAGTAGTAAATTATATTGACTTGTAATAATAATAGTAATAATAATAATAATAAAATAATAATATTTAAAACAATACTTATAAAAATAAGTAAAAAATTTATATTAAAAAATGTTTAAAAATACAATGACCTTGAAAATTTTTGAATGACCTTGAAAAAATATGATGAGTCATCCAATGACCTTGACAATAATAATAAGAAAAATAATAAGAAAAAATAATAATAATAAAAATAAGTAATCATACTAATTAATCATATTATTAATCATATTAATAATAAAAATAATTATATTAATAATAACAATTATAATAATAAAAATAAAAATAATTAAACAATATTAATAAGTAATCATGCTAATTAATAATATTAATAATCATATTAATAATAATAATAATAAAATTATTTCCTAATAATAAAAGTTTTATGTAGTGGTTTTGTTTTTATTATACATTAATAATAATAATAATATTAATAATAATAAAATAATAATATTTATAATAATAATAATAAAAATAATAATAAAAATGATAATAATAATAATAATAATAAAAATATTAATAACAATAATAATAATAAAAATATTAATAATAATAATAAAAATAATAATAATAAAAATATTATTAATAATAAAATAATAATAATAATAAAAATAAAAATAATACTATTAATAATAATAATAAAAATAATAATAATATTAATAATAATAATAATAATATTTATAATAATAATAAAAATAATAATAAGAATATTAATAATAATAATAATAATATTAATAATAATAATATTTATAATAATAATAAAAATAATAATAAGAATATTAATAATAATAATAATAATATTAATAATAATAATAATAAAAATATTAATAATATAATAATAATAAATAATAATAATATTTATAATAAAATAAGTTTACAAAACATATACTACTTATAAAAATAAGTAGTAAATTATATTTAAAAATGTTTGAATGACCTTGAGAAAATTTGATGACGCATCCAATGACCTTGAATGAGTCATGGTCTTTCTTCAAATGACCTTGAAAATTTTTGATGAGTCACTGTCTTTGTTCTAAAAAAGTTGTACTTTTAAACTTAGAAATTTTTTTTTCCCGGGGGGGGTATGTGAGCTAGATGGCCGGTATCCCACTACTCCTAGCCTTTTTACAAAATATATTGTGCATTGTTTTTTTCAATTTGTATAATTCCTTATTTTTGGTAAGGGGTGCTTGAATTTTGTTTGAACACTTTAGGGGTGCTTGTAGTTAAAAAGGTTAAGAACCACTGTTTTAGAGTGTTACAAAATAAATTTATAAATTAATTAATTTATTTATTAATTTTTTTAAAAATCTAGGGTAGTGTTATACATAATAGCCCATATTGGTCTATAAAACCATAGCTCCCAACGTCTTAATTAGTGAAAGCACTGCTGATAGAGCAACCCATATCCCTACGAGTAACATGCCAAAATACGCGTTTTTCCATGCTGCACACCCACAGTCTTGGGTTACAATTCACTGTTGCGTATGATATCTTTGGGTGATGTGGCAACTGCCTCAGATGCTGCCACAATAATGGATGACCCTCGGTATTTCCGTTTCTGTTTGACTCATTGGTGATATTTGAACCTTTTGGTTTTAGTAATGGTAAGATTTCCTCAAACACGTAATATCATATTTGAGGTTCCAATAGTCTGGGCTATATTAAATGACTAACACTGAATATGTTACTGTGTCATTTATTCGTACTCTCTGTATTAGATTGGTATCGTTTAACCATAATTCTCCGACTGAATCTGTCCCAACTAATAGGTTGATTTTCACTTGAGCGACAATATGTCTACGAAAAATAACTTCATCAACTTGGTATGTAATGGATATCTTCCTTTTGAAAGGCAGTGTTTGCAATATCCATTGTGATCCCAAAATTGAAGTCCATTGTCCACCGATCATTCCTAATTGTTTCGGTTGCTAGACTATATAACATTAATGTCGAAATGGCAATTTCTTTTACAGTGACAAAACTTTATATTGGGGCATTCGACTTTTTTTAATGACTCTGCGGCATGTTTTCTCGATTTCCTTCCGCTTCTTGCAATATTCATTTTTATTGTAGTTGAACTTTTGGCTTTATTTTCCCTATGATATGAATTTTGTCGTCTTCCATGGGCTTTATCATACAACTTTTAGTAATAGTATAATTGAGCATGTGTTCATACCGAACGACTAATCACGTGATGAATTTGAAGTTGGATTATAAAATTGAAAGTATAAATTGCGGTGATTCATTGTGTATGTCTTTAACAATATTTTTGTACTCTAGATTTCGCAACCCTAATATCACTATTTTCCCACTGGCAAACACGCTAACACACATTGGGTTGTATTTTAAAAGCCTTAGTGATTCGATAAAATTATTAAGATGCGCTTTATCTGATGGTGCTCGGTAACTGGCAGAAAAATACGGTAGTTTTTAATTATTTATTTAATAAACTTTAGTTAACTTTACCTTTTTACATTTCAATTTGTTATTTATTTATCATTGCTATTAAGCTGAAATTATTCAATATTAATAAGTTTTCCATTATTTGTGTAAGTAATATATTTTATTTTCAGTGAAATGTGTAAAGTTGCTGTTGAAAATTTGATAAAAGGTTTACAAGGAGTAGAAATGATATCTGAATTGAAATTGTTGATTTAGAAGCATAAGTGTTGATTTTGTAATACAACTTTAGTTTTGTTCTAGTCTTCGATTATATATTTGAAAAATATAATTCTTACAAATTTGATTTATTACTCTTAAAGTAATTGCTTTTAGATGAAAATTAGTGACAACATTAGTAAATCTCTGGCAATGGGGTATTTTTGACTTTCGCCTAACAATGCATGTAATATTTAGATTTTTGTTTTAAATTTCCCTTAAATTTCCTTTATTTAAATTGTTAATTATTTTTTTAATAACTATTCTTCAAAAAAATTTTCATTCTCTACCAGAAATATCCACCGTTAAATATAATTAACCAACAAATACTGCTGAATTAATAATATTTTTGTAAAATACTTGAATCTATTCTGTCACCATCTTCAATGTTTTCCTCATCTTTAATTGATATTTCACCTCTTCATCGAGTAATTCTAACTCCTTATTTCAGGAACAAATAACCGATTCTTGATTAAATAATATTTTCAAAATTGATGAGATGTATTTTCCTCATTTCTACTTTTTACAATGTTTTCAATTTTTCAGTATTGGATATCTAGCTTTCCTACTTTCCAGTAAATAATTATTTTCAACGATTTTATTATTGAAAATAATAAAGTAAAGGAAAAAATAAATTTTACACAAACAAAACAGTAAAAGATGCATACAATCTTTAAAAATGCAGAAATATTCATATTATCTGGGTTGTTATAAAATCATGGGAATAAAGAGTACACGAAAATACAAATAAACCTCAAAAATAATTAAAATACAAAAATTTGAACATTAATGCTGATTGGAGGAAATAGGTATAGTTGAACGTCAAATTATGAGACGAGGCTAGTAATAATAAAAATTTAGTTAAGGGTCGCTAGAAAAAGTTATTACGGAAATACAAACATTTTCATTCTTAATTTTCTTCCAGGATGCATATCTTGATGACCCACAATCAATAATAATTATCTTTAGCAAATTTAGTTATGTCAATTGCAAAATGACACCAATTTTCATCACAGATTAGTCTATCTTTTCTCCATGTTACTGACGATAGGTCAATTGATCAGCATTGATTACAGCTTGTAATTATTTCCAAGATTTCATTATCCACATTTAGTAGCATCATATAAATCTAACATAGCAAATTCTTTATTTAAACATTTCCACGATCGTAATTTTTCAGAACAGATATCTGCATTTCCACTATATATGTCAATATATTTATTTATAATCCGACAGTCAAATACTAGACGCACTTTCGCTTTATTATACCATAAATAGGTACTTATCCGATAGCCCCTTGATCTTTTACCGACTTACAAAATTTTGAAATATGTGCCATGATACCGCATTTTGCACATCTAATGTTGCGTCTTCCTGGACAATATCTTACCATATGATTAGCAGTATCGCAAATTATCATAACATTGATGACTTGCAATCTTCTTTGCTTGAGACACTAACTCATTCATTGCTGACATTTTTAGTTGGTTTTATAAATAACTTGGTAATCTATTTACAAAAAACTGTGTTAGTAGATCACCTGAACATTCCAAAAGTGACCCTAAGTCATTAACATGAACATCCGTATTATCATACATTAATAACCTTTTCTGTAAAAGTTTCGTAAAAGCTTCATGCTCACCTATATCGAAAGTTTTCAAAAATTCCTTTTTCAGCATTCTGAAATCCATCGTCATGTTGCTCTTCTTCAACTGTTTGAAGACTGCATACGATTGCCTTCAAGTAAAAATGGCATTACATTCATGACATTTTTCACATTCTTGGCTTCCAAAATAATTTCCAGTTTGTCGAACCATTCTTCGACATGTGTATTTTTGTCATCTAAATTTCCAACATTTTCGATTATAATTTTGTTAATTTCTATTTTACGACATTTTCATAATATTTAAACATAAATTGTTTAATATTACACTATTCTTATAAATTGCTTTAAATAGCATGGATTCTCTATTCATTAAATTTGTTTATTCTAACCTATGTTTTTTCATTATACAAAATTTCAAAGCAATACTCAAAACTTCAGGTACACTGGGACTTAATGGGCTAATATTAACATAACGCTATGTTCTATAATTTTAAAACGTTTACCTAAAATCAAGTATTCTCAAACTTTTGGCAGCCTAGACTAATTTTTATAACTGGAAACTTTGAATAATTTTGAAACTTTGAAACATTGAATAATTATCGTTTTGTTGTAACAAAAAATAGAAAATTATTCCTTTTATCTTCATTCTCGTCATTATCTTCATCAATTTTATCCTCATATTTATTTGATATCTTAGTACCCAAATTTGACCATCGTCATCAGGCATAATTGAATTTCGTTGACACTAAGCTTCAAGTTCACCTAAACTTATACTTGGAGTACCATACAGCTTTTTACGCAATGACACTAAATAATTCGATAATTGTTTTCTTAAAGGAACAAGTAAACCTTTTTCTTTTAATGTTTCTAGTATATGTTTCGGCTTGATTTGTAATTTGAACAATTCATCAATTAACATTCTTAATTGTTCATTGATCCTAGTTGATTTTGATTCGTCATGAAAATGATCACTTCCAGTTTCAAAAATTGTAACACAATCATTTTCACTGCGGTGTAAGATATTTGCAACAGCCGGACATTGTTTATCATGTCTTTCGACTTTATTACATCTGTAACAAATTCGTTTTCCTTCACTAGTTGTGTTTTTATTACTTTGACTCCATATGCCATCCATTTTTATTTTGTTAATGCACCGTCTTCTCTAAAGTATATACATATAGGAAACCATTTTTGTCGATTTTGTTTTCTTTTTTTTTGACTGGTTCACTACAATTTAAAATTCCTGATCCATAACATCCATAACTTTCATTATCAAAACTATATTACGCTGCACGTTGTAATCGAGCCATCTGTATAAATCAATTAAAAAGATGGGAAAATCCAAAGAAAATAGCTGGAATGAAAAGAAAAAAAGAATATATAGAGAATGACATTGCAACATCTGGATTTTTATTACTGCTCCTTACACACACGATTTATTGCTAGTTTAAATAAATCATTGCTCATTAAGTATTATTACTGCTCAATCAGTATTTTTATTGCCATATTTCGATATTGCTCATTTAAGTATTTTTATTGCTCGTTTAAATAGAAAACCTTTACATTTAATTTAGAATTACTAAAACTATCAGAACTGTTGGAATATTTAATATTCGTCGATGGATAGATCTCTCGATCCGACTCCTCGTGATCAATAAGACAAAATCCCAACAAAGAAATCTTTATTGACAAATATTCACCACAAGATACAATTATCTGTTTTTCGTAAACACCCTAAGGGTATCACGTAATAAGTCACTGCAATCTGATTAACTTCTTTATCTGCTTATTACTTTCAACTCGTTTCTGAAACTCATGAGATTTTTCTATTCGACCAACTGGCAACTTATTTTGTTGTCAGTTCCTTTTATAATTTTGGGTTGCCATTAATTTGGATTGGAGCTAGCTAAACAATTTTTCTCGTTCGGACAATATATTGCCAATTTTACTAATTCCGGGAAACCTTGATTAATGGGTTCGTTAGTAAATAATTTAATTAATTAATTAATTTGTTTTTGGGTTCACGAACCTTCAGTATACCTCATCTCAATCTAATAGTATTTTATTCGTCTTCAAAATCAAATTTGCCACCGGTTACCACTTTATCACCCGAAAAATATTGATTTTTACTTTTTTCAAAATTTTATTTAATTTTAATTGATTTTGATAATTTTGATATTTTATTATTTTTTATTCATGTTTTATTATAACCCCAACAGAACAAACGCAAAGTAACCGAATAAAATTGCAATTGAATGCAAATATGCTAAACCCTAATTGATTGTTTATTGGTTTACAATCTTTGACAACCCACATTTTGAGACCCTTTGTAATAAATAATTTATCTGAACTTTCTTTCAATTGTCGCCAGTAGTGGAATAAAGGCCCACTGGGACAAAGACATATATCCCCTCGTGGAAAATTTTTTTATAAGTCTGAAAGTATAAATTTTTGTACGACAAAGACAATGACTCATCAAAATTTTTCTCAAGGTTATTTAAACAAAGACCACGACTCATTCAAGGCCATTCAAAAAATTTTCAAGGTCACCTAAACAAAGACCATGACTCATTTAAGGTCATGAACGAGTCATCATAATTTTCAAGGTAATCCAAAAATTTTTCAACGTCATTCAAAATTTCTCAAGGTCAAAAATTTTATTCAAAAATTTTTAAATATATTTTACTACTTAATTTTATAACTAGTGTTTTAATTATAATTTTTATTATTATTATTATTATTATTACTATTATTATTATATAATAAGAACAAAGTCATTAACTACAAAAATTTTTTTTAAAAAGAAATTATTCAACTATAATAATATTGTCGAAGAGCTTTATCCGATATCTTGCAGCACAGAAATGACATCCATCACCACATGGATATTCGGGTTCCATATCCTTTAACATTTTGTTTTGTTTGACATTCCATAGGAACTCATCGATTACGGAAAATATCTATATAGATGTATGATTAAAGACCAAGTCTGGAATCATTGATACTGGCTTATCCTTCAATATTTCACGAATATCTGGATAATAAAAGTCCAGACGTCCTTTGATAACTTTAAAATAATTATCTACAAAATAAGTAAAAATAATAATAATTAATTACCATAATGTTCGATTTCGTTCATAGCTTGAATTGCGCTCGGCACAATAACAACCACTATAATGATAAAAATTGAAATAACAATTACTTTTATACTAATTTAAACCAATGAGAAGTTAAACACACACAAACCTTTAGCTATAAACAATAAATATTAATTTATATAGATTTGATATTGATTAAAGAAATTTTAATAATAATATTAGTTGTTTAATTATTTTAAAATGGCTAACTCAATTGTTTTAACCGTTCAAGGTAAAAATTCGACAAGATGTGTATGTCGTGATACTGCTGTGTTGATGGATATTTTGTAAATGATAGATAGGCCTAGACATTTGGAAACTCCAGTCAAAAAATTATTTGAAAGAATGAGTGATTTAGAAATCAGATTTGGACTCACATATGAGACATTAAAAAGAGCTCGGAATAAAATATATGATGATATTCTATATCTAAATAAGACCGTTGGTTTTATCAAAAATGAATTAAGAAAATCAATATTCAAATTGAATGAAAATCGAAAACTTAATGAAAAAAGGATAAATCAAGTTCAATATAGTATAAAAGTTTATTCCAATAAAACAACTGATCAGCTCAATCGTATAATGAAAGAAGTTCAACATCCGATAAAATCAATGCAACCGGTTATGCAAAACAATGTCAACAAATCATTACTTTTAAGATTTTCATTATTTATTTTTACCTATTTTCTTAAATAAAGACATTGCAACTTAATCCATGCACAATTCTGATTGGTCGAATATAGTATAAATTTGCCTACACCTCCAAACATTTTTATAAAATGCCAGAAACTAAATTTTTTATAACGTTTTTGAATGAGCTGGTTGTTAATAATGGAGATGATGATATCATTAAAAACATAAAGTTCATGGTCACCGTACCGAAAAAATCGTAGAAAATATTCCATTTGAGCCCATTCTCAATTTGTCAACATTGGAGAGAAAGAAAAATTCATTTCAATCGATATTTAGTTATATGTTTAATGAAAATAATAAATGGATGCGAATAATAGTAGGATTAATGTATTTGAAACACATGATTTTAAAATCCGGCTCCGACTATGAAAATTATTTCCAATAGTTCATTGAGGTATATAACTATTTATTATTATTTTATTTTTTATCATTATTTAGGTAATAGAAACAAAAATTGATCCATGGGTAAAAGCCAACGGTGGATGGGTATCAATTATTAAATTTTCCGAAAAAGCCAAACTTTCAGATATTTATATTTCAAATTGTAAATTTTTATTAAAACTATTAACTGGAGCATCTGTCATATATATCTGTAATAAACTTTATCATAAATTTTAATAAATGCATTATTCTTTGTTATTAACTGAATTATTAATAAAAACTGCATTTTTAAAGATTTATTGATTATTACATGTACATGCTTCATCACCACAATATTCTATCATTATATTTTCTATAACATGGTCAACACAAGTCTTTGGCTCAACTAAATTTTTAGTAGGGATTTTTTCATCATTAATAATTTCAGTATCTTCATCATTAACAATTTCTTCATCGTCACTCGGACATTCAGAATCATAACCTAAATCTTTTTTACCCAATGCTTCAACTAGAGTCAACATATCTTTAATTTTTACACCTGATATTTCTTCGAGTTTATCGAACAAAAAGTTTATTAAATATTCTAAACTATAATTAATTATTTATTTTACATTTTATATTTTACCCTTTTCAGACATTATTTTTAAACAATTTTAAACCTGATTATAATTTTGTTTATAGAATATGTTGTAAAGAAAACAAACAAAATCTAATTAAAAACATTTATTAACATTCGAATTGATCTTATTAAAAACAGTATCAATATCCTTGATATCTATCATTGAGAGTGTCCCAGCGAGAGATTGAAATTGAGTTCGACTGGATTTACCAATTGAATATTGATAGGCTCCTTTAAAAAATACATTTTATGATTGTGGAACAATTGAACTGGTTGGAAAAGTTCTTCTTTAGCAGAGCCGCCATTTTCTTGGTCATGTTTGAATTATGATCTTTATTAGGTGGTGACGAGCTTTTATACCTTGCTAGATACTGATTAACCAATCAGAATCGTTGTTGTATTGATGTTGCATGTATTTCTATACAAGTCTATATTAAGGTGCTTTTATTATTCTATTATATTATTTACTATTATTATTATTATTAATATGATTATTACTTATTACATATTATTAATATGATTTCTCTAATTGTTACTATTATTATTATTAATAATATGATTATTACTTATTATTATTATTATCATTATTATTGTTATTATTATTATTATTAATATGATTATTACTTATTATTATTACTACTACTTATTATATAAAACAATGACTAACTAAATAAAATGAAATCTATTAAAACACATAAATACTATTATTATAACTAACTATTAATACTAAATAAAACCAAAAACAAATCAATAAAAACAAGTAAAACACAAAACCTTTATTTTCGTAAAAGTTGGAGTTTACAAAAGTTTCTTACAGATTTGACGAGACACCATTCGACGTACCACTGGTAATGGAAATTGCAGCAACTACAATCGAGAATACATTGATATTCAGTTGCCATTTCCGTTTCTATCTTGTTGATTTTGTTGTCCCATAGCGCCTGCTTGATTAGCTCCGTAATCCATATTCTCGTCTCATTAAATATGACATCTGGAATTATTGATGCTGGCTTATCCTTTATTAAGCATTGATTTGCTGATAGTATTACTTCAGTCTTCCAATTACCA
This sequence comes from Schmidtea mediterranea, assembly GCA_022537955.1. Taxonomy (NCBI): domain Eukaryota; kingdom Metazoa; phylum Platyhelminthes; order Tricladida; family Dugesiidae; genus Schmidtea; species Schmidtea mediterranea. Next base: position 111,276,018 of record CM039680.1, read on the forward strand.
GGGTTTCATATTCTTTTAAATAAAATAATAATAAAAGAAAATAAATTTAAAAAAATAATTTACAATATCGAATGTTATTTGTCATCGGCTTAGCAATATTTTCCATTTTAAAATGAAATAAAATGAATAACCAAGTTGTTTTAATCAATCATTAGCCAATCAGATATCGACCAATCCCATGATTTCATTGTGTATGTCTGTAACAATATTTTTGTACTCTAGATTTCGCAACCCTAATATCACTATTTTCCCACTGGCAAACAAGTTTTATTTTAAAACAAGTTATTTTAAAAGCCTCAGTGCAGGAAATAATTGAGGTTCAAACATACAAAGACATTTTGTTGACATGTTGTATAGATTGATACAAAGCCCCGTATCCATGGTAACCGTAATTGACTGTATTTTAATATCCTTTATTCTATATTGTAATTTATTGACATCTAAAGGTTTCTTGCATCCCATGATTTTGCATTTGCCAGATTTAAAAATATTATAGGGTGTTTTCCACTCCTATCAACAATTTGCTGGGGTTTACCAGTCGGAAATGTCATTTTTGACGAGTCGAAAGTTTCTTTATAATTTATATTTGATAACATAATTAAACAATAATGAAATATTAATCTATATATATAATTTTTAGAAAGAGTTCATTAAATTGTATAATATAATCAAAAACTATTATTATACAAATTAATAAAGGAATTAAGAAATGATGCGGTATATCAAATCGTTGGCCCAAGTGGTAGTGGTAAAACTATGTTTGTGTGTAAATTACTGAAATCTTATTTATTCCAAACAAAATTCAACAAGATTTATTGGCATAGGGGTGCAGATGAAGAACATGAATTGACTCAAGATAATTTCTGTAAATTGAAAAACATGAAAATAGTAAAAGGCTTCGATAAAAACTGGTCAAGTCGATTAAGGAATGGCGATGTCATCATTATCGATGATTTGTATCAGGAAGCTAATAAAGAAAAGGATTTCAATAATTTATGGTGATACTGTGATCTTTATTACTCAAAATCTATTTCATCAAGGTGGCGCAGATCGAACAGGGAATTTAAATGTTCAATATTTAGTTATTTTCAAGAATCCTAGAGATTCAAAAGTTATTGATTTTCTTGCTCGACAAGCATACCCTAATAATCTTATTTATCTTATCAATGCATTTCAAGATGGTACAAGATCACCACATGTATATATATTTCTGGATTTCACACAACAATGCAATGATGATTTACGGGTAAAAACAGATATTTTCAATAAAGAAGGTGCCATGGTTTATAAGCAAAGTTGAAAACATTAACATGTAAAACGTTTATGAAATCCAGGCTTAAAAATGTCAGAAAACTTAGACAAACTATTAAAAAAAATAAAGACTGAAAAAGTTCCACCAAAAACTAGTTATACACCATCTAAAAACCTAATAACCGAGAATTTTCCCACAATGAATCTAATTTCAAAAAACCCTAAACCTATTAAAAGGAGTATGAAAAAGAACAGAGTTAAAATTGTAAAAATCATAGGAGTTTCCCGTATTTTAATGCATATTTTAATATCATTATTAGATGGATTACAATAGACGATGGAGCAATCATTACATAATCTTAAATTAAAAATTAAATTATCTTGTTGCAATGGAGAAGATTTGGACGAACTCAGAAGACAAAGAAGGTTTTTTGTGGAGTGTCAAAGTTAAAGAAAAGAGTCCCAAATTAGAAAAACCAAACGCAAAAGTAGTTATCAGATCAGCGTGGTACAATTTAAACAAACCATTGCGGAGAAGATTTCCAACAAGAGCTTATAAGACATTCGGTATTAATGATTTATGGCAAATGGATTCGATGGAGATGATACCGTATTTGAAGGTTAACAATGGTTATAAATTTATATTAACGTGTATTGATGTTTTCAGTCGTTTTGCCCGCCGTGTACCAACAAAGACCAAATCTGTAGAGGATATATCTAAAGCAATTAATATTTTATTTAAAGAAGGGCATCCGGTCACCTTGCAAACACATTTAGGTATTATCGTTATTGTTATTATTATTATTATTATTATTATTATTATTATTATTATTATTATTATTATTATTATTATTATTATTATTATTATTATTATTATTATTATTATAGGCAAGGAGCTTTACAATAGTAAAGTCAAGCAAATCCTGGATCGTCTTAAAATAAATCATTACTCGGTACATTCTCAATGCAAAGCAGCCCATGTTGAAAGATTTGACAGGACATTGAGGGATAGATTGAAGAAATATTTCGTTCACCAAGGTAATAAAATATGGATAAATGTATTACCGAAAATACTTGATAGTTATAAAAATTCATCACATCGAGGTCTAAATGGTTTGAGACCCGTAGATATCAGCTCGAAAACATTAGCTAAATCAGTACGGTCTAAAAAAGTTGTAAAAATTACAAAACCAAAATATAAAGTTGGTGATCACGTTAGAATTAGTAAAATATCTACTTCACTTTTTGTAAAAGATTTCGATAGTAATTGGAGTGATGAGGTATTTCGAATTATTAAAATTAATATTAAACAGAGTCCTGTAATGTATGTTATTAAAGATAGTGATAACAATGTAATACAAGGGAAATTTTATGAACATGAATTATAAGTTATTCCACCACCAAAAGTGTTTAGAATTCAGAAAATATTGAAAATGAAAAAGGTGGGTAAGGATAAACAATACTATGTGAAATGGCACGGATATCAAAAACCCTCATGGATATCATCAAAAGATCTAGATAAGTGAGTTTCAATACAATTTGACCGAACAATAGTTGCCCACTAATCCATCCGGAAAATCAAGCAAGTAAATTTATGATTGATCTTCAAAATCCCATTTATTTACATGGAAATTGGGAAGTTGCTTTGCAAGACTTTACATTTGTGTACAATACATTTCCATTCTATAGTCAATGTAAAATCAATTACAAGAAGCGTGCTACTAAAACATGTAGTGGTATTTTCTCAATCAATAATATTGAACGGTATTGTCATATTCCGAATCAAATTTTAGATGAAAATAGTGGCATGTTTTTCAAAGATGGATTAAATATTAGTTGTGATTTTAGTCCATTTACAATAAAATTTGAAAATATTGATGATGCCAAGCGAATGTTGTTCCTGGTACTGAATACCTATTATGTTTGAATGACCTTGCAAATTATGATGACTCATCCAGTGACCTTGATAAAATGTTTGATGAGTCATGGTCTTTGTGTAAATGACTTAGAAATTTTTTCGATGAGACACTGTCTTTGTCCTACAAAAACTTGTACTTTTAGACTCATAAAAAAATTTTTTTTCCGGGAGGGGGCATATGTCTTTGTCCAAGCCGGCCTTCATTCCCCTACTGTCGCCTGAAATTAAAATATGCTTTACCGAAAATTTGTATTGTTATAAACAATATTAATCTAGTTATAATTGACGAAATAATTCAATTCAAAATATTTATTTTCACACAAATATTCTCTTAAGGAACACAACATTCCAAATTTTATATTTACGTTTATGCAATAAATCAAAAACCAGTAAATTAATCTTAATTTTTTTTAATCTTAATTTTTATAAAATACCAGAAGATATTCAATTTGAAAATATTTACGTTTAAATGTAAATGTAATCGAAATGGCAGCATTGCAAACTGACACCGATAAAATGTCACTTAAAATATTGAGAATTGCAGATTATTTAGATTTTTGAAGTTTGCAGAGATTATTTACACATTGCTTAAATAATGATATAAAAGTGTAAAATAATGTGTTGAGCTTATAGATAAGTAAATGAAACTTAGTAGATTGTTAGTGCTGTTTTCCGTCTGCTTTTAATACTGGTTTCTTTTTTAAAGTTCTCTTAGCTTAGAACTCTATTGCTTTTTGTTATTTCTTTATTATTTTCATATTTGTTTTAGTCTTGATTCTCAGACCAATACTTTTCATCTTCAATTGAATTTGAAGTATTTTTTAGTGACAGTAAAAAATACTTTCTCCATATACTTTCTTTGATTGTTCTGTATAAATTCTTAATTTTCAAATTTGCCTGAAGATTGTTAGCAGTTGCTTTATGTTGTATTTTTGCACTCAAATTCGAATAAAAGTGATTTAAACAGTTTTCCGTAATTCATGATTATTGTTTCGAGCCTAACGTAGAGAGCTATCCAATTCGATTAGCGATTGTTGCATATGTTTTTTGCTGAAAATTAAAAAACAATGGGTAAAGAGAATTTTATTTTCTACAAGAATACATTAAAGGTCTTATGAAAAGATAAATTTATACATGCCATATTACACTCATTTAGACTCAAAGCACCTGTGAAGTCACAACATGTTGAAATTCTAAAATGGTCACCTTATACAAAATTAAATCATATCTATACATTGTTTGATTGAGAACATGGTCACTACTTTTAATCCCCAGCAAAAGGGTAAAAACAGGAGTAATATTATATTTTTTGCAAACCACTGCACTCCATTATTATAAAACCAAATTTTCAAATACATATAAAGTATTTATAGACTAAACATTTATTACATTAAAATCCTAAAGAAATTCAAGCACTATTTACTTTCCATATTGGCGATACGACATCTTTTTCATTCATTATATCCATGTATTGAAATTTTGAGAAACCAAGTTTCAATATTTTTATATTCAATTTCTTTGAAGGTGTTATGAAAACGATTGTTGATAAATATATTTCCATTACAACTTAGATTCTTGTTTATTTCCACCAGTACTCTATTTACTGCGACAACGTCTTCTTTCGATATTTGAACAATGAAACTTCAATATTGAAACTTGATCAGTTTGAGTGGATTTAAAATTTGATATGGGATTTCATCTACAAATAAATACATTTGTGATACATTTGTACTAATATTAGTATTAATCATTATCTGATTCAACAACCATAAAAGAGATGTGTAATGATATAGTAATCATTATTTGAAAATGAGTAACAACAAGAATATTTTTGGTGAGAAATTCAGTAGAGTATTCAAATAAATCCAATTAAGAAAATTAATCACGAAACAAAGAAATTTGTCAAGAAAGATGTTTAGATAATACCGTACTAGTGTGTAACAAAACAGCATATTACCCATGTAAATTGCATGCGTGTACATAACCTTCCTATGTAAGTCAGAAATTTGTGTTTTAAACATATTGCAAATTATTACAGATAAGGATAAAATATTGCAACATCTTAATAAACTACTAGAATAAATTTACAAATTTTTTCAAAAAAGTTAATAATAATAATAATCATAATAATTGTTAATTCCACTTTCGTTTTATTGTATCGTATTGATATAGAAGGTTTATATATATAATCATGATTATATGTAACCATTAACATTTAATGTTATTATTGTTGTTGAATTCTATCTCTGTCATTTCCATAATCCAGAAAGATACTCTGTCGTACGCCCAGACACAGAAGGAAAGAAATGCTTGAATTTTATCTTTGACTATATCGAAGAGCATTTCTTCACCATCATCTAACGAAGTAGCATTACCAGAAACAATAGATTCGAACAACTAACGCGTTGTAATATTTATTTAGCTATCGGTCACAAATTATTTAATTTACAATCATTTAATATAATTTAATATAATATGCTGTAATTTAATATAAATTTTAATATGCAAATTTAACTCAAATAGTTTTTACAACTAGCTGATCACACTTATAACATTTAAGCTATATCATTTTTAAATAATTGTTTTAGAACCTTTTCATAATCTGTAAAGATTCTAAAATTTCTAACTTCCAATAGATATTGAAAAAGCTTTATAGCTTCATGTATTTCGAGAAGTTGTCGATCAAAATTTGAATACTTTGTTTGATATTTTTTAAACTTTTTATAAACCGATTGGTGGTATATTTTAGTATAGTGTTGCTCCTATCGCAATCCAGAATATTTTGTAGTTAGGCTGTAGTCTGGTTCATGATTTTGTTATCCTAGCAGCGTTGTTTGGGACAGACTTTATTTAGCCTTTTCAAAATTTTTGATTGTTTTAGCTATACAGTTGACTTTCATATTTCTTTGTATTTTGATTAAATCATTTAAAAGGGCTAGCAGTTGGCTGCAGTTTGGCATTTATGCACTGTAAAAGTTTACCATTCTCAAAAACAGTCTGAATTCTGTGTTGTAAAGAATTTATTTTCAATTCTATTGGTTTTATTTCTTTTTTCCTTAATTCGTATTTGTGTATATTGATTTTAAAGTTTGCTTTGTTCAGAACATTTTGAAACATTTTCGATATCATTTAATTGTGTTTCTCTGTTTGGACTTATTATCAATATGTCGTCTAAGTATTTGATAATTTCTCAGTGTTTGGTTCATAGAAAGGTAAATACTGTGGCTGCATTCTGAAAACCCAATAACATTCTGTTGTATTTGAACATCCAAATTAGTGTTACAATTATTATTTTTTGATATATTCTTTTCTGATCGGTATTTGATAGTAGGCCTTTAAAAGATCGATTTTAGAAAAGAACTTAGAGACTTTTAATCGATTGATATGTCTCTTTTAAATGGCTGTATGATTTTCGTTACTATTCTGTAATCGTCACAAGCTCTTCATTCTCATTTGTTTGATCATCAGCGCAGATGACTACTCTGATTTAGAATATGTTACTATTTTATTTTCAAGTAACTCTTTGTAATTTCTTTCGTAATTTTTGTCTTATGTGGGTCACGTTCTCTCACTTTGACATGTACTAGATTATCAGTCGTTATGATTATGTGTTCAGTTGAATGATTTAATTTCTCATCGAATCGTACTGGTTTAATAAGGGTTTCGAAACTTTTCACTAGTACAGTTATTTCTGGACCATGAATTGAAAATTTGTTTATATTATTATTTGTTGAACCAGTTTTGATCTTTTTTGTATTTGGTTTTGATGTTGTAAGTTATTTTTGTCTTTGATGTTATTCGGTATATTTACCTTACCATCAATGTCTGCAAGTGTTTCTCTTTCTGATGTTATGATTAATGCCAAAATCCTCTTTATTTCTGGTTGTTTAGTTTCATTTTTGCATCTTTCATTTTTTATAGTCATAACTTGTCCATCTGGAAGTTCATAGCTCTTTTCAAGTGACGATGAAGAGGCCGCAGTTTGCATTTCTTGCTCAAAATCAAGAGCAATATTACACAATTTTTCTGTAATTTCTCGGACAATTTCTCTTTCGGCTAAAGTTGTAAAACAGTAACCTTTTTCTGTTGGAATCTTCCTTAGATAATCGGTCGAATCTCTTCCAGCCAAATCCATTCTGCAAATTGCATGAGGCAGTGCATAGACTGTCGAACGCCCAGCTCCATTGAAAGTGAAAACTACAGCAATAGATTCCAGATGAACAAAGACATCTTTATCGCATCGTTCCTTGTCATTAATAATAAATACATATCCATTCTTCGAGTTAAACTATTTAACGTTTCCGACATCTTGAGATTGAGCAATGATTTATAGTTTTAATAATGCACTGAATTATAAAAACAAAACGAATTCCAAAATCGAAAATATTTTGAACAAACTAATTCCAAAATGTCAAATTCAATCAAGTTAAAACAAAATTTTTTGTAAAAACATTTCTAGCCATAGCTCGCATGAAAACCCCTTTCAATAATAAGTATAGATTCAGAATTAATAATCTTGGGTAGTCTTAAAAATCGGTGAGTCAATTGTCACCTTGTTGCGTATTATTTAGACACAATTCTAGCATTTACAATCCATTTATTTTGTTTTTATTGTTTAGAATGTTATATAGATTTTTGAATGGGTCATTGTCTTTCGATATCGCGTTTATGTGATCAGGAATTTCGTTTAATCTTTTGTAAGGGAGAACTGGTAATATGTGGATGCACAAATGTTTGAATTACTTAATTTCAATTAATGTTAAGTGCAGTTTTGTGAAATCTAACCATTTTTTTGATGTTCCGTTTTCGTTTGTGAAATATATGGGTAAGTTTCGTTTTATGTTAATTATTGAGTTAATTGAAAATGTGTTGTATAAATTATAATTGTTATAGTTTTCCCTATTTTGTTGTTTTATGCATTCAATGACTATCATTTGTGTTTTTTTGGAAAAATAAGGATTGGTTTGTCAATTTAGGGTGGTTTTGATTCAAGGCTATATGTTTTAGTTTATTTTAATTTTTATATTTTGTGTAATTCAAAAAAGTATTAAATTAAAAATATATGGATTACTGTGTTTAACAAACTGAGTCTTTATCATTTATATCTCTGTAATAAGTATTCTGCAAAGTATAGATTCAATAAAACGTTGGATGTGTGTATTTGTTTAGTTGTTTTGACTTCTGACAAATTACGTTATAGATTAGTTATATTTAGAATTTTATGTTGATAATTTGTTATAAAGGAAGTGATTGTTGAGCCCAAGCGAATTTTCTATAAAAAGATATGTCAAGACAGCTGGGGTGTTTTTGTGTAAATAAATTAAACAATTAAAAAGTTTTTTAACGACTACAAATTTCGAACAACATTTGTTTTCAATCCATTCTGATCTTTAAAGTAAGTTTACAATTTACTACCAGAGACCTGAATGGGCTCGACTAGGTCCTCGGTTGGGTCGATATTTTGTTATTTCATTCAGATTTGGGCCGGGCTCGGGCTTAATTTAAAAAATTAATTAAACTATTTTTCTTTATGAATTTTTAATATAATTTTATTTGCCCCTATGATGAATAAATTGAAATAAAATTTACTTGAATAAATTTCCTTGCTTACATAAATTTAATTTTAATTAGCCAAAATGACGGCATTTCGATACCATAGTCTTGAAAATCTAGCTAAGAATTCTTGATAAATATGATTTTTGTCTAATACGGTCTTTAGATTGAGCTATAGTAGGTAGTTAGTAGCTTTTTGCACGATACCCCTCCCCCTCCCCTTTGGCGACAGATTGATTACGTAATTACGTAATTAATCTATAATTATCTTGATTGCATAAATTGCAATCAAGATAATTAATTTTTGTGTGCGCATTTTTTTGATAATTTTTTTGAATTTATTTTGGCGTTTTAAATTTTTTGAATTGATTTTAAATTTTTATAAATTTTGAATTGTATTTTAATTTATCAATTTTAAATAATCATTAAAGTAATTTGAATTTTATTTGAATTTTATTTATGATTAATATGAAATTTTATAGTATAATTTTGAAATTATAATTTGAAAGTAAAATTTGAAATAACCATTAAAGTAATTTTAAATATAATTTTAAAAGTATAATTTGAAAGTAAAATTTTTCAAAGCAATTTAGAGTTAACAAAATAATATGAAATTTTCAAAATAATAATAATAATACAAGCTAGTAAATACTTAATAAAAAATTGATACTCAACAAATAAACACATAAAAATAAACACGTAAAAATTAAAATTAAAAATTTATTTAATTTAAATCGTCACAAATCATCTTATAATAAGCTCTTCTTAGTTCTGTCAACAAAATATGGACAACTTATTTCTTATTGTAGTCCCTGCAGGATCTACATCTAAATGAGCATGTCAACATTGAGGGATCTGCACAAACAATGCAGTTATCTAAACATTTCAAACCAGATCCTTGAACCGATTCGTAATGCATCCGTACAATTTCTTCGATGTTCATTCATTTCATTTGATAAATCCGTGTTGCTAAAAATTCAGGAGCACAATACGAAAGCTTGTTCTTCATATTAGGAAAGAATACGTATATTTCTTGCTCGTTGATTATTTTTAATTTTTACAATAGTCAGAATTCTATCTATTTAAACACAATCGGTGCTTAATAAATAATCTAGTATTTCTTCGTCGGTATTAAGATTATTAATTTTAAGTTTTATAAAATTAAATATTTCTTGTACTAGAGTGTTGTATTTAGTGTTTTTATCCACATGACAACGACTTTTTCGCTCGCAAATATATTCACACAACGGATTATACTTGATAAGTCTTAATGCAGGAAACAGTTCTGGCTCGTAAATGTTTTCAGTTTTGGTAGATATATCATACAAATTGATTCGACAACCCATGTCAATATTCAAAGATAATGATTGAATTTATAAATCTTGAATCCGATATTTGAGATCTCCTTCCTGTAATGGTCTCTAGCCACCCACTATCCTGCATTTTCCACTCTTGAAGAATAAGATTGGGTATTTTCGGCTTCTATCCACTACATGTTGAGGTTTTCGGCTGGGTAATTCATTCCGGATACTTCTCATCTTCCTCTATAATTAATATTACTAATCATTTTCTGATATCTAACAAATTATAAACAGATTAAATTAAATTAAATGGAATTAAAAAATGATGCAGTATATCAAATAGTAGGGCCAAGTGGAAGCGGAAAAACTTTATATATATATGTAATTTATTGCAGTCAAACATGTAAGATTGGGTATTGAAAATGACAATAGTTAAGGGATTCGATAAAAAATGATCGTCTAGGTTACGTCGAGACGATGTAATAATTATAAATGATTTGTATCAAGAAGCAAATAAGGAAAACGATTTTAATAACTTGTTCACAAAAATCAGTAGATATTGTGGAGTTACTGTTATTTTCATAACACAAAATTTATTTCATCAAGGAGGAAGTCATCGATCTCGTAATTTAAATGTTCAATAACTTATTATTTTCAAAAATCCGCTCGATCAAACGATTATTGACTTCTTAGCCAGAAGAGCTTATCCAAACAATAGAAAATTTTTTAATTGAATCATTCCAAGATGCTACAAGTGTTCCCCATGGATATTTATTCTTTGACTTTACACAACAATGTAGTGGCGACTTATGTATCCGAACAAATATTTTTAATAAAAAAGGTGTTACGATTTATAAACAAAATTGAAAACAATAAATCAAATCAAACATGTCATTTAAAAAAAGTATTTGTCAAAAACGAAATTGAAACCAATAAAGTTATTTGTAAACCCAAATCAAAAGTAAAGATGATTCTAATAAAGAATTTAAAGAAGAATTTAAAAAAATGAAGTAGATAAAATTATAAACAATAATAATTGATTGAAAATAGTAAACATGAAATTTGAACGCAGTTTACCATATTTCAATGCATTGGTAAAAGCTCAAAATAATAAAAGAATAGCAATTTTACAAGCTTTTCCTCCATTCGTTATTGACGATTTGCTTGAAGTTATTGTAAATATAGTTCGAGGTAATGTAAATATTATTAAATCTAAAAGAGTGGTATTACAAAGAAATAAGAGATCAATTTTATCCTTGGTAAACACTAAAAATATGCGTTTAATGAAAAGAATAATGTATAAACAAAAGGTTGGGTTCTTGGGTATATTAATTCCAATAGTTTTATCAGCAATTAGTGCAATTTCATCATTAAGATCTTAATGGGTTTACAACACTCTAAATCAGATAAAGTCGATTTAAATATCTTGTTATAATAATGAAGGAACCATTAACCAAAAATCAACTCAAAACAATATGGATAAACCCAAAAGATCCAGATGGTTTGGTGGTGTAGAAAAATTAACAAAAAGAGTAATTAATTCTAAAAAAAGATACTCAAAAATGGTGATCTTATCAATTATTATACAGTTTAAATAAATCGATAGAGTGATATTGAAATAAAATATTTGAAAATAAATAATAAAAAATCATACTTATGAATTAATGTTGACATGTTTATTGAAAAATATGAGAATTTGGTTATTGTCTGTTCACATGTTCCATTTAAAATAACATTCCCAGATATTCAACACGCGTTTAGTTTTGGATTAAAATCTACATCTATAATTAGTGAAGAGGATCATTGTGGAATAAAATTATCAAAATTTACAGACGATAGTGTTTTGGAACAGTTTGGGAAGTTATGAAGAAAAATCAAAATTTGAAAAATATTTTGAAGATAATTTATTCATAAACACTATCAGAATTACAAGGTCATTTGTTGTCATTTAATCCTTCTCCTTTTAAAGAATGGATAATTCAAAATAATAAATTGGTCAAAATAACACTTGGAGATGACATTTCAAATATATCTTTTGCAGTGGTGTTGTCGAGCCGGAACGCTCCGGAACGTCGTTCCGGTACTTCCTTTTGGACAGGAACGCGTTTCGGAACTAAAGATGATTTCTGATAACGAGAATTGGCTGAAGTATTGATTTCATGTATTGTTAAAAATATTTATGCAATATTGTTTGAGTATCTAATATGCGTATTTTATAATTTGTTAACTAATTTTTATTAAACGTTCCTATTATTGCAATAAACATATATATATATATATATATATATATATATATATATATATACAAAATGGGTTTCGTAATGATTTTTGATTCCTTTTCTTTTTCTGCTATATACAGGGCCGATCCTGGCGACGGATGAAAACTGAGGGAAATCTCCCCCCGTTGTCAAATTTGGGACATGAGACCTAAAAAAACGTGGCTGCCAGGATTATCATGGAAAATTATTCCCCGTCGTTAAATTTGGGACTTGATAACGCACAAAACGGCCGCCTATCCAGGATCGGCCCTGTCTATATAATTATATATACGCGTTCCGGTAAAAAAAATTAGCACAACACCACTGATCTTTTGATACAAATTCAGCAAAATCTTTGGGATTAAAATTTTCAAACTTTACAGAAAAAAATTTAATAGGCACTAAAATTCCAAAATTATTACATCATCATCAACAAATGTTCATTTATTCAAATATTATTGAGCCAATAAATGTTGGAAATGTTAGAGTTCCACTATTAAAATCAATTTGTATTAAAAAATATGAATTAAGTGTTCCTTTTCTAAAATGTGTTTGGATAGAAAAACATAAAAAAGACTATCTTGTTCAATTAATTGAGAAAAATACAATGTATTTGCCAGTATCATTATCATATATAAACAATATAGAAATCGATATTCGTGATGACTGTGGAAAATATATATTTGGTAAACAAGATAAAACTTACTTGACATTACATTTCCGTAAAATAAATGAGTAATCCAGACATTGTAAACTTTTATAGGTCCATCAAAATGGTGTGGATGTACCATATTTTGTAGGTAAACAGTATGGATCTGGTAGGTTAAAAACAATTGGACGATTTGCACTACCTATTCTTAAACGTATTGGAAATTTTGGTATGAAAACTGCTAATGAAGTAATAAATAATAATGCTCAAATCCTACCTGCTTTAAAATCCAATGAAATATCTGAAATTAAAGATTCTATACCTGCTGTAATGAAACACTTGCTTTCTGTTATTAACAAAGTTTCTGATGTATTTAATAAAGAAGAAAAAGGAGGAACAATAAAACAACTAAAAACTAACAAGAATCATATAAACAAAAGAATGTAAGAATACAGAACTATCTTCCAGTCATGATTAGCGCAAAATCTGAATTACGCATCTTTGATAGACCATCTCCTCAAGCAGGAATTGAAAATGGTTCTTTTGAAGATATTTACCCGGTGAATCCAATTACAGATCCAGGAAACACTTCAATTCAATTTTACATCAATAGCTCTCAAACTGAATACCTGGATTTGAATGGTAAATAGTAATGGGGAAAATTTATCTAATGAATCAGATGTTACTGCAAACAATTTCTTTTTCCAAACTCTTTTTAAGGATGTTGAAGTAATTTTTAATTCAACTGAAATTGAAGGAAGTAACGATGTATTCGCACACAAGGCAATGATTGAAAATATTATTAATTACAATCACAATACAAAACATACTTGTTTTGGTGGAATGGGTTATGAAGAAAATGACACAAAAATAAAAATTTGGATTTCAAAATCAAAACCAATCAGTGTTTGTTCCCATCTTCAATTAGATTTCTTTGATCAACCAAAATATTTATTACCCGGTGTTAGTGTTCAAATCAAATTAACAAGATCCAATACTGAAAGAAGTTTAACATGTATAAAATTAATTCCACAAATAATATTATTAGATGCAAAGTTAATGGTTAGAAGAGATCGTGTTGAATCGTCAGTTTTAGCTGGTCATCAAACGGGGCTTGCTAATAGAAATGCAATTTATCCAATGAAAAGTAAGGAAGCTGTTCAATTTTCATTGCCAATGGGTTCTTCTTCGATTTATAAGGAGCAAATATTTGGTGATAAACGACTACCAAATTTTATTCTTGTTGCTTTCCAAGGGAATAAAAGATATAATATTTGGAAACATTTTCAATATTTGAACACTTTAATGTCAAGTCTTTAAAATTAAGTAAAGGAAATGATTATCTTGTAAAATTTAGTCAAGATTTTGCCAATGATAATTATTGTTCTAGTTATATGCAAAGTATTGTTAGGAATATGGGTTATCTTAATAAAAATATGAACTTTGGTATTATCATGTCAGACATTAAAAAGAAATACCCCTTTTTTACATTTGTATTGGCTCCAGATTTTGATCTTAATCAAATTCAGTTACCTCAAAGTGAAAATTTACGATTGGATATAAAATTTGAAAATCCATTAACTGAATCTGTATCAGTACTTGTATGCGGAGTTTTTGAAAAAGAGATTCAAATGACCTCAAGCCGTACAGTACTAGTTTGAACATCCCTACAGGTTTGACAAACAACTCTAGATTGAACAAACTATAAACAAAAGTATTATTAGTTATAGTTAAAAATGAAGTAAGTAATTTAATTTATTATTAATTTTAATTAATTTTAGTTCTATTCTGATAAAAACTATTGCTAGAAAACTAATTGGGAAAAATGTCATTGGTGTTTTCCCCTTGGACAAAATTCCATATATCAATATCAACAAAGCTTTGATTGTAAATACTCAATTATCTAATCTCGGTGGAGAACATTGGCTAGCAATTTATGTGAAACCGGATAAAATATATATATTTGATCCGATTGGTTTATATTATCCCCCTTTATTGGTAACAAAACATGAATCAATTTTGATGCCAATTGAATATAATCGAATTCGATATCAAAATCCATTGACAAAAACTTGTGGTCAGCATTGTTTAGCCTGGCTAAAATCAATAAAAAATTGTTTGTTCTCTGAATAAATCTTTATTCTATCATTGTGTTTTGTTGTGTATTTGTTGATTGATAGTGCGTGATAATTGATATAGGTGTGTGTGCATGTTGTTGGTATGTTGATTTTGATTGGCCGAAAAAATAAATACACACATCTGAATATATTGATAAACATTTTAAGAATTTGTCATAATTTATCAAAAAGTTTAATTTGTAAGTGTAATTTTTTAAAATTTAGTATTACTATGTAATTTATTCAGATATCAAGAATAAATAATATCAACAATATTCTTAGTTACGGATATGGAACAAGTAATTTAAATTTTATATTATTTCAAATTTACTTAATAATTTAGATAATTTAGTAAATCAACAAAATGATGGAATTTATCCACAAAATTACTAAGGATATTATCCACAAAATTACAATTTAAGTAAAATTTTAATTTTTTAATAACTTGAATAAATTTTATTTTTAGGTTACATGAATTATCCTCAATTTGTAGGTGGATATCAAAATAAAGATTTAAGTAAGATTGTAAACTTGATTTGCCGAATCTGTTTGCCAAAAGACGACATACATCATCAAATACATTCACCCATTTCTGCCGGTTTTTTGTTAATGAATAATTTTGATGGGGTACAATATATAAAGAATTTATAGGCGAAGATTGGGTGGAACAATTTTTTAAAGCAGTAGAAAAATAGCAAAATATACTGTATTACCGTATTATTATAAAATGGGAAGACAAACAATTTATCAATTAACGAACCTACAACACAATCAATTTGATACTTGTATACAATGTTATCTTTGTTTGAAAGACATTGTTGATCCAATATTTTGTTCACAATATTTTAGCTTAAATTTCTTTTTTTCGGGTCGGATCGGGTTTGTATTATAATATTTTATCTTTTTATTGTATTATACAAGAGAAGAAGTTATGCGCAAAAGCGTCAATGAAAGCTCTTAATGACGTAACGAAGACTGTTGTTAATATTGTTAAAGTAATTACAGCACGTTCTGCTTTAACATACAGACGCTTTAAAACTTTTTTAGAGGAAATTGAAGCAGAGTATGTAAGTTTAATGTTACACCCCAAGTGGATCAAATTTGATAATTTTTTTTATTAAATTCATGGGGCCGATCACATAGGTTAAGTAATTAAAACAATAATAAATAAAACCTTACAAGTTTTATTAATATTAGAATTTAGAAGCAAAATTTAAATTAACTGTTTAGAAATAAAATAAAGAAAGGAAGAATAAATAATTTAATTTATTATACATTAATTATATATATATATATATATATATATATTCGAACACATTCGTATGATTATTATTTTATAATTAAAATACAACAAATTCAATATATAGACTTAATATAGACTGCAAGTTTCATGTTTCTTGCCAGGCCGTTCTAACAATATATTGTCAAATCAACTGGAAAATTTAGCTCTTCTTAGATAGAATCCAGCTTTCCTTCAATGAAGTGTATGCCTCAAAACTGTTGGACAGCGGTTTCCAATTATGTAGTTTCCAATTTTTGCCAATACCATGAAAAGTCCAAGAGATTTAGCAAGGCCTGCTTGCAGCACCATCCCTTGTTTTTAGAAAATAACTTCAGATTTTTTCCTTCTAGGTGACATTTTTAATCGTTAAAATGAGGTATGAACATTTCATATCAATATGCACAATATGTGTCAAGTTGAATTCCACTGATACATTAATGAAATTAAGTGTAAAGTGGACCATTTTATACAAAAACAAATTACGTTTTTAATTAAATTTATTAAAATCACTGAGTCAATATATTAATTAATTATAATAACAAATTATAAGCATTTTGTTAATAATATTAATTTTTTAATTTGGAAAATAATATAATAATTAGGTCTCGTTCTACTTCTCTAGAGAAGTTTTATTTCTCAAGAGAAACGAGACGAGATGTCTCTCATAGTTAATTTTTGTCAGTGCTCTGGTTAGTTTTTTTAACTGAAAAGTGTTTTAGTATTTTTTATTTAACCTTTGAGAGGTCGCGCCATTTATTTTAACAGGAGCGAGAGCGCGCCGTAAACTTTACGTCATACAGTTTGCAACAAATATTCACTATTTTATGATAACATAGAGTTTGGTAGTTATTAATAATTTTAAAAAATGTATTTGAGCTTAACCTTTGAGCGGAATAAGTTCGCCATAAATCTTACGGCTACGTGCCGACTCGAAGGTTATTTCAAGTTAGTAAATATATTTATGTGGATTTCAGCTAGACTTCCGGTGAGTGTATTTACTTCCCGAGTAAGGAAAGAAAATAGGATTTAATTGAGAAAGTATATAGGATATATTATCACTAAAGACATTATCTACAGAATTGCATATTGTAATGAGACCTTGAAGCAAATCCTGAAGCAGGTTATTTGTATTATCAAACAATATTTATAAGGAGCTAGACTGTCTTGTTCACTTAATATATATAATTTTTAAAGTTTTTGCCAATCAAAGCAGAAATTTTTACCAGATCCCTATAATTTCTTTAAAACATCTGAAAAAGAGACTCCAGTCAAAGATAAAACAGTCTTTTCCAATAGTCTTTGTCGGGTTCTGAACTGCTTAAATTCAGTTATTATGCCTTATCATTTAAAAAAAATTAATATAAAACTAAAATAAATTTTTACATATACATAAGAATATTTACAGGTTATTAATTAATTAATTAATTAATTAATTAACATTTCATTACAAATTCTGATTAAATTTAATCAATAAATTCACTTCGTTTTAATTTTTCTCCATTGCCTAATATTTTTATCAACGAGAAAATTTCGCTGAATTTCCTAAAAATTTTGTTACCCAAGTAAACAAAATCATTTTTATATAAAAGAAAATTATTGATTTTTGAATAAAAATTAATTGAATTTTGAATTGGTAAATTCTGTTAAAACTAAAGTAAAAATTCATGAATATTTAAATTTGATTTATTTTATAATAAAAATCCAAATTTAATGAAAATTATTTCCCTTAATCATGTCATTACTAAAAACAAAAATCATAATTATATTTAAGGTACATAATAATCAATTAACTGATAATTACAAATATTATCAATTAAAAATTAATTAAAATCGTTATTTTTCATGTTTTGATTCATTTTTATTATTTAATTGAATATTGATGAAATTTCGGTTAAATTATAATAATTTGTTTTAACTTTTCACCTAATTCCTTAGGTTCAACATTAGTCAAATGTAAACTTCCAACGATACAATTTCTGTTTATATAATAGTACAGCTAACTAAAATTACACATTAATCTTTACATTTGCAACCAGTTGCATCCTTTCGGTAACTTATTTTACATATATTATATAATTAATCTATCCAGAAGTATTTCATGAAAATAGAGGTGGTGACAAAAATATCCAATGAAAGTTTAAAAATAATTTAGTATTAATTTAATTATCTTAATAAAATAAAATAAATTTGAATTTTTTAATTGGTCTGAAAAAATAAAGAATGAATTTTATATATTGTTTTTCTTCCAAAAAAGCAAAATCAAGACTGCAAAAGAATTTTGATTGTGAAGTCAATTTTCCATTTTATTTATCAAACATCTCAACCCGTTCATTTGTTTGTTAGTAAGCAAAATTTAAAATTAGTTTTTCGAAATGATTGTGCAAAAGAAAACCGTGTCTATTTTTCAAATATTTCTGTGAACTGTCATGCATGAATTTTCAACTCGTAAGAAAAATCATGATCGGGATCAGAAAATCTTCCGACACAGCAACAATTTTTCTATGCACTCGATTTGAACTTTATTTCGATGTGTCTCGACATATACAATATACATTTAATATAGACATTTATGGGTATGCTTTTCATAGACATAAATCTAAAAAGTGATATCGATAATTTTTAAAAACAAAAAAACAAAACCCCCAAAAAACTAAATATTTATTTGATTATCAAACTAATAAAAAGTCATATAGCTAATAAATAGTTTCATCTAACCAAATTATAATTTTAATTCTGATGGCATATCCTTGCCTTGGAGACCTTTGATTAAATTGTCTATTGCTACATGACACATCTCGCTAAATATAATGTATTCAATTGATGCAAAAATTAAATTTCTTTGTAAATTATAATCAATAAAATACAAATATATTAGTGGTAAAATATCACTCAAAAAAATAAATATAAAAGAATTTATTATACACGCAAAATTTAATTTTAATTATTAATCACAAACTTAAAAGTTAATTAGATCTAAATAAATAGCTGAAATTAAAAACTCAAAAAAAAATATAAGAAATATATTTCTAGGTAATTATCCTCATCTTCAGTCTACCATCATAATCTTTATTAAATGTTATATACGGAAACAATAATGATTCAATAGTTACGATTTAATTATTTAATTAAATAATCTCAATAAATCTGTTGCTGATTGAACGTTTATTTTAAGGGATTACGATTTAAACGCCAACACCTCACACAAAATTATTTCCCACTTATTATTGAAGTTTTTATATAAAATTTTAAAATCCTTTAAATCAGTTGTGCCTTTGCACATTTTTCTATGCTCAATAATGTTACTCACACATCTCAATCGGCTATGTTCCTTAACCACTGTGCGAAGATGACGGGAAGCCTCTCCAATGTATGTGGAATTGCACCCATTACATGGAAATTTATACACGAGATCAGAAACTAAACCTATTGGGGTTTGAGATTTATTACTAAGCATATTTATTGATTTTAATGATTTTGATACTATTTTAAACAAATTTGAATTGTCTAATGATTTTGTGACAGCCAATTTAAAATTTCTAAAACCTTCCGAATATGGAATTACCAAAACATGCGATTTTATGGGTTCATCATCATTAGGTGGGCTATGGTTGCCATTATTTTCATTATGCGCAATCATAAGACAATCAATGGTTTCATTTCTACAAACGCCTTAGAATATCCATTTTTATTCAAAAGAGAAACCAGCTTTTGTATACTTTTGTTAAACTTTTCAAACGTCGAAGATAATTATAAAAATCTAAAAATCAAACCCTTAATCATATTTCAATTATATTTAAAGTCACTACAGTTATTCAAAGTATTGTATATGCCTGTATCTGTTGGCTTTCTATGTATTTTGGTTTCAAAACCCTTGGCCGTTTTTTCGATTAATAAATCTAAAAATGGAAGAAATGAATTGACATAGCCGATTGAGAGGTGTGAGTAATATTATTGAGCATAGCAAAATGTGCAAAGGCAATAGAATAAATAGAATATCAAAAGTTAATCAAACATATCCAAAATCTATATTTTCTGGGAACAATGTATGAGGCGATAGCAATTTGAGAATTTAGACAAATATTAATAAATCTAAAAATGAAGAAATGAATTGACTTAGCCGATTGAGAGGTGTGAGTAATATTATTGAGCATAGCAAAATGTGCAAAGGCAATAGAATAAATAGAATATCAAAAGTTAATTAAACATATCCAAAATCTATATTTTCTGGGAACAATGTATGAGGCGGTAGCAATTTGAGAATTTAGACAAATATAATAGTTGTTTAATTATTAAGGATCCCTATGTAACCGTATTACTAAAATACAAAACAAATTTACAAAGTCACAAGAAAAGCAAAATCACCGAATTTCACAGACTCTATAGCGTCCAGTAAGGTTGCGGCAAATCGTTAAAACCTAACCATATTTTAATAAAATTTAAATAAATAACAATGGTAGCCAATTTCCGCAATGTTTATTCAAAAAATATGAAATACTTCAATCGATAAACGGCCCTGAACACTCATAACCAAAATTTAACTAGACTTTCGCTTTCTCTTCTTCTTCTCTGATTTGAGTGAAAGAAAATATCAGAGAAGAAGAGGAGAAAGCGAAAGTCTAGTTAAATTTTGGTTATGAGTGTTCAGGGCCGTTTATCGGTCGAAATATTTCATATTTTTTGAATAAACATTGCGGATTGGCTAACATTGTTATTTATTTAAATTTTATTTATATAAATGATTCCGCTACGAACAAAAAAAAGATTTTAAAGTTTACTAATTATATTTTGTTTATATATTCGTAGAGCTAAGAGCATATAAATATTTCCCACCGAGTATATAAAGAAAGACTTAGCAAAAAATAAAAAAATATCATCTCACTAAATTTGATTAAAATTATACTAATTTAACGAAAATTATTTTGAATTTAAAAATAGTGTTTGCTTTGAACTGAAATAAAAGAAATACTTTTACTACTCAATACCATCCGTTATTACAATGTTGAAAAGTTTACCTTTGGTAACTTCATTCGAAAAACATATTGTAGCTGTTGTAAATGATATTGTGTATTACTTAAATAAAGAAATAAACCTTGACATTGTTAGATTATTTTTTTTTAGAATAAACGTGCGGATTTTGAGTTAAGATTAAATACTTCAAATTTTCGGTCAGCATAAATAGTTAGATTTAGAACAAACTTTCTTGTTTCAAACGTCGCGCTTCCTAAATGAGGCAATATGACACAATTTGGCAATTTCAATAAAGGGTGATCTGTGGGAATAGGCTCTGGAACACATACATCAAGTCCAGCCCCAGCAATTTTCTTTTCAGTCAGCGCTTTTAGAAGAGCATCTTGATCAATAACAGGTCCACGAGAAATATTTACTAAAATTGCATTTCTTTTCATTTTACCAAACGCCTGAAATATTATAAAAGTTAGAAAAACGCACCGAAAAATGCAACAAAAATTTCAAAATTTAAAGTTTAAGAAAATTATTGAAATTTAACAATTGTGATAAATTCATTAAAATTAAAGAAATTATTGCTTATAAACGCAAAAATTAATGTGAGTTTTATCACCCATAAACTCGAATTTTGATTTTAAATATATGAAACACTCAATTTATTGTGACTATGTGGCAAACGATCTTTCATGTCAATGATAAAAAGTGATTTCAAAAATTAATTTTATTCCTTCGTAGATTCGCTATTTTCCATAAATCAAAAACTTTTCCAACAATAACTATATAAAACAGATGATATCATATAACATGAGTTTTTTTTATAATTTTCAATGAAATATGAATTTAAATATATATATATAGTTTTTGAAAATATCATTCTATTAAAACTTTTATTGATTTGGGAATGTTTTTTAATTAATTTTATATAAATTGATTTATTTAAAGATTTTTTATTTTGAGATACGCTAAATATTCGAATTTTACTCACAGCTTCATTAAACATATGTCTTGTTTTGTCATTCAAGTTACAAGCCACAATAACAAAATCTGATTTCTCTAACAACTCATAGAAAGAGACAATATGAACAAGCACATTTGGTTCTATTTTCACTTCTGTTGGACCTCCTGGTTTATCAGAGGCTATAACAGATTTAACACCAAAAGCATTGACTCTTTTGGCTATTCCTCTGCCAATATTTCCAAAGCCAACAACACCGACAACACTGTTTCTCAACTCCACACCACATAACCAAAATGGTTTCCATGTTGTCCATGATCCAGAGCTAACGGCCTTTATTCCTGACAATGAAAAAAAGGATTTATTTTATTATTTTGCAATTTATTTATAAATAATTACCAATTCCATATGGCAATTGAGATTTATTAATAAAACATTGATTTTATTATTATTAAAAAGACATTTAAGATTAATTTAGTTTCAAAATTAAAGAATTTAGCTATCCAATGACTTCAACAAATATTTCGGCATCTTCAACTAATACAATTGATTTTGTATTTTAATGACCTCAGATAATACTATGCGACATATAACTTCAGCTAATCTCTATGTGAACCCTACTCCAACGACATCATCCCATTTTGTGCCATCTGCTATTCTCTTGACGTAACTACAAGCACTTCTGATCCACCCCGAAACCGATAAGATTTTCGCAGATGGAAAAGAATTTACACCAAGTAGATTTACTTTCGATTGGGCCAACTACATATGCCTCATACCAAATTACCACATCGATTGCGTTCAATCCATACTGAGTCAAGTAGTTCACTATTTTATCAATACTGATCAAACTCGTCTCGGCAGATATGTCGTCAATGTGGTGATCTGTCCTATTATGCCTTCACGTATTGAAACTCAACACCTTTCTCAGCACCAAGGACATTATTTTTGAACCCAACTAATATCGAATCCTAACCTTGTTGAAAAGAATGAAATTGCATTTAAATCAATAATTATGGACACTAAACCCAGAATTTGTCCGTATTTTATATCATATGTTAGCGGTGGTTTATTTACTCACCCGCCAAATTCATTTACAATTCATTCATTCATTTGCGATTATCACTCACGTTTACACCAAGCGAAGTTCAGATAAATTCCGCTATAATGCAAGATGATACATAAATCAACTTATTGGAATTTATTTTTTGTGAAAAATCAATGGATTCCAGATATTTCTGAAATGGTTGCAAAGTAAGTTATTTTTTAAAGTTATAAAGTTTTGAGAGTTGAATTATGATTTTACAAGGAAATTAAATCATTATTCAAGCTTATAAATATAACTTTTGATCTACAAGCTTATTTATATTATTAATAATGGTTATGAATATTCAGGAAATTATTCAAAAAAAGTGAGTTAAATTATTTTTGAAGTTATAAAAATTATTAATTGCATTAAATAATTATATTTTTTATAAATCTTTTGAAAAATATCTTCTAATATGTACACAAAATAATTGGGTTTATGATTAATTTTTTAAAACTTATTAATAAAATTTACAATCTATGCTTTTTTTCATATCTCAGGTTTTGTTTTTTTCGACAGAAATGTCTGAAATAATAAATTAATTTTAGTTTTAAGGGTAAATATCATGAAGATACATTCTCATTTACTCGAAATTTCCGAGCAAAAACCTCAAAGTTTAAATTAAAAAATTTTTCCGCCATTTTTTACTAAAAATATCTTAAAATTGTCTATAAATTAACTTATTATAGGGGTTTTTTCAACGTCGGTTGGCTACACGTTGAACGTGTACATGCATTTTTTATTATGGGTTGTGTTAATGTGCATTATTTTATTTCTCTATCACTTTTTGATTTTTGTGTTTATCTCTTTTGGATTTATCTCAGTAACTATTTTACAAACAACCTCAAGGTGAGTTGATGTATTTATATGTTATAAATTTATTGATTTTTGTTTTATATTATATCGTGGCTTGGTATAATCCATGTGTATTTCACTTGCGAATCACTCACATCCTATCGCTAAGAAAACGCTAAAATATTGCATGTTATTTGTATAAATCTCATTATAAATCTCATTCAGCCAATGGTGTACCTAGAACTTTTGCCGCACGGGGCGGTCTCAAATTTGCCACCCTTTCTAAGTCAATCAAATAGTGGTTTGTATATATCTATATAAACATAAACAAACAATAGGTGTAAACTTTTTTTATCAATGGATGTCACATTTAAATTAGGCAATAATAAGGGAGACCACATAAGTTGATATACCTACACATGCAACTTTTAAAAAAACAAAATACTTTTTTAAAGGCCACAATAAACTTACGGAGGCCACTTATGAGACAAAACATATACCTAATTTACAAAAAAATTATATTTTTTATTTTATATTTATAAATAAATAATTTACAATTTCTTTTGGATAAACAATCAAATTGTACACATATTTAGAAATTTATTCTTTTAACTTCAAGGTAAAAAATCGTGTATAATGCTCTCAAAATTTATATTATTTGTAATTTCTTGTTCTATGGACAATATTACAAAACTTTGTAGTCTTAAATCACTTCAATTTTGAGAAGCTCGTTTCGCAACTAATGACACTGATGGCAATTGTTAAAAAAAATCCTAAGAAATTTACAATGTTAGGTACAGAATTTTTAAATTTATAATATTGAATAAACTTTAGTAGATAAAGAGGACCTCTCTCTCCATTTTTCCAAAATTTTACTTGTTCTTTTAGTTTTGATACAGCCATAAAAACCAGGATCCTTTTTCGTTCAATATAAAACTGTTCTTTATCAACGTCAATAAAATAATTTATTTGACATTCAAATTCTTCATTTAGTAAGTTGCATGGTTCTGTACACGAATATTTTCTTCCAAGAACATGGAACTGATCAATACGTTCTTTTATTTCCTTTATAATTCAATCCATAGATAAAAACATTTCTCTTCGTACACCTTGTTCTAGGAATAGCCCCACGTCTTGCAAATTTTCCCCACTCATATTTTTTACCTTCTAACTCGACGCTCAGTCGATATCTCCAACTCTTCAGAAATCGTTTTGGTTGCTATAATAGCGTTTTTTGTAAGCACATCTCTTTGTTCCATGAAACAGATTTGCAAAGAATTTAGTTTTATATGGCATTGATGGACATTTAACCATTTTATTTGCAAGTATTTTTGCGCGTCATTAATTTCCGAAAGAACGGGTTCCCATAAATAGAGATAACATAGAAAAGAAAAAGATTGCATTGAATTTAGTAATATCCCAGCATCTGATCTCGTCATACTATTTTCTTCTTTAGATGATAATTTTTTCAAAGCGTTTTAAATGTAAAAATAATGTTTTTTTCTACTATAGTTACTGCTTCTGCTCTAGCACTACAGCAAGTTTATACACTGTGTTTAACACCTTGACCAGTGACAGAAAGTAAAACATCCCATCGAAGCGTGGAAGAAGAAAGAAACGAAAATAACTGTTCGATAGTTCAAAAAAATGTTATGGAATCGAAAGCAATAGAAGCTGCGTATTAACATTCCAAGTTTAAAGAATGATTTGTACATGCCACAAATGCTGCATTTGGATTTATTTCTCTAATGCGGCGTTTTCCTGACATGATCACAATATTATCGTAAGCCTGTCCTCTGCAATCTTTTATATCTAAAAAGTCATTTTCTAATTTTGTTAAAATCATATTTGTGATTTTCTCAGCAGTTTTCCCTTTAGTTTCTACAAAGTCAATAAACGATTCTACAACTTTAACTTCGCTGCAATCAATAATTATATATCTAATAATTTGACTAGTTTGATCTTTGTGAGAAATATCTGGGTACTGTCAAATATCATACAAAAGTATTTTGCTTGCTTTATTTGATCCATAATTGATTTTCTCACTGCAGTCGCGATTAATTTTTCTTGTTTCACCTTTGGCTTTATTAGTATTACCAGGACGTTTAACTCCTTCACTCAAATTGACATCTAAATTTTGAATTGCAAAACGGACCTTAACGTACCAGGAATACTCTTGTATTCTCATCAATCTTGTTAGGCCATAATTCAACATCTTTCATAGAAATAGACGGAATAATTTATGCAGCAGATCTTTATCAGAACTTGATGAACTTTTTACTTCTTCGCCAGTATGTAAGGCAGGTCTTTCTGCTTCAGCAACATTTGAAGTTTTCTCGTTTTCAAGAACTACTACTTAAGGTAACAATATTAAAAGAACTAGAAGTTGATTTACGAAAGATATATTTGAGTAGTTCTCCAGTATTATTCTGTATTTCATCTCTTGCCTTCTTTTTCTTTCTAAATGAAGCTCCGCATTTTTTACTCGTTTCCTATTACGGATATGTTAAAATAATAAATTACAGAAATAAAACGTATAATTTGTATTTTAAATAGTATATATTTTTTTCAAAATTATATACGCCTTTTGTAACGTTTCTGAAATGGAAAAATTTAAATATATTTGTTAAATTTAAACGATTATTTATATAACTAATTGTAATATTATTTAAATTAGTTAAATAAATTAAACAGCGGCAACTAGGCTAAGAAAATAATACTTATGCGTTACACTGCCAAAAAAATTATATACAGTTTACTTTAATAGTACATTTGATAGAGAATAAATATGTTAACATATTTAGAAACAAATCAAATCCGATGTCATATCACATGTAAACAACTAATTGAATACTGTTTTCTATGATTCCGTCGTGAACAGTTTTCTATGAAATACTTTTGAAAACTGTCATAAGCCACGTTATTAATGCTGTAATACTAATAACGATAGGTTTTATATATATTTTATATATTAATACTCAAGTAAAATACAATTCATAAATAGTAATTAATATGAACGTAATAAAGATTCAACAATTTATATTATATGTTTATATTTAAATAATAGAACTAATAGTTCTACAGCCTAAAGTGTATAATCTAAGGTTTAATAAATTTTAAAAATGTCGCTTCAAAATAGGTGCCATCCGATGCGGACCAAGCCCATCGCACACCCCCTCCCTAGGTACGCCACTGCATTCAGCTAATTTCTAGGTTTAATAACAAAAACGATGTTATTAAGATTTTACAAGAACAAGGCATTCTTCATCAATAGCGATGATTCACCAATGGTCATTTATGTATTCGTACCTTTCTGAACAGTGAAGCTTTAGAGTGCACAGACAACAAAATCAATTCAAAGACCACATATGACTAAAAATAAATTCAAACCTAAATAATCGATTAGTTTCGTAAAAACCAAAAGTTAAAATACATTTTGCACATTAATTTACTTAGTAAAATGCTGAGTAAACAAAAATTTAGGTTTGTAAACGTGACTTTTTCATTTTGATCAATTTCTTTGTAATATAAATTATAAATCGAGTATATTTATGGAAATCGCTTGCTAAAATAAACAAGGCATTAAGAAAATATGTTCCAAAAATACATTATGTCAATATTTAAGAAAAATGAAAAAAGTTGTTCTTTTTTCAATGTTTAGTCACACTTTTTAGATTTTTAGATAACAAAACATAAAAAAATAATAATATCGATAAAATTTTTTCACCGCATAGTGTGCTCCGAAAAGTAAATAAAATATTTAAAATTGCTAGGAATTTTAAAAAATTTAAATAACAAAGTTTATTTTAGTGTGCTTAAGCCACAAAAGGTTGACAATCACTGTTATATACAAATTCATCATTTTCTATTCTTTTCACATCAAGTTTTTATTGATGAAATCATTTTAATTACTAGTGACATTATTGGCAATATCTGTCCCGAATTCCCATCCTTCTATACGAATAGCTACTACATTTTTATAGTCGATTTCCCCAGAAAATCTAGGCTAAATAAGATATTCATTATAATGCCGGAAAGAAATAAATCAATGTAAATTCAAAATTTTTATTTTTACAACTTAACCTGATTTTTAGACTCTGATAAAATAATCAATGGGTTAAAGAAATTTTATTTTATTAATTAATTTGTAATTTTGCATGGGGGCTACGCATTATTTCAAAATTATGTGTCATCTATTTATGCTTTGAATTATTGTTTACTTTTATTCCCAACACTATATATACTACTTTCTAATCCGTATTTTTTATTAATTCACATACATTTTATGTACCAAAACATTTATGGTTCTAATTAAGATGGGAATAGAAATGGGCACAAACAATTTCAGCTTTTTCATATTCCTTTGATTTTGGAATATCGAATTTTCAAACTCAACCAAGAAAAATATTTTTTTAATAAAAATGATTCATAATAATACATTTATTAATGCATTAATACATCGATTCTAAATTGGAAAATTTGAAATAAAAAGATTTTAAATTGTTAACTGATTTCAATAATTATAATTATAAATAAACCTAACAAATTAAATAAAAACAAAATATAATAAAAATTAAATAATGAATAGAAAATTGTGAAAAATATTTGAAATTTTACCCGAAATCAAGTTAATCAACAATAAGATAGTTATAATCAATAGAAATAATTTTCGATTTAAAATTTATTTTACCTTCTAATAATCTCCTAGAAACAGTTAGCAGTAACCCAATCGCTAATTCGGCAATTGCGTCCCCTAAATCTCCTGGCGTGTACCCAATTTTAATATTTTTTTGGTGTGCTGCAGTGACATCGATATGATCGAATCCGACTGACATTGTCACAATTAATTTAAGGTTTTCTGAATTAATTCAAAAATTTTTATTGTCGATAATTTGGAAAACTATATAATTAGAGTACTTGTCGAATTGATAAAGTGTTCGTCAATTTTATCACTCAACGTACACAAGAGCCCATCAACATCTTCGGAGTGTTGAATCATGTACTCATAATTTACTTGTTCATCTGAATCCCACATATCAACTGTAAATCCTGCTTTTTTGATAGATTCAATTGCATCGTGGGGAAATTTTCTTGTCACAAAAACTTTCATTATCAAAAATTATCAATACTATTTAAAAAAATAGTTAAACAATTATTAAATATGATGAACGATTAGAACAAATTCAAATTTATTTTAAAGTGATTTAGAGTTAAATTTAAATCATTTATAAATCATTTATTAATTATAGTTTTATTTGACATTGAAGAATATTTATTATTGATTTCAAATTATAGTATAAATTCAAGATATAATTTTAAATAATTATAAAAACTTAATTGATATATAATTCATAGAAAGTGAGCTGTAGATATTTAAACACAATACATTGATACTACAGATTAACTGAAAAATAATTTTAAAAAAACACCTAGATAAATATTACTGAAAGAGATGAACATAAAAAATCAGTTATTTAATAAAATTGCTGGGCACCTGATGGGTAAAAGATATAAGATTTTCGAGGTTATTTGCAAGGGGTTCCACCAGATGCACGCATAAGAGATATAACCATTGGATACACGTCAAAATGACGTTGGAAATGCTTTCCAATGAGTAGTTTCTAGTAAAAGGTGAGCTATACTACTGTGTGGTCCGTAGTGGTTCTTATGACCTTGACCCCAATCATATAATGCTATACGACTGACCCGTCGCTAGGCAATGTTGGTACTGTAACCAATGGTTCTGTGACCGTCAAAGGTGAGCTTTGTTTCCAAAACTGCTTAGACCCGGTATACAGCTGGTTCAGCGAGCTACCAATGGAAGGTCTATGCTCGTCTTACTCTTTCGGGTCCCTTAATTTCTTTACTTGATTCTGTTATTTGTTATTTAGTCTCATATAGATTATTCGCATCATCAACATACCCATCTTTGAAAAATAAGCAAACAACAAAAGAAATGTTTTTATTTACTATTCACATTACCTTACAAGGATAATTTCAGTCGTTTTGTTGTTTACGTAGCTTCTGTCGAGCACGTTCGGCTTTTCCTGGTCTTGCTCGGGACCTTGGCGGATTTGGTTGTGCTACGGGATTCCCTTGATCTCGGTAAGCTACCTGCGCCGGGGCGAATACCAAGGGGTACGTGACCGCCCTTCCCTCCTGGTTCGCCACTATGGTCACCTCTAATCCGCGGATTTGGATCTTCTGAGCTTGGGTTAGGGTTTTTTCTTCCTGCCAGCCCTTTTGTGCAGCATCAATTTTTTGATAGAGCCGTTTTACTCTAGACGGCTCGGACCAAGTAGCCTCGACGGAGCTTCTTTAGTTCTCTTGTAATCCCTTGGATTGCATCCATCGCTGAATTTCTTTAATAACATTAATACCCAATAAATCATAGTTCTTCACATTTAGTAAATCGTAAATGAATCAAAGTTTCAAAGTTTATCTAACCTTACCATTCATTACTATTTCAAGGTGAATTTAATATTAGTGTTTATATCTTGGGTGAAAATAATATAACAAAAATA
Source organism: Schmidtea mediterranea (assembly GCA_022537955.1). NCBI lineage: Eukaryota > Metazoa > Platyhelminthes > Tricladida > Dugesiidae > Schmidtea > Schmidtea mediterranea. The sequence continues at coordinate 111,306,673 of CM039680.1, forward strand.
TTCAAAACAAAACAAAATACATAGTTAAAAGAATCACATTTATTTAAGTGCTCCTTCTGCCTTTTGTCGTATCTCCCTGGCTGGATTTCTGCCGGGTTCCCTTTTGATTATAATACTTGAGATTTCCGTATCCTTGTCTCTGGATTCCGACACGGCCATTCGGGAGTACCGTAAGTTGAAATTGAGTACCCACAATCCCATAAGGCCTGGCGATATCTCCCAGTGAACCTATTTGGGACCGTTAGTGTGGTTCGATCGACGTAAACCCATTTGCTGCTAGATGTGCCTGTTAACGATAATAATGATTTAAGTAAGTTACGGTCATGATTCGAAAATAATTGTTATTCATGTTCCTTGAAATTAATAAGGGGCGTGTACTGGATTAGTCATCCCCACAACCTGGGCGTAATCACAACTATAAGCGTCTATGTATACAATCCGCGGCTGGTTGGTCCTCCTCCCGACTACTTTCCTCATAATTAAACCGATTTATAACCTTGATTTCTAAGCTGAAGCTAGGTTAATTACAGAACTCCTTGATGGATGGACTGTCTGAGTTATTTACTTATGTGATCTATTCGTTGTCGATAGCTGAGCATTGCGTTTAGTGGGGAATTTGTTAACGGAATCTAAATACATTATTGCAGGGCTAACCCTATGTGGCCATTACTAGTCAAAAATCTGCTTGCGACGAAAATAAGCGGCATACCAAATCTCCACTATGTTTACTTTTATGAAATTAAACTAAAGCAAAGTAATTACGTACAAGGTTTTACTTGAAATTAGGATAATTAAATCCCCACCAACAACTATATTGAATTCAATTATACAAAGATTTCACTTCAGCTTTAAACAATTAAATAAAAAGAAAATATATTGAATCCGTTTACATAAAAGGTTTCATTTAACTTTACACAATTAAATCTTCAATACAGTTGTGTTAGAGTTGTTAACATAAAAGGTTTCATTTAACTTTAAACAATTAAATCTTGAAATAATTAAATTTTCAGAAAGAGTTATATTAATTTAATGTACATTCCGAGATTGAGCCGAGATCTTCTCGTGGACATGTATTGGATTGCTACTGGAGACGTCTCGATAGACTCGCGCCTGGTTCCTTATTCTTCCATTTTCTCTGGCGGAAGCTCCACTCTGTTCTGTAATTTCCATTCCGCATTTCTTCGCATTATGTGTCATTAATTTTTCCATGAAGTCTATTTAGACGCGAGATGAGTTTGACTATCATAATGATTCGGCTCGCGTATATATAGCCGGCTGGTTTGTTCGCTGCCATGTGGCTGGAGAGAGATTCAATTGGTGGTGGCAGCCGATGCTTGGCTGTCCGCGAAATTTCTATTTCATCGATCGCGAGGTGGTAGTTGTTACAACCGGTGTTGTGTACACGATACGTGCCACGCGATTTTCTCTGCCAAGTTGGTATGTCAGTTTAGATTCAAATTTTCGTGAGACAAAAATAGGATTTTCTGGAATTTATTTTCACAAATTCCTGATTACGATTTTTGAACTCTTAAGAGGTATTTCTAGGTAATCTTTTTATATATTGTATTAATTCGTTTTTTCCCATTTAGCCTTTTGTTCCTCGGCTATGTGGAATCTTGATCTATCTCATTCGTTGGTACCAACGGGCGGTATCTCATTTCTACTCCCTGTATTTGGCTAGATTGCTCCGAGGCCTTGTATTCACAGATCCAATGTTTGGGGAAGGTATGGTAGTCGTTCCGAGTTGCCAATTCCCAATACTCCAGTATGATGCAGTATGGTTTTTGGTGGAGACCTCTGTTAATAAATTATTCTTTCTTCTCTACTTTTGATTTTGACGATGCCTTAGCAATTTATTCCTGCATTTGAAATCGCTTGTTAACTGACTCTCGGGGTTTAAATCGATTTTATTTAACTATAATGAAAAATAATATTAATGTTAAATTAATTGGGGTAACTGGCAACTCAGCTAATAAGCAAACCAAGTTGACTCTCAGGGAGAAGGAAAAGATTTTCATTTAATTAGGCTCTAAAATAAAGTCAAAGATGGATTCTTATTATTATATCATTGTCGTGATGATAAAAGTTATTATTAGGGTGACTATTATTGCTAATATTATCGTACTTATTTATCGTTATTAAAGTTCGTAACAACAGTCTCGTTAATTACTTCGGGGTAAGCGTTCCTATGCTAGCTATTTATAATACATTTTCATATAGTTCATTTTTTTTGAGTTAGTTATCGTTAGGTTAAAATTAATGAGCTTACAGTAATTTACGTATATCTTTGAATCATTTCACTTCTATGGTTTATCAAATTAAAAAAAATTAATTATTACTCTTTTCTCTTTAACCACAAGTTGATCTTAAGAGCTTTATATGTTTATATTTGATTTTTGAAGTGCCCACTGGACTACTCCGTGTGATTATTTTAGCCGATGAGTATTGAGATTTTAGGTCGATTTTTCGGGAGTAGGTGGAAAGGTAATCAACCCAAAGATTGACTTCCGATCTTCCTTCTGCCCTATAATGTTAAATGAATTTACTTTTGAGTCCGTCTTTACCCCCGGCGAGATCTCTCACGGGCACGAGCTATTGGCGGTCTTACACCGCACTTACACTGCTCGGTATTTATGTATGATTTTAATGATTTATTGGTGTGTGACTGTGGTCCGGAAAAATTTCGACGGAATTAAAATTCGATAAGTTTTCATAATATATTTTTATGATACTAATTTCACATTCATTTACAATATACAGGTAAGTCATTCCGGCTCACCTTAGATAAATTCGTATCAGAGTTTCGTTAGTGGTTTCAGTTAGTGTTTACAGTTTGATTAGTGAGTAAGTGCTCAAGCGTTCCGCTTTGAAAAGTGTATTTTCGTTAAAAACGAGTGATAAAATTCTGTGAAAATGAATCGGTATATATACCTGTTCTGTGATCCTAACCTTGCGTGTTAAATTTGATGTGGTAAAACAAAATTTGACCTTGGGATTTTTTGTATATTCTAACTCTAATTTTATTATTTTCATTTTGACAATTTTTGTTTTTAACTTTTAATTGAATAGTTTACAATTCAAATTATTTAATCTTAGTTCTAACTTTCATGAATTCTTGTTTCTTTAAGTAAATTGTCAATTTCCGGTCAAACTTTCGTGTTTTCATGTTATTTCTGTGTTTATTTCGTGCGGATCTTGTTGCATCTTGTTATTATTTTAATTTATTTTTCTGTTTTCGATTTTATATTTTAATTATTTCTTTCTCATATTTAGTGCGGTTAATTAATGTTTTATGGGTCTGATTTTGAATCTGCGTGTTGTGTTTGCTTGCTGTTACTGATTCATTCAAACAAAACTCTGTTCTGGCCTAACACTACCATGATTGCTAATACACTAAAAAACCTTTGGGTTCAAGAGCTACCATGGAAGGTATTCACACTCCTTTTAATTATAGGTCCCTCTGTTATTATTTTAATTGAAATAATATCGACTCCTTTGATCACTTTATTTTGTTTTAAAGATGCAATTTAGTTATTTCAGGAGTAAATTGGTCGAGTGGCATATGTATTAGGTCATAATTAGGGATTCCTATTTCTCGATGTTTTTCAATTCCAGGGATTCGAGACTATAAGGGTAAAAAATTTAGTAAAACTCCTAATATTATGTTTTTAACTGAAAATATGATCGAAATTTGAAAATTCGCATCCTTTCCCCTTTAAAATCCCAGAATTCAAACTTATTAAAATTATCGATTAAAACAAGAAATTCCGTTCAAAAAATAGAAAGATTCCGCACACTATCTCCGGGTGAGTGATTTTTACATAGATTATTGAATTTTTCTTTTAATTTTAATTGCATGATTTTCAGGATTTACGAAATTTCGCCTTTTCGTTTGAAATTTTTAGAGAAGGTATCCCAGATTTCGATCAAACAGGTTGTGGATATTTATATATTTTAAATAAATATGTGTTTTCTAATTTTTAATTTCCTTTTTTTATTTAATTAACTTCTTTATATCATATAAATAGGTAAAATGAAATTTCTCTAGTTGAAATTTTTTATGAGAATGCGATTTTCCTGATTTATAAAAGCAAAAAATATTTTGTTTTTTTTATTGATCATTTATATAAAACTTTGTTTATGGAAAATTTATTAATATATTCTTTTATTGGAGATTTCTTTCACTTTCTTCGCTCTCATCAGATAATTGCCCGCCTGCTCTCATTTATTGTCTCATACTCCAGCGAATGAACATTAATAATAATAATTAATATTGAATAAAATAAAAAAAAATATTAAAATTAAAATTATGTAGAATAACAATTCTTTTTGACTCCTAAGGCAATATTCTGAATATTAAATTAGCATTAAATAAGCATAAGACAAAAATTAAAATTAAACATTTATGCAATATAATAATTTCTTTTAAGTACTAGAGTAAACTGCTGAATATTAATAATGATAATAAACATAAGTCAAAAATTAAAATTAAACATTTATGTAATATAATAATTTCTTTTGAGTTCTAAAGCAAACTCTCTTTCCTCGTAAGCTTGAAAATCACCTACAATAGAAAAACATATTATCTCCGTATTTTCAAGATATTTAATTTTATTATTATATTTATTGAAATCAGAATAACCTACTTGCATTTTACATTTACTTATTTTATCTTTCTTTCCTTTACTTTTTCTTCTCTTTCATAATGGATACCTTCTTTTTTTTGACCAAATCTTTAAGAATGAATTTTCGCCTCTCAAACCTTTGCTAGTCAGAGTCATTAAATTTGACCAGACTTTTATATCATGACAAATAATTGGCATGATCTTCTTTCTGATTTTTTCTAGTTTGTTTATTCTTCGAATTTGTATCATAGTTAATCCTTTCCCATGATCAGCCTCCCTCCACTGAAGATCTGGCGTTGGGATTCTTGGAGAGGAGATCTGACCCGGCGAACTCCCATTCACCAGGGGTGCCTCCCACATCGAAGTACTAGCTTTAAACTAGTTGGTGAAATTTTTATTTTATTTTATTGCATGCATGCGGTTGATAATTCAATGGTGAAAAATTGGTATGATAAATTGGTGTTGATAAATTGATTAAAAATCCTAAGGATCCATGTTTTGGAAAGTCTGAGTGTAATTTGTCAAATGAGTGTGAATTAGTGTTGATTTAAATAATAGTAAAAATGGATATAAGAAAATTGAGTCTAAATATGTGTTAGTATTGTTGTACTCTGAAGGCTTTACAAATTATAAAAGGAAGTTAAGTAAACAGATGGGAAATTTAAAGTATAAGATAGTCTCTAATTCGTGTAAGGTACGCAAGTAGTGGGATGTGTCACCGCTAGATCATGTCACCGCTGGATCAACCCCCCCGGGGGGGTAAAATTTTTTTTTCTAAGTCTAAAAGTACAAAAAATTTTTAAGACAAAGACAATGACTCATTCAAGGTCATTGAAACAAAGACAATGACTCATTCAAGGTCATTGGATGACTCATCAAACACTTTCAAGGTCATTGAAACAAAGACCATGACTCATTCAAGGTCATTGGATGACTCATCAAACACTTTCAAGGTCATTGAAAAATTTTCAAGGTCATTCAAACAAAGACCATGACTCATCAAACACTTTCAAGGTCATTCAAACAAAGACCATGACTCATCAAAAAAAAAAATTCAAGGTCATTCAAAAATTTCTCAAGGTCATTCAAAATTTCTCAAGGTCATTCAACATTTTTCAAGGTCATTCAAAATTTTTCAAGGTCATTCAAAATTTCTCAAGGTCATTCGAAATTTCTCAAGGTCATTCAAAACTTTTTCAAGGTCATTCAAGCAAAGACCATGACTCATTCAAGGTCATTGGATGTTAAATGTAGATACATATGAGACTTTAAAAAGAGCTAAAAACGAATTATATGATGATATTATATATTTAAATAAGACCATTGGTACTATCAAAAATGAATTAAGAAAATCAATATTAGAATTGAAAGAAAATCATAAACTTAATGAAAAAAAAAAAATATAGTATAAAATTAACAACTGATCAGTTCAATCGTATAATGAAATTACAACAACACCCAGTTAACAGTGGCGGCAACAGCTTGAAAGAAGTTAACAATGCCAACAAATCATCATTGTCATTTCCATTATATATTTTTACATATTTTCTTAGTATTACATGATTCTGATTGGTCGAATATAGTATAAATAAGCTTACACTTTCAAATATTTTTATAAAATGCCAGAAACTAAATTTTTTATAACTTTGTTGAATGAGCTGGTCTCTAATAATAGAGAAGAAGATGAAATCATTAAAAACATGAAATTTATGGTAAACCGTACCGAGAAAATCGTTGAAGACATCCCATTCGATTATGAAAAAATTCTCAATTTGCCACCATTGGAGAGAAAGAAGGCATTCAAATCAATATTTAGTTACATGTTCGATGAAAATAATAAAAGGATGCGAATAATAGTAGGATTAATGTACATGAAACACATGATATTAAAATCTGGATCCGACTATGAAAATTATTTCCAATGGTCTATAGAGGTATATTACTTTATATTGTTAATAATTTATTATTATTTAGGTGATAGAAACAAAAATTGATCCGTGGGTAGAATCAAACGGTGGGTGGACAGCTATTATTCAAGTTGCCACAGAAGCCAAACGCTCTGATATTTATATCGAGAATTGCAAATTTTTATTAAAACTATTCACTGGAGTATCTGTTTTATATTTATGTAACAAGGTTTATCATATATTTTAATAAATATTTCTTTGTTATTTTTATTAATAAAAAACTATATTTTAAAGATTTATTGATTATTACATGTACATTCTTCATCACCACAAGATTCTATCATAATATTTTCTATAACATGATCAATACAATTCTTAAATTCGGTAGGCTCATCTTTTTCGGTAGCTTCTTCAACATTAATAATTTCTTCAGAATCATTAATAATTTCAGTATCTCCATCATTAACAATTTCATCACTCTGACATCCAGAATCACTCTGACATTCAGAATCGCAATCCGATTCTTTACTCAATGCTTCAACTAGAGTCAACATATCTCTAATTTTTACCCCGGTTATTTCTTCAAGTTTATCAAACAAAAGGTTTATTAAATATTCTAAACGAAATTAATTAATTATTATATATTTTTATATTTTACCTTTTTCAGACATCATTTTAACACTATTTTAAAACTACTTATAATTTGTTTATAGAATAACAAAGAAACATTAATACATTTATTAAACACTATACATTAAAATAACTGTGAAAGTCTAGCAGTAACAATTTTCCAGATTGGAGAAAGCACATCGTTTTGATCTGCTTTATATCCTTGGATTGTTATTGTTATATACCAGTTTTCCTGTTCTTTGAATCCTATTTCTGTAAATGCATCATAATATCTGGTATATTGACTCGTGAAGAAACCATTTTCATTGCATTTTAAATTGGAATTGATCTTTTTGAATGTATTATCAATATCCTTGATATCTAACATTGAGAGAGTACCAGCAATAGATTGAAATTGCGTTTTATTAAGTTTGACTGGATTTGCCAATTGCATATTGATAGGCTCCTTTAAAAAATACATTTTATAATTGTGGAACATCTGAACTGGTTGGACACTTATTTTCTTGGTCATGTTTGATTTATGATCTTTATAATGTGGTGACGCACTTTTATACCCTGACAGATACTGATTAACCAATCAGAATCATGCATGATCACAAAGACAATGCATGATAAGTGCATGATAAGTGCAAGACAAGTGCGTGACTGGAAAACTGTATGTGAATTAACTCGTGGATTTGTATATGATTTTACGCATTCATCTATATAAAATGTATTATTAACATCACGTGTTTTATTATTATTATTATTATTATTATTATTATTATTAATATTATTTTTATTATTATTATTATAAATATTATTATTATGTGTTTAATTAAAGCTAATGCATCATCACAAAGACAGTGCATGATAAGTGCGTGATCACAAATACTGTGCAAGATAAGTGCGTGACTGGAAAACTGTATGTAAATTAACCCGTTGAGTTTACATATATGATTTTACACATATCATCTATATAAAATGTATTATTAATATCACGTGTTTTATCATCATTATTATTATTATTGTTATTATTTTAATTATCATGATTTTTATTATTATTATTATTATTATTACTATACTAATAAAATTACTATTTTTATTATTGTTACCAACATCAAAATAAAACTATTACTATCAAAAACATTTATTATTATTATTATTATTACCAAAAATAAAACTAACAAAGCAACAAAAATAAAATACAAAAACATTTATTACCAACACTAAAACTGTCAAAACAAACAAAAATAAAATACAATTATTTTCTTAACAGTTTCATTTTTTGAAAATTTCGTATTGAATTTGTAAGATTCCATTCCACATAGCGTTGATATCTGAAATCACAACAGCTACACCCCAGAATGCAGAGGTATTCAGTTTCCAACTCCTTGACCATTCGGTTTATTTCATTATCCCAAAGAGCTTGCTTAATGAGATTGGTAATATCTATTCTTGTTTCATTGTATATTAACTGTTGATGCATTGACGGTTCTTTATTCTTCAAAATCTCCTTTATTTGAGGATAGTAATAAATAATGCGATCTATTATCATTGGGACATATTGGTCTAAATAAAATATAAAAAATGAAATAAAAAAAAAAAAAAAAGATAAATTTACCGTATTCAGCGATATTTTTCTTTGGCATAGCATACATAATATTTTCCATTTTAAAAATGAGATCAAATGAATAAGCAAGTTGTTTTAAACAATCATTGGCCAATCAGATATCGACCAATCCGGTGATTTCATTTTGTATGTCACAAACAATATTTTTGTATTCTAGATTTCGCACCCCTAATATAACTATTTTGCCACTAGCAAACACGTTAACACACATTGGGTTGTATTTTAAAAGCCTCAGTGCAGGAAATAATTCTGGTTCGAACATACAAAGACATTTTGTTGACATGTTGTATAGATTGATAGATTGTCCCATATCCATGGTAACTGTAATTGACTGTATTTTAATATCCTTTATTCTATATTGTAATTTATTGACATCTAAAGGTTTCTTACATCCCATGATTCTGCATTTGCCGGATTTGAAAAATATTATAGGATATTTTCCACTCCTATCTACAATTTGCTGTGGTTTACCATGTGGAAACGTCATTTTTGATACATCGAAAGTTCCTTTATAATTTATATTTGATAGCATAATTAAACAATAAAGAAATATTATGCTATATATATAATTTTTAGGAAGAGTTCATTAAATCATATAATATAAACAAAAACCTATAATTATACAAATTAATAATGGAATTAAGAAATGATGCTGTATATCAAATCGTCGGCCCAAGTGGTAGTGGTAAAACTATGTTTGTGTGTAAATTACTGAAATCTAATTTATTTCAAACAAAATTCAACAAGATTTATTGGCATAGGGGTGCAGATGAAGAACATGGATTAACTCAAGATAATTTCTGTAAATTGAAAAACATGAAAATAGTAAAGGGTTTCGATAAAAACTGGTCAAGTCGATTAAGGAAAGGTGATGTCATCATTATTGATGATTTGTATCAGGAAGCTAATAAAGAAAAGGATTTTAATAATTTATTCACAAAAATCAGTAGACATGTTGGTGTTACTGTGATCTTTATTACTCAAAATCTATTTCATCAGGGTGGCGCCCATCAAACAAGGAATTTAAATGTTCAATATTTAGTTATTTTCAAGAATCCTAGAGATGCAACAGTTATTGATTTTCTTGCTCGACAGACATACCCTAATAATCGTAATTTTCTCATCAGTGCATTTCAAGATGCTACAAAATCACCACATGGATATATATTTCTTGATTTCACACAACAATGCAATGATGATTTACGGGTAAAAACCGATATTTTCAATAAAGAAGGTGCCATGGTATATAAACAAAGTTAAAAACTTTAACACGTAAAAATGTTTATGAAATCCAGGCTTAAAAATATCCGAAAACTTAGACAAAGTATTAAAAAGACAATAAATAAAGTTCCACCAAAAACCAGTTATACACCATCTAAAAAGCTAATAACCGAGAATTACCCTGCAATGAATCTTATTTCGAAAAACATTATTAAAAAGAGTAAGAAAACAGATAAAATTGTAAAAAATCATAGGAGTTTCCCATATTTTAATGCATTGTTAAAGGCTTCGAGTATGAAAAGAATGTCTATTTTACAATCATTTCCAACTTTTGTTGTCGATGATTTACTCAAAATTCTATTAAAAGTAGTCAGAGGTAAAATTAAAATCAGTAATTCTAAAAAACTAGTATTGAATAAACATCGTAAGCCTTTGTTATCACTAGTAAATAATAAAAATCGACAGCAAATGAGAAAAATCATATATAAACAACAAGGTGGTTTTATTGGAGCAATGTTACCATTAGCATTATCATTATTATCACAATAAACGATGGGGCAATCATTACCTAATGTTAAATTAAAATTTAAATCATCTTGTTGTAATGGAGAAGATTTGGACGAACCCAGAAGACGAAGCAGGTTTCGGTGGAGTGGCAAAGTTAAAGAAAAGAGTCCCAAAGTCGAAAAAGGAAACGCAAAAGTGGTTGTCAGATCAGCTTGCGTACAGTTTAAACAAACCGATGCGGAAAAGATTTCCAACGAGAGCTTATAAGACATTCGGTATTAATGATTTATGGCAAATGGATTTGATGGAGATGATACCGTATTCGAAAATTAACAAGGGTTATAAATATATTTTAACATGTATTGATGTTTTCAGTCGTTTTGCTCGCGGTGTACCAACAAAGACAAAATCTGCAGAGGAAATATCTAAAGCAATTAACTCAATGTTTAAAAATGGGCATCCAGACAATTTGCAAACCGATTTAGGTATTATTATTATTATTATTATTATTATTATTATTATTATTATTATTATTATTATTATTATTATTATTATTATAGGCAAGGAGTTTTACAATAGTAAAGTTAAGCAAATCCTGGATCGTCTCAAAATAAATCATTATTCTGTACATTCTCAATACAAAGCCGCACATGTTGAAAGATTTAACCGGACATTGAGGGATAGATTAAAGAAATATTTTGTGCATCAAGGTAATAAAATATGGATAAATGTATTACCGAAAATACTTGTTAGTTATAATAATTCTTCGCATCGAGGTCTGAATGGTTTGAGACCCGTAGATATCAGCTCGAAAACACGAGTACGATCTAAAAAAGTTGCTATTACAACACCAAAATATAAAGTTGGTGATCACGTTAGAATTAGTAAAATATCTGCTTCACCTTTCATCAAAAATTTCGATAGTAATTGGAGTGATGAGGTATTTCAAATTACTAAAATTAATACTAAACAGAGTCCTGTAATGTATGTTATTAAAGATAGTGATAACAATTTAATAAAAGGGAAATTCTATGAACAGGAATTACAAGTTATTTCCAAACCTACAGTGTTCAGAATTTAGAAAATATTGAAAACTAAAATGGTGGGTAAGGATAAACAATACTATGTCAAATGGCATGGATATCAAAAACCCTCATGGATATCATCAAGAGACCTAGTAAAATGAGTTTCTATACAATTTTACCGAGTAATAGTTGCCCACTAATCCATCCGGAAAATCAAGCAAGTAAATTTATGGTTGATCTTCAAAATCCCATTTATTTACATGGAAATTGGGAAGTTGCTTTGCAAGACTTTACATTTGTGTACAATACATTCCCATTTTATAGTCATTGTAAAATCGGATTCAAGAAACGTGTTCCCAAAACCTGTAGTGGTATTTTCACAATCAATAATTTTGAACGATATTGTCATATTCCGAATCAGATTTTAGATGAAAATAGTGGCATGTTTTTCAAAGATGGATTGAATGTTAGTTGTGATTTTAGCCCATTTACAATAAAGTTTGAAAGTATTGAGGATGCCAAGCGAATGGGTTGTGATAAGCTTAGCATTGTTGTTCCTGGAACTGAATACCTAATACAATTCAAAACATTTGATGAGAAAAGTGTAACGATCGAGAACATCAAAATATCTGTATCATATATTAATGAGGTGGAAGATACATTTACATTTACTAATGAATTATATATTGAAACACTTGAAGAATTACATAAATATATTTCATTCAATTGTTTACATATATTTAAAACTATTGAATTTGTTAAAGATGGAATATGTAAATTCAGTCTGAATAATAACATTTGTGAAGTTACATTTGATAAAAATTTGGCTAATACATTGGGATTAGATAAGCAAACATATAAGGCAAGTGCTTTTGGTGTACGCAAACCAAAAATAATAAAACTCCATAGGCAAATGTTCATATATACTAACATCATCGATCCTATAATTGTTGGTGATTCTTTGGTTCCTCTTTTGAAATCTGTTTGGGTTGATAAACATGACCAGGATGAAGTTGTCAATATAAATATCGATAATCCCATGTACTTACCGGTATCAACATCATGTATAAACAATATAGAAATAAATATTCGTGATGATAGCGGTAAATTTATTGAATTTAGTAAAGATACAAAAACTCATTTGACATTACATTTTCGTAAATTAGATGGCCAATAACGATATTATTAGTATGTATAGTGGTAGCGAAAGTGGTGGCGAATTACCATATTTTATTGGTAAACAGTATGGATCAGGTTGGTTGAGAACAATTGGTAGATTTGCACTTCCTATTCTTAAACGCCTTGGTAGTTTTGGTATGAAAACTGCTAAAGATGTGATAATGAATGAGCAGAAAATATTGCCATCTCTGAAATCAAATGCATTATCCGAGTTAGGGAAAGTTCTACCTAGTGTTGCAGGTATGTTTCAAAAACCCGAAGCGCCAGCTCAAAAACGTAAAAGACATCATAAACATATAAACAAACGAATGAAAGGACATGGAACTATATTTCAAAAATGATTTGTGGTAAATCTGAATTGTGTTTATTTGATAGACCATCTCCCCAAGCAGTAATTGAAATGGGGGCCTTTGAAGATGTATTCCCGATGAATTCTATTATGGATAGTAGAACTGATATTGAATTTTATATTAATGGTTCCCAAACTGAATATCTAGATTTGAACGATACATTGTTAACTGTTCAGATCAAAGTTGTAGATAAAGATAGAAAACCGTTGGGTGAACCTAGTGATGTAATACCAAACAATTTCTTGTTTCATACACTTTTTAAAGATGCAGTTCTCGGATTTAATAATATCAAGATTGAGGGTGGAAACAGTACATATATTCACAAAGCTCTAATAGAAACTATTATAAATTACAATAGCGATACTAAAAATACATGTTTAACTCCTATGGGTTATGGTAGTGATGATGATAGGAAAAAGTGGATTAAAGGATCGAAATTATTTACCATGTGCTCATCATTACAACTCGATTTTATGGATCAACCGAAATATTTACTCCCAGGTGTTAATGTCCACATTAGATTGAAAAGATCTGATTCGGCATTATCACTAACAAGTGCCACCACAGCTCCAATTCTTCAATTAGTTGATGCAAAATTATTGGTAAGAAGAGTTCGGGTTGAGCCCTCTGTATTAGCCGGTCATCAACTGGGGCTTAATTCTAAGCATGCAATATATCCATTGAAAACAAAGGAAATTGTTCAATTTGCAATTGCTAAGGGATCAGCTTCTTTCTATAAGGAACAAATATTTGGAGATAGAAGAATGCCCAACTTTATATTGGTAACATTTCAAAGTGAATCTCAATATAATGGATCATACTTAACATCGAGCTCAATTTTCAAAAACTTTGGTGTAACATCGCTAACTTTATCGAAAAATAGTGATTATAGAGAAACATATACTCAAGATTTCGAAAATGATAATTATTGTGCTACATATATGCAGAGTATAGTTAGAAATATGGGTTATTTGGATAAAAACCTTAATTGTGGTATAACTCTTGAAGATTTTAAAAGCAAATATCCATTCTTCACATTTGTTTTGGCACCCGATTTCGATTTAAATCAGAGTCAATTACCTCAAAATAGAAATTTACGATTAGATATAAAGTTTGCTAAAGCTACAACTGAACCGGTACATGTTGTAATATATGGAGTATTTGAAAATGAGGTTCAAATAACTGCAAACAGAACAGTACTAGTTTGAACAGAGTTCAAACATTGTTGGTTTGAACGAACATTGTTGGTATAAATGTATAGATAATTTATGATAATTTGTCATGGAGTAAGTTTTTAAATGCATTATTAATATTATTGATGTAGTTCTGTTCAGGTCTATCGAATTGGAAAACAAATACTAGGACATGAATTTTTAGGGGTTTTTCCTCTTGATAAAATTCCATATTTACGTAATAATCAAGCCATTATCGTCAATACTCAATCATCTCATCTCGGTGGAGAACATTGGTTAGCAATATATATGAAGCCTAGCAAGATATTTGTATTTGATCCTATGGGTTTCTATTATCCGGCTTTAATGGTTTCGAAACTGCAAACAATGGGTAAACCTATTGTGTATAATAAAACTATGTATCAAAAACCATGGACCTTAACATGTGGTCAACATTGTTTAGCATGGTTATTATCCAAACGATTTGATGTATAATAAATGTATTAATGTTTGTGTTATGTTTTATTATTATTGTCATGTTTTAACTAACAATATATATATATTTTTAAATATTATTATTATTATTATTATTAATATTATTATTAATATTATTATTATTAATATTATTATTATGTGTTTAATTAATTAATGTTAACAAAGCCAGTGCATGATAAGTGCATGATAAGTGCATGATTTACAAAGACTCTGCATGATCATCACGTGATTTACAAAGACACTGCATGATAAGTGCATGATTAGTAACAAGGAACGCATACATACACACTCAAGACTGTATGTAATTTACAAAGAAATCACATACATACTTTTGTTTGTATGTGAATTACAAAGAAAAACACATACATACTTTTGTTAGTATGTGATTTACAAAGAAAACATACCTACACAATATAAGCTGCATGCGTAAAAATCTCTCACCTATATGTGTGTATTGCTTAAATGTGATTGGCTAAATCCTGAAAATATTATTCTCTTTATAAACATATGCAAATTCAAAATCTATCACAATTAATTCATAAATTTTAATATGGTAGGACAAAATAATATTTTAAGAAGTCTTCTAACTTCATCCATTGGTAATTTTTATTTATTATTTATTACCATTAATCTTTTAGTAAATTTCGACTGGTTCGATGTAACCGAAAATGAGGATCTTTTGAATTTGGATGACTTTTTTGGTAAAATTTAATTTTTAGTTAAATGATTTTATTAATATTCTTTTAGATTGTAATAATAATAATGTTGAAAGAATTATTATTGAAGATACTCCCATTTCAATTAATGAAGATGTTTATGAGGTTATATCTATCGGTAAGTTTAATATTTATTTATTTTCAAAATATAAAAAAAAAAAACATTTCAGATGATGATGATGATATGATTCCGGCAACTTACCCAATAATTATTTTGGATGATATAGTGGATGATGCCCCCACTTGTATTGATGTAGATGATATAGTGGATAATGCCCCCACTTGTATTGATGGAGATGATATAGTGGATGATGCCCCCACTTGTATTGATGTTGACGATTCATCTGATGATAATATTGATGCAGATTTATGTTAGTAATTTATTTATTTTCAAACTTTATTTAAATATATTAATTAATTATATTTTTAAAAATTTAACGAATTTAAATAATATTTTGAAAAATTATGAAAAGTATAAGATTTTGTGAAAAGTTGATTATTGAAGAATTTATGGAAATTTTTTAATAGCGAAGAATTTATGAAGATTTTATGAAATCATGCAGAGTTGATTCTTAACTAATTTTAGGGAATGATTTGTGTAAATAATAAAAGGTTGTTTTTATTAAATTTTAGGTTAATATATATCTATTCTTTATTAATAATAAGAAAAAAAAATAATAATAATCTACAGCAAGCATTGAAAACGATATTCATTTTATATTATAATAATACTTATTTGATGTGATAATAATCTGCAGTGAGCATGCAGCTATATTTTGAAAAAATGATACTTATTTTATATAATAATAATAATATTTTATGTGATAATAATAATAATATTTATTTTATATGATAATAATAGTCTACAGTAAGCATGTAGCTATTCGCCCTATAATTTGCTAATAATAATAATAATCTGCAGTGACATGCTATTCACCCTATAATTTGAAACATTTATTATTAACAGGTCTTTTTGTTATAAACTTGCATAATAATGAATGATTCGCGAATGTTGCAATATTTATGCAAAACAAGTGCAAAGCCATGTCTAATACATTTGACTATATAAGAATTATCATTTAATATTATACAAGTCTTTATGTTATAGAATTGTATAATAATGAAAGATAATTTTATGAAATATTGTAAAATAATTATATATATATATATATATATTTTTTTTTCAATACAAGTTATTTAATTTATTATTATTTTATCAGGTAAATTTTACCCAAAATATTGCATGATCTCAAAGAATCATGGTGAAATATGTCACGAAAAAATGAAACAATACTATGTCCATAGATTTAATTGCATTAGGTTTTTTATTTGCCCTGTATGCAAAACATCCCAGTCCATAAAATACAAAGCTTTTTATAACATTCACAAAGACCATTTAGATTCATTTAAAATAATTAAAAAGGAGCTGTTTCGTATCAGTAATAAAAATAATGTAAATATTATGAATATTATAAATAATATACGCCCAACAAAAATAACTAAAAATAAAAGACCTGCTGAACATAGGCCATCTAAAATACCAAATAAACTTATAAAATCGAAGTCATTGAAATCAGTGATGACGAATCAATTAATAATGTAGATATTATAAATAATGTAGATATTGATATTATTACTAATACAGATATTATAAATAATGCAGATATTGTAAATAATGCAGATATTATAAATATTGCAGACATTGTAAATAATGTAGATATTATAAATAATGTAGATATTATAAATAATGTAGATATTGTTAATAATACTATTAATCAAGTTGGTGGTTCATTAGAACCTATAATACAAATTAATTTAAACGGCGCAATTAAAACAATTAAATTTAATACATCAGAGGCGCGACTGATAAAAATAATGTTAACTGAGAGAATCAGTTCTAAATTATTTGATGAGATTGGAAAGATGGGGGGTGATGTTAAAATTCAATTTGCTGTTTTAATACAGTTTGAAAAAGATGGGAAATCCGCGATAATTATTTTTCCAACAACGCAGAAAAATTTTCAGATAGTTTTTTATCTGAAGGAGTTAATAAACTCAATGAAAAAATAGAAAAGTTCACCCATTTAGGTAGTGGATGGAGAGTAATCAATATTTTAGAAATAGATTTTATACTTACCAAATTTTCCCCAATTAGTCGTTTATCAGGTCATCGATATATTCAGACTCCTTCTGCTATTGCATCTAAAAAAGCTATTATAAATGTTAAAAATACTGACGATAAATGCTTCCTTTATAGTATTCTGGCAATTCTTAAAAAAGATTTAATTTTAGAAAATCGGACTAGACCTGCAAAATACACCGAGTTTTTAAACGACTTAGTATATGACGAAATTACGGATTGTCCAATGAAATTAATAAATATACCCAAATTTGAAAAGAAAAATGACAGTTTAAATTTAGCAATAAACGTCCTTTCTTATACTCCAACTGTGATAATTGACGAGGTTCCTGATAGTTATGTCTTCCATCATCCTCATTTAAGTATAATTCATCGTTCAAAGGTCATTGGCGGAACACCTATTTATTTGCTTTTATTAGAGAAAAGTGATAGGAATCACTACACCGCAGTGAGTGATCTGAATAAATTAATGAATTGTCATCAGAATCCTGATTGTCCAATTCAAATTAGATGTAAATGGTGCCCACACTGCCTAAATGGTTTCAGGCTGGATAATGCCTTTAATAAACATGTAGCTCTATGCGCTAAAAATCAGACGGGTACAACCCTTTACACATTACCCGATAACAAAAATTTAAAATTTGAAAATTATTCTAAAACCATCACCCCTCCCTATGTAATTTATGCCGATTTCGAGTCGGTTTTACCACCTGATGTTAGACATCACCAAATTCATATGCCTAGTTCAGCAGGCCTTTTACTAATAAATAACTACACAAAAACACAACAATATTTTGAATTTTATGGGCCTGACTGCATTTATGTATTTCTTAAAAAAGTAGAGGAAATTGCTGTCACAATTGTCCTACCTTATTATGATGTTGAAGGGAAAAAGTTGATAAGTTTTATGTCTTTCGCTGAACAACGAGAATTTAAATTATGTAGAACTTGCTATCTTTGCAAGAAACCAATTGTAAATCCTGCTAAAGACCATTGTCACTTTACAGGTAAATATCTTGGTGCAGCGTGCCGAAAATGTAATTTTGCGCGTAGAATATATAAGTTGCTTCCGATAGTGTTTCATAATTTAAAAGGTTACGATCTACATCATATTTTAAAACATGGTCTCAACGGTTTTCCTTCTTGGAATTTAGACATTATCCCTACCTCGACTGAAAAATTTATATCTTTAATTGTACATATAAAAAATCTGGCTGTTAGATTTATAGATAGTATGCAATTTGTAAATTGCTCTTTATCTAAGGCTGTAAAAACACTTACTACACTACCTCTTACTACCTCTGCCTTTCCTGGTTCTATGATAGATTCTAAGGGTATATTTCCTTATGATTATGCCGCATCTTTTGATGTTCTTGAAA
Source organism: Schmidtea mediterranea (assembly GCA_022537955.1). NCBI lineage: Eukaryota > Metazoa > Platyhelminthes > Tricladida > Dugesiidae > Schmidtea > Schmidtea mediterranea. The sequence continues at coordinate 111,325,631 of CM039680.1, forward strand.
CTACTTATGAATTGCCTCCTAAATGGGAGGGTGTGACAGATGATGAGTATGCGACTGCTGAATTGGTTTGGATGCAACAAAACTGTGGTAATTTGCGTGACTATATGATGCATTATTTAAAAGTTGATGTATTCCTACTCGCTGATTACTTTCAACAGTTTCGTGAAAAGGCCATTGCATACAATGGTCTTGAACCTTTAAATTTCTATGGTATTCCTGGAATGTCATGGGCGTCAGCGCTTATGACATTAGATGAACCCATAGAGCTTTTACAGGACATGGAAATGTTCAATTTTTACGAGGGAGGAATACGAGGAGGGTTAACGTTTGTTAACAAACACTATGTTGCTTCTTCAGAGGACACCGAATTGCTGTATATAGACATAAATAATTTGTACGGTTGGGCTCTTAGCCAATCTTTGCCGTATGCTGATTTTGTTTGGGTGTATGATGGTTTGGATGATGTATTGAATGAGTGTATGAATGTTGCGGATATTGAAATCCTTCCATATGGATATACTATGGAAGTTGATATTGATATCCCTGAAAATTTCCATGATTTTTTAAATGACTTTCCGATTGGACCGGAAAAGATGTGCCCACCAAATTCAAAAGTTGAGAAGCTAATGCTCACGCATTATCCAAAGAAGAATCATGTTCTTCATTGGAGGCTTCTCAGGCTTTATCTTTCGCTTGGGGCTAAGGTTGTGAATGTACATAGATGTATAAAATTTACACAGAAACCTATTTTTAAAAATTATATAGATAAAAATACTGACTTGCGAGCAAATGCAGTCAGCGAGATATATAAAGATTTATTTAAATTATATAATAACAGCTTGTACGGTAAATCCGTTGAAAACCTTAAGAAGCGAATGAATTTGCGACTATGTAATTCATTTGAAAAGTTAATTACATATTCGTCAAAACCGGCATTCAGAAAAACCATCGAAGTTGATGAGAATCTGTTTGCCGCGCATCTTAATAAGGATTCAATATGTTTGGATAGGCCTAGTTACATCGGACAATCAGTACTAGATTTATCCAAACTACGGATGTATCAGTTGCAGTATATAGAGCTGCAAAAGTATATAACTATTTATAATTGTGATATAAATTTAATTGCCGGTGATACGGACAGCTTCTTTTTGGAGATAAAAAATTTAAAATTAGATACTTTATTAAAAGCGATGATTTCGGATGACCTTTTAGATACATCTAATTATGACCCCTCTCATCCTTTATATTCAAGACGACTAGCATCCGTTATAGGAAAGTTTAAGGATGAGAGTAAGGGGGGAGGGTATAGTGAGTGGGTTTTCTTGCGTCCTAAATGTTATAGTTTATTGGGAAATAAGTCGACTATGAGGGCTAAGGGAGTAAAATTAGCAGGTACAAATATAAATCATCAATCATATTTAGATTGTTACAATAATAACGAGATTATATCTGCACCTCAGACTAGAATAGGGTCCCGGAATCATCAGCTTTTTACTTTTAAAAATGGTAAAATAGCGCTAAACAACCACGATGATAAGAGGGCATGGGTTGATAAAAATGTTAGTTTTGCCTATGGACACTATAGAGGGCTTGATGCAATTAATAGTGGTCATAGTATTACAAGAACACAGCAATTTCAAGATATATTCAAAGAAATTCTGGCTCCTGATTGATCATCAATTTATCAGACGAACAATTATGTGAATATTATATATTTTTGTATATTTTGAATTTTGTATATTATAAAAAAAAATTGTACGTTTACTTATTTTATTATGTTTTTGATTATTATTAGTTGCTTTTTTTTATATAAAGGGTTATAAAACATGTTCACAATAGTTAAATTTCGATTTTATCTGCATTATCAATGTAGGATTGAATAACATCTTGATATTTACCATACACATCCAGATTACATTTTATTTAGGAATAATATGCAACTAGATAATTTTATTATTGATTTATTTATTTTTTAGTAGTAATAAATAATCATAGGTTTCTGTATATAGCCTATCGATTATTAAAAATGTCTGATTCCATTTAATTCTGAATTCCGCTATCTTAATTTAGAAGATTAATATAATAATAATATTAATAAATAAAATCTTGTAACAATAATAATAATAATAAAATATTATTAGTTAAAACATTACTTATAAAAATAAGTAATAGAATAAAAAAAAAATATTAATAATTAAAACACTACTTATGCGCTGCCCGATATCGGAGGTATGTGGAATGGGCTTTGAATAAAGCTCTTCGATAATATAACTATAGTAGAATTATTTCTTTATAATAAAACTTTTTGTTGTATATGTCTTGGTTTTTTATTATATATTAATAATAATAATAATAAATATTAAAACATTACTCATAAAAATAAGTAGTAAATTAAAATTTAAAAATGTTTAAAAATAATATGACCTTGAAATTTTTGAATGACCTTGACCTACTTTTAAATGACCTTGACCTACTTCTGAATGACCTTGACCTACTTCTGAATGACCTTGAGAAGTTTTGAATGACCTTGAGAAGTTTTGAATGACCTTGAGAAATTTTGAATGACCTTGAAATTTTTTTTTGATGAGTCATGGTCTTTGTTTGAATGACCTTGAGAAATTTTTGATGAGTCATGGTCTTTGTTTGAATGACCTTGAGAAAATTTTTGATGAGTCATGGTCTTTGTTTGAATGACCTTGAAAATTTTTGAATGACCTTGAAAGTGTTTGATGAGTCATCCAATGACCTTGAATGAGTCATGTTCTTTGTTTCAATGACCTTGAAAGTGTTTGATGAGTCATCCAATGACCTTGAATGAGTCATGGTCTTTGTTTCAATGACCTTGAAAGTGTTTGATGAGTCATCCAATGACCTTGAATGAGTCATGGTCTTTGTTTCAATGACCTTGAAAGTGTTTGATGAGTCATCCAATGACCTTGAATGAGTCATGGTCTTTGTTTGAATGACCTTGAAAATTTTTGAATGACCTTGAAAGTGTTTGATGAGTCATCCAATGACCTTGAATGAGTCATGGTCTTTGTTTCAATGACCTTGAAAGTGTTTGATGAGTCATCCAATGACCTTGAATGAGTCATTGTCTTTGTCTTAAAAACTTTTTGTACTTTTAGACTTAGAAAAAAAAAATTTTTGATCCAGCGGTGACATGATCTAGCGGTGACACATCCCACTACTTACGCAATATGTTTATTAATAAATCAAAAACTCCGGTTGGATTGTGTTCTGATCTCGTTTATCAATTTACATGTAATGGGTGTAATGCCACATACATTGGAGAGACTTCCCGTCATCTCTGTACTCGAGTTCTAGAGCATTGTCGATTGAAGGGTTTGACCAATATTAGTGAGCACAATAGAGGCTGTAAAAGTGAAATAGGAATGTCTGATTTTAGAATTTTGTTGAGAAGTTTTAATAGTTATTGGGAACGCGTGATATGTGAAGCTTTGCTGATAAGGTCATTGGATCCAAAGATTAATGTGCAAAGTGCTGTGACTACGAATGTTTTGAATGTTTTTAAATAGTTTACGTATGTTAAATCATGTTTGTTTTTTAATATTATTAAAATAATTGAAAATTTTAAATTACATTAATTTTTTAAAAAAATTATAATATAAGTGAAAATTTTAAAATTTTAAATTAATTAAAAGTGAATTGAATATATTTTATAAATATTTATTTATTACAAAATTAAATTAATAAAAAATAATTCATTTAAATTAAATGTTAATTCATAATATTTTTAGTTGGTTTTGAGTACCTGAAGATGATAGCTATGCTATCGAAATATATCGTACGAAAAGTTTTTTATTGGCGTTATCTTTTAATTAAATCGTTGCCAAATTTATTTAATTATTTATTTTTTATATATATTTTGTATTTTTTACACTTTTTTCTACTTTTTGTATTATTTAATGTTAAGTAGGCTTTCGTTCATTTGCATTTTGCGCGCCTTGATTTTATCGGATGTCGTGCCAGATAAACAATAATTTAAAAATATTTGTTTTTGCCCAACAAAATTTTGATCAAATAGAAAGGATGGTCTACGAAAGGTAATCTAATTCAGTGTGGGGTTATTGGCTACTAACCTTGTCCCCTTGACATACAATGCTTTCTTGCCATCCAATGGTTACCTGTTGCTAGGCAATGTTGAAACTGTAACAACTGGTTTTGAGACCGCCAAAGGTGAGCTCTAACTGTAGAACCTAAGGCCTGGCCTCATGGTGGGTCCAACGCGCTACCGATAGAAGGTCTACGCGCGATTTTCTGCCTCGGCCCTTTTCGTATGAATTTATTGATTGCAAGAATCAATAAATACACAAATTCTACTCGCACATTTTCGATTGAACGGATTTATTTTTAAGTCAATTATTAAAGTTCCAAATAACGAGAAGAATAATTTATTTCTTAATACAATTACACAGTTAAATTGTGGGGACACTTATTTTTTGATTCTGATCTGCGATTTGTTGCGCGCGACGTATCGCTCGTCCCGCCTTTCCTCGACGTCGCCGAGAACCTTTAACGGCTACCAGTTTAGTGTTGCTCATCACATCCGGGTAGGCTAGCTGTGCTATCGTAAACACCAGTAGATAGGTCACTGTGTTGCCCTCCTGGAAAGCTGACAGTGTCACTTCCAAACTTCTGATTTCAGTCTTTTGATTCTGCGCTAACTGTTTCTCTTCCGCCCATCCACGCTGCGCGGCGGTCAGTCACTGATAGATTGTCTTCACTTTTGTGGGTTCTACCCATGTTGCGCGGACCTTCTGGATCTCGCGACTCATTTGAAGGAGTTAACTGTGAAACTCTCCATTTACCCCTCGAGATTCATTTAGCTTCTTACTCAGGATACTGAGGGACTCCATATCTATAAATAAATTACCAGTTAATTACTTTGCCGAATTTTATAATGAAAGTTTTGAATTAATTATTGATGGACCTTTTATTTTATTATTTATCTGGAGCTAGTCTACCTAGATGTCTATTGGGACTCTACAAAAATGCCCTATTCAGATTGCTACAATTCAGCATTATTATGTCCATTATTCGCTAATTAAAATTTTCATGACGCGAGCCTGATTGGAATCTAGATCTATCTCGAGCATATGAATGCTCCTGCAACCTCGGTGAACTTCGGTCGAAGTCCCGGATACTCCTGTAATAGTTTGATACAGTTTTAGCTGTGATAAAGAGGATGAATTAAGGGGTCACTATGTTTATTATCAAAAGAAAATTATAATCCCCATTTAATTATATCCTTGAGTCTGCCTTATCGGATTGCTTTTCATTCGCTCCATGTCTATACAGTAAGGAGACATTGTGATTCGGATTGGTCCCCCGACGTACATTACATTCACTATTCACAGACATAAAGGCACAATATTTGGTCTAAAACGAAGAAAACATAAGAACAATCCCGACTGCCATGATAATTTATTCATTTAAATCATAATTAGTTCAGTCATGAAGCACGATTTTTCATTTCAGAATTTTCTAGATCTTTCATTTTATAAGATCGAATCCCTATGACAGTTTCCTTCCAACTATCTCACTAGTACTCTAGGCATTTGTTTTGAGGACTTTCAGGTTTTAACGCTTGGGTCATAGCTAATTTTGGCGGCTTAGATGCTCCTCGTAAATGGGAAATTAAAACTTTCATTACACAATAAGATATAGTGTTACCTTTATCGTCGTTCATATCCCTCAGGTTGTTACTCATGGTCTTGCTTCGTCTATCGAAATCATTGTTGTTTGGTTTTTCATACTTGAACTTTGCGGTCATCTGGATTGCGCTCTGTTGATTGTTCATTACAGTTGCTTGAAAATATTATATCCTCCAATCGATGATCTTTTCATAGTTTATTTTTTATCTATCTTGGAGGAATTTTCAAATGAATCTTCTCCTTTCTGTTATAATTTCCTTTATTAGTTTTGATTAATGGTGAGGACATTTTTATAAATTGTTTATCTAATTATACTCACTAGATTTTTAGGTGCTTGGATTGATAATTCAAATTGCTATGAAGTCATTACGTCAGTTCTTGTTGGTCTCAGTAATGTTCAATCTGCATGCGAAAACTTCATGTCATTCTACAGCGATTGAGAGGATGTTTATTTTCCGCGTGAGAGATGGGAACAATTGGATCATTGGTATTGTTTTGATTTTACATTAATTTGTTGTTGACTTATGTCAATTTTATTATAAACTTGAACGCTAGTGAATTTCAACGTTTGCATAATTTAATTCCGAGAAGTAGTGGGATTGCGGCCCGCTAGCTCATAAAAAAAAGTACACATTTTTGTAGAACAAAGACAATGACTCATCAAAAAAAATTCAAGGTCATTCAAACAAAGACCATGACTCATTCAAGGTCATTGAATGATGCATCATAATTTTTCAAGGTCATTTAAACAAAGACCACCACTCATTCAAGGTCATTGGATGACTCATCATCTTTTTTCAAGGTCATATTATTTTAAAACATTTTTAAAATTTAATATACTACTTATTTCAATAAGTAATATATATTTTTAAAATTTATTACTTATTATTATTAATATTATTTTTATTATTAATATGATCATTACTTATTATTAATATTATTATTATTTTATTATTATTATTATTATTATTATTATTATTATTATTATACTTATTAATATGATTATTACTTATTATTAATATTATTATTATTATTACTTATAAAAACTTTTATTATTATTATTATTATTATTATTATTATTACTTATTAATATGATTATTACTTATTATTAATATTAATATGACTATTACTTTTTATTAATAATATTAATATATATATATATATATATATATATATATATATATAATAAAACAACTACATAAAACAACGAATTATTAATAATAAATACATTAAAATATTTTTACATGTAAAACATAAATAAAGTTATATTTCGCGTTTCTTCACGCTGGGACTTTGGCATGAAAATATAATAAGAATATTATAAAAAATGAAAATTATAACAAATAAATTATAAAAAATTTCATATAAATTTTTCATAATAAAAATGAAAACTATTACAAGTTTTCCAAATAAATAATTTTCCAAATAAATTAACAAAAACTGCTTTTTAAAAAATATTTATTAATTTAATCAGATAATAACACGTCATCAATATCAATATTATCTTCGTTAAAACTTAAATCATCGAAAAGCTGCCCATAATCTTCATTATCGCTGATTTCTGTAGAGTCATCAAAACTGGGGCTCGAACCACCGAAAAGCGGCTCATCCAAGAAATTAACTTGGTCACTAACTATTGCATCAACCCCAAAATAATGCCCAAATGCGATACTGGTATTTTTCCCCACCCACAATCGCTTATCATCGTTATTACTCAAAGCGATTTTACTGTTTTTAAATGTGTACAGCTGATGGTTCCGCGTCCCTATCCTACTTTGAGGTACTGTGAAAACTACGTTTTTATTGTAGCAATCCAAATAAGACTGATGTTTGATGTCAGTCCCCAACAACTTCACCCCCTTAGCCCTCATTGTATCAGATTTACCTAATAAACTGTAGCACTTGGGTCTTAAGAAAACCCACTCCTTATACCCGAGACCTTTGCTTTCATCTTTAAATTTTCCTATCACAGAATCTAATTTCCTCGAGTATAAGGGATGTGCCGGGTCGTAATTTGAGGTATCTAAAAGGTTGTCTCTTATCATTGCCGGCAAAAGAATGTCAAGCTTACAGTGCTTAACCTCAAGAAAAAACGAATCAGTGTCGCCAGCAACGATATTTATATCACAGTTGAATTCTGATCGATATTTTGCCAATTCATTATATTGTAATTGGTACATCCGCAGCTTAGACAGGTCTAGTACTGATTGGCCAATGTAGCTAGGCCTGTCTAAACATATAGAATCTTTGTTCAGATGAGCAGCAATCAAATCATCCACTATTTTAATGGACTTTTTGAAAGTCGGTTTTGAGGCATATACAATCATCTTTTCAGCTGAATTGCATAGCCTCAAATTCATCCGTTTTTTCAAATTCTCAACGGACTTCCCATATGGGCTATTATTAAATAATTTATACAAATCTCTATAAAGCTCGCACCTTGTGTTTGAGCGTAAATCTGTATTTCTTTGTATATATTCTTTAAAAATAGGTGCTTGTTTAAATTTAATTGCCCTATGAATACACTCAACTTCTGCACCCAATTCTATATACAGCTTGAGAAGTCTCCAGTGAAGAACATGGTTCTTCTTACTGTAATGCGTGAGCATTAACTTCTCAACTTTTGAATTGGGCGGGCACATTTTTTCAGGAGCAAGCGGAAAGTCATTCAAATACTGATGCACACGCTCAGGGATATTGATGTCAACTTCCATTGTATAACCATACGGAAGGAATTCAATATTCGCATTCACACATTCACTCAGCACATCATTCAGATTATCATGCACCCAAACAAAATCACCATACGGAAGGTTTTGGCTAAGTGCCCAACCATATAAATTATTAATGTCGATATACAAGAGTTCTGTATCTTCAGAACTTGCAACATGATGTTTGTTAACAAATGTTAACCCACCCCGTATTCCACTCTCATAGAAATTAAACATTTCCATGTCCTGCAAAAGTTCTATGGGTTCCTTTAATGTCATGAGAGCGGACGCCCATGACATTCCAGGAATTCCATAAAAATTCAGAGGTTCTAAACCATTGTAAGCAATAGCCTTTGCGCGAAATTGCTGAAAATAGTCTGCAAGGAGGAATACGTCTAATTTTAGGTAAGTTAACATATAGTCTAACATTGTAGTGCAATTTTGCTGTGTCCAAATTAGTTGGGCGGTAGCATATTCATCATCAGATACAGAATCCCATTTTGGAGGTAGTTCGTAAGTCGATTCAAGGACCTCTAGTGATACTGCAAAATCATAAGGAAAGATACCCTTTGCCTTAACAATAAGACCATCAAAAGCAGAACAAGTTAGAGGTAGATCAGTAAGAGTTTTTACAGCCTTGGCTAAAGAGCAATTTACAAATTGCATACTATCTATAAATCTAACAGCTAATTTCTTAATATTTACAATCAAAGATATGAATTTCTCAGTTGTTGTAGGAATGATATTTAATTTCCAAGACGGAAATTCATTCAATCCATACTTTAAAATATGATGAAGGTCATATCCTCTCAAATTATGAAAGACGATAGGTAACTGTTTGCTTATTTTCCTATTTATATTACAGTTACGACAGGCAACACCAAGATACTGACCTGTAAAATGATAATGGTCCTTAACCTTATTTCTAATAAGTTTTTTACAAAGATAGCAAGTTCTACATGCAATGAACTGCTGTTCCTCATTAGAAGTAAGATTATTCATAGGTTTTTTACCATGATTTTCATAATATGGTAGGACAATTGTGACAGCAATTTCCTCTACCTTCTTTAAAAATTCCAATACACATTCCAAGCCTATAAAACTGAAATATTGTGTAGTATTTGTTAAATTATTTATTAATAATAAGCCTGCTGATATCGGCATGTGTATTTGATGATGTTTTACATCTTTAGGCAAAACAGCCTCAAAATCCGCATAAATTACGAATGGTGGGGTAATCATTTTAGAATAATTTTTAAATATTAAGTTTTTATTTTCAGGGAGCGTGTATAGGGTTGTTCCTATTTGATTTTTAGCGCACAAATCAACATGAGCCTTAAAGGTTTTATCATAATAAAAACCGTTTAAACAATGGGGACACCATTTTACGCGAATTCTGGTGTTACATTCACTACTCGAATGACAATTCAACAGTCTATTTAAATTAAAAATTGCGGTATAATGAAAATTATCACCGTCTTGTAATAATAAAAGATTAATCGGGTTACCACCGATAACCTTTGTTCGATGAATTAAGGCAAGGTGAGGATGATGAGGTACATAATCAATGTCATTCAATTGTTTAGAAGGGGTGTTGTTATATTCAAAGACATTGATGGCTAAATTTAAATCGCTATTATTTCTCTCAAATTTGGGTATGTTACAGAGTCTCATTGGACAATCTGTAATTGAATCATAATTCAATTCATCCATAAAAGTAGTGTAAGAAGAAACACGCTCCCTATTCTTTAAAACTATATCACGCTTTAAAAGCGCTAAAACACTATTTATAAAACACGAATGATCTGTGTTTTTAACGTTTACGATAGCCTTTTTACCTACTAGAGATTCAGGCGTAGGGATAAAACTATGCCCGGCTAATCGACTTACAGGATAATACGTGGTTAAAATAAAATCGATTTCGTGAATCTTAACTACGCGCCACCCACTTCCTAAATATGTGAATTTTTCGATTTTCTCATTTAACCGACTCACACCATCTGCAAGAAAACTATCGGAAAAGACACACGCGCTATTCGAAAAGAAATTATCTTTTATTTCCCCATCTTTTTCAAATTGAATGAGAGCTGTAAACTGAACTTTTACAGATCCCATTTTCTTTATTTCGATTTGTAATTTATTTACAAGTTTATCAGTTAGGGCGATTTGAACAAGATTTTGATTTTCTAAATCAAATCGAATATTTTTACGGGAACCTCTTAAGTCAATCTCTATTTCAGGTTCATCGTTTATTTCAATATTTACAGAACCCCTATTTGATTATATTCAGTTTCGTCATCACTAATGATGATTTCTATTTTTTTAATTTTAGCAGGGATACACGGCACGATTTTATCAGCAGGTCTTTTTAATTTTTTAGTAACAGTTGTATTATTGTTTTTAGTGATCTTTGTATTGTTTGTGTTATTATTACTAGCATTTTTCGCATTAATCATTTGAAATAATGCCTTTTTATTAATTTTAAATTGATTTAAATGGCTAGAGTGTTTCTTATAAAACTCTAGATATTCAATGTCTTGGGCTGTATCGCATTTAGGGCAAATAAAAAAGTCGATGCCATAGAATCTATGACCATAGTAACTTTCCATAGTCGTATGGCATTTCGAGTTATGACCAATTCCAGATTGGCAATAGTTTTTATACAAACGACCTGATAAATATGTAATTATTATCAAATGTTTATTATTATTTAAATCATATATGAATCAAATAATAATATATAAATGATGATAATTATGTAAATATTTATAAAAATTAATATTCGTATTTCAAATCATATATTTCTATTTCAAATAATATTTCAAATAATATATTTCTATTTCAAATCACATATTTCTATTATAAATTAATATTCGTATTATAAATCATAAATTTCTATTATGAAAATACATCACATATTTCTATTATAAATTAATATTCTGATTACAAATCATATATTTTTATTTCAAATCATATTTCAAATAATATATTTCTATTATAAATTGATATTCCGATTACAAATCAAATATTTCTATTATAAAATTAATATAATCTGATTACAAATCAAATATTTCTATTCATATTTCAAATCATATTAATCATATTTCAAATAATATATTTCTATTTCAAATAATATATTTCTATTATAAATTGATATTCTGATTACAAATCAAATAATATTAATCATATTTCAAATCATATATTTCTATTTCAAATAATATTTCAAATCATATATTTCTATTTCAAATAATATTTCAAATAATATATTTCTATTTCAAATAATATATTTCTATTATAAATTGATATTCTGATTACAAATAAAATAATTTTAATCATATTTCAAATCATATATTTCAAATCATATATTTCTATTATAAATTAATAATATTTAAAGTATTATAATACTTTACATATTATTAACTTATACTCATTAAAATACTCTTATAAAATAATGATAAATTTAAAATAATAATGCTCCTTAACATATTTAAAAAATAATAATGTTCATTAAAATATATTAAAAATATTTAAAAATAATAAAATCCTACATTTTTTATAAGAAATCTCGTCTCCCCAGAAACGTCAGCAGAAACGGGGCCATAATTGTGGTCTTCCCCAGAAACGGGGGCATCAGCATTAATTGGTTCATTCAAATCTTCCCCAGAAACGGGGGCATAATTGTGGTCTTCCCCAGAAACGGGGGCATCAGCATTTTCATCTCTATCCAAATCTACTAAAATGGTTTTAAAATAATAAAATAAAATAAAAATTTACCATGATCGATTTCGTCTTCGCTATCACTGATAACAATGATTTCCGTCGGTGTTACAATAACTTCTAAAACAATAATAAATTAATAATTTAATAAATAAATTTACCACTATCATCGATTATAATAACTTCGTTATCTTTTTCGGTGACATCATACCAATTAAATGTACCTTAATAATAAATAAATAAAAGAAATAATAAAATAAAAACTTACCGTTTCCCTCCGCCAATAATTTTCTTAAAATACTATCGTTTTCCATCTTGATTATATTTTTTGAAATTCCGCGAGTAAAATTTTGAAATAATTGTGACAAATTCTACATTTGTCAATGTTTATAAAGAGAATAATATTTTCAGGATTTAGCCAATCACATTTTAGCAATACACACATATAGGTGAGAGATTTTTACGCATGCAGCCTATTCTGTGTAGGCATGTGTTCTTTGTAAATCACATACATACTTTTGTTTGTATGTGTTTTCTTTATTCTGTTTTGAGTGTGTAGGCATGTGTTCTTTGTAAATCACATACATACTTTTGTTTGCATGTGTTTTCTTTATTCAATTTTGTGTATGCATGCACTTATCATGTGATGATCACGCACTTATCATGCACTGTCTTTGTGATCACGCACTTAACATGCACTGTCTTTGTGATGATGCATTAGCTTTAATTAAACACATAATAATAATATTAATAATAATAATAATAAAAATAATAATAATAATAAAATAATAATAAATAAAAAATATTAATAATTAAAACATAACAATAAACATTAATACATTTATTAATCATCAAATCTCTTGGATAATAACCAAGCTAAACAATGTTGACCACATGTTAAGGTCCATGGTTTTTGATAGTTTTATTATAGACAATAGGTTTACCCATTGTTTGCAGTTTCGAAACCATTAAAGCCGGATAATAGAAACCCATAGGATCAAATACAAATATCTTGCTAGGCTTCATATATATTGCTAACCAATGTTCTCCACCGAGATGAGATGATTGAGTATTGACGATTATGGCTTGATTATTACGTAAATATGGAATTTTATCAAGAGGAAAAACCCCTAAAAATTCATGTCCTAGTATTTGTTTTCCAATTCGATAGACCTGAACAGAACTACATCAATAATATTAATAATGCATTTAAAAACTTACTCCATGACAAATTATCATAAATTATCTATACATTTATACCAACAATGTTCGTTCAAACCAACAATGTTTGAACTCTGTTCAAACTAGTACTGTTCTGTTTGCAGTTATTTGAACCTCATTTTCAAATACTCCATATATTACAACATGTACCGGTTCAGTTGTAGCTTTAGCAAACTTTATATCTAATCGTAAATTTCTATTTTGAGGTAATTGACTCTGATTTAAATCGAAATCGGGTGCCAAAACAAATGTGAAGAATGGATATTTGCTTTTAAAATCTTCAAGAGTTATACCACAATTAAGGTTTTTATCCAAATAACCCATATTTCTAACTATACTCTGCATATATGTAGCACAATAATTATCATTATCGAAATCTTGAGTATATGTTTCTCTATAATCACTATTTTTCGATAAAGTTAACGATGTTACTCCAAAAGTTTTGAAAATTGAGCTCGATGTTAAGTAGGATCCATTATATTGAGATTCACTTTGAAATGTTACCAATATAAAGTTGGGCATTCTTCTATCTCCAAATATTTGTTCCTTATAGAAAGAAGCTGAACCTTTAGCAATTGCAAATTAAACAATTTCCTTTGTTTTCAATGGATATATTGCATGCTTAGAATTAAGCCCCAATTGATGACCGGCTAATACAGAGGGCTCAACCCGAACTCTTCTTACCAATAATTTTGCATCAACTAATTGAAGAATTGGTGTTGTGGTAGCACTTGTTAGTGATAATGCCGAATCATATCTTTTCAATCTAATGTGTACATTAACACCTGGGAGTAAATATTTCGGTTGATCCATAAAATCGAGTTGTAATGATGAGCACATGGTAAATAATTTCGATCCTTTAATCCACTTTTTCCTATCATCATCACTACCATAACCCATAGGAGTTAAACATGTATTTTTAGTATCACTATTGTAATTTATAATAGTTTCTATTAGAGCTTTGTGAATATATGTACTGTTTCCACCCTCAATCTTGATATTATTAAATCCGAGAACTGCATCTTTAAAAAGTGTATGAAACAAGAAATTGTTTGGTATTACATCACTAGGTTCACCCAACGGTTTTCTATCTTTATCTACAACTTTGATCTGAACAGTTAACAATGTATCGTTCAAATCTAGATATTCAGTTTGGGAACCATTAATATAAAATTCAATATCAGTTCTACTATCCATAATAGAATTCATCGGGAATACATCTTCAAAGGCCCCCATTTCAATTACTGCTTGGGGAGATGGTCTATCAAATAAACACAATTCAGATTTACCACAAATCATTTTTGAAATATAGTTCCATGTCCTTTCATTCGTTTGTTTATATGTTTATGATGTCTTTTACGTTTTGGAATCGGTGTTGGTGCAGGTTCTTGTTTTTGAAACATACCTGCAACACTAGGTAGAACTTTCCCTAACTCGGATAATGCATTTGATTTCAGAGATGGCAATATTTTCTGCTCATTCATTATCACATCTTTAGCAGTTTTCATACCAAAACTACCAAGGCGTTTAAGAATAGGAAGTGCAAATCTACCAATTGTTCTCAACCAACCTGATCCATACTGTTTACCAATAAAATATGGTAATTCGCCACCACTTTCGCTACCACTATACATACTAATAATATCGTTATTGGCCATCTAATTTACGAAAATGTAATGTCAAATGAGTTTTTGTATCTTTACTAAATTCAATAAATTTACCACTATCATCACGAATATTTATTTCTATATTGTTTATACATGATGTTGATACCGGTAAGTACATGGGATTATCGAACTTTATATTGACAACTTCATCCTGGTCATGTTTATCAACCCAAACAGATTTCAAAAAAGGAACCAAAGAATCACCAACAATTATAGGATCGATGATGTTAGTATATATGAACATTTGCCTATGAAGTTTTATTATTTTGGTTTGCGTACACCAAAAGCACTTGCCTTATATGTTTGCTTATCTAATCCCAATGTATTAGCCAAATTCTTATCAAATGTAATTTCACAAATGTTATTATTCAGACTGAATTTGCATATTCCATCTTTAAGAAATTCAATAGTTTTAAATATGTGTAAACAATTTAATGAAATATATTTATGTAATTCTTCAAGTGTTTCAATATATAATTCATTAGTAAATGTAAATGTATCTTCCACCTCATTAATATATGATACCGATATTTTGATGTTCTCGATCGTTACACTTTTCTCATCAAATGTTTTGAATCGTATTAGGTATTCAGTTCCAGGAACAACAATGCTAAGCTTATCACAACCCATTCGCTTGGCATCCTCAATACTTTCAAACTTTATTGTAAATGGGCTAAAATCACAACTAACATTCAATCCATCTTTGAAAAACATGCCACTATTTTCATCTAAAATTTGATTTGGAATATGACAATATCGTTCAAAATTATTGATTGTGAAAATACCACTACAGGTTTTGGGAACACGTTTCTTGAATCCGATTTTACAATGACTATAAAATGGGAATGTATTGTACACAAATGTAAAGTCTTGCAAAGCAACTTCCCAATTTCCATGTAAATAAATGGGATTTTGAAGATCAACCATAAATTTACTTGCTTGATTTTCCGGATGGATTAGTGGGCAACTATTACTCGGTAAAATTGTATAGAAACTCATTTTACTAGGTCTTTTGATGATATCCATGAAGGTTTTTGATATCCATGCCATTTGACATAGTATTGTTTATCCTTACCCACCATTTTAGTTTTCAATATTTTCTAAATTCTGAACACTGTAGGTTTGGAAATAACTTGTAATTCCTGTTCATAGAATTTCCCTTTTATTAAATTGTTATCACTATCTTTAATAACATACATTACAGGACTCTGTTTAGTATTAATTTTAGTTATTAGAAATACCTCATCACTCCAATTACTATCGAAATTTTTGATGAAAGGTGAAGCAGATATTTTACTAATTCTAACGTGATCACCAACTTTATATTTTGGTTTTGTAATAGCAACTGTTTTAGATCGTACTCGTGTTTTTGAACTGATATCTACGGGTCTCAAACCATTCAGACCTCGATGTGATGAATTATTATAACTAACAAGTATTTTCGGTAATACATTTATCCATATTTTATTACCTTGATGCACGAAATATTTCTTCAATCTATCCCTCAATGTCCGGTTAAATCTTTCAACATGAGCGGCTTTGTATTGAGAATGTACAGAATAATGATTTATTTTGAGACGATCCAGGATTTGCTTAACTTTACTATTGTAAAATTCCTTGCCTATAATAATAATAATGATAATAATAATAATAATAATAATAATACCTAAATCGGTTTGCAAATTGTCTGGATGCCCATTTTTAAACATTGAGTTAATTGCTTTAGATATTTCCTCTGCAGATTTTGTCTTTGTTGGTAGACCGCGGGCAAAACGACTGAAAACATCGATACACGTTAAAATATATTTATAACCCTTGTTAATTTTCGAATACGGTATCATCTCCATCAAATCCATTTGCCATAAATCATTAATACCGAATGTCTTATAAGCTCTCGTTGGAAATCTTTTCCGCATCGGTTTGTTTAAACTGTACGCAAGCTGATCTGACAACCACTTTTGCGTTTCCTTTTTCGACTTTGGGACTCTTTTCTTTAACTTTGTCACTCCACCGAAACCTGCTTCGTCTTCTGGGTTCGTCCAAATCTTCTCCATTACAACAAGATGATTTAAATTTTAATTTAACATTAGGTAATGATTGACCCATCGTTTATTGTGATAATAATGATAATGCTAATGGTAACATTGCTCCGATAAAACCACCTTGTTGTTTATATATGATTTTTCTCATTTGCTGTCGATTTTTATTATTTACTAGTGATAACAAAGGCTTACGATGTTTATTCAATACTAGTTTTTTAGAATTACTGATTTTAATTTTACCTCTGACTACTTTTAATAGAATTTTGAGTAAATCATCGACAACAAAAGTTGGAAATGATTGTAAAATAGACATTCTTTTCATACTCGAAGCCTTTAACAATGCATTAAAATATGGGAAACTCCTATGATTTTTTACAATTTTATCTGTTTTCTTACTCTTTTTAATAATGTTTTTCGAAATAAGATTCATTGCAGGGTAATTCTCGGTTATTAGCTTTTTAGATGGTGTATAACTGGTTTTTGGTGGAACTTTATTTATTGTCTTTTTAATACTTTGTCTAAGTTTTCGGATATTTTTAAGCCTGGATTTCATAAACATTTTTACATGTTAAAGTTTTCAGCTTTGTTTATATACCATGGCACCTTCTTTTTTGAAAATATCGGTTTTTACCCGTAAATTGTCATTGCATTGTTGTGTGAAATCAAGAAATATATATCCATGTGGTGATTTTGTAGCATCTTGAAATGCACTGATGAGAAAATTACGATTATTAGGGTATGTCTGTCGAGCAAGAAAATCAATAACTGTTGCATCTCTAGGATTCTTGAAAATAACTAAATATTGAACATTTAAATTCCTTGTTCGATGGGCGCCACCCTGATGAAATAGATTTTGAGTAATAAAGATCACAGTAACACCAACGTGTCTACTGATTTTTGTGAATAAATTATTAAAATCCTTTTCTTTATTAGCTTCCTGATACAAATCATCAATAATGATGACATCACCTTTCCTTAATCGACTTGACCAGTTTTTATCGAAACCCTTTACTATTTTCATGTTTTTCAATTTACAGAAATTATCCTGAGTTAATCCATGTTCTTCATCTGCACCCTTATGCCAATAAATCTTGTTGAATTTTGTTTGAAATAAATTAGATTTCAGTAATTTACACACAAACATAGTTTTACCACTACCACTTGGGCCGACGATTTGATATACAGCATCATTTCTTAATTCCATTATTAATTTGTATAATTATAGGTTTTTGTTTATATTATATGATTTAATGAACTCTTCCTAAAAACTCATATATATAGCTTAATATTTCTTTATTGTTTAATTATGTTATCAAATATAAATTATAAAGGAACTTTCGATGTATCAAAAATGACGTTTCCACATGGTAAACCCCAGCAAATTGTAGATAGGAGTGGAAAATACCCTATAATATTTTTCAAATCAGGCCAATGCAGAATCATGGGATGTAAGAAACCTTTAGATGTCAATAAATTACAATATAGAATAAAGGATCTTAAAATACAGTCAATTACAGTTACCATGGATATGGGACAATCTATCAATCTATACAACATGTCAACAAAATGTCTTTGTATGTTCGAACCAGAATTATTTCCTGCACTGAGGCTTTTAAAATACAACCCAATGTGTGTTAACGTGTTTGCTAGTGGCAAAATAGTCATATTAGGGGTGCGAAATCTAGAGTACAAAAATATTGTTTGTGACATACAAAATGAAATCACCGGATTGGTCAATATCTGATTGGCTAATGATTGATTAAAACAAATTGCTTATTCATTTTATTTTATTTTTTAAAATGGAAAATATTATGATGACGAGTACAAAATTAAGCAAAAAAGAGATCGAAAATTATGGTAAATTTATTATTTATTATTTATTGATATTAATATCTTTGTTTCCAGATAAATATCAGGCCGTATTACTGGAAAGGTTATTCTTCTTCTATCCTCAACTCAGAGCAATAGTCAAAGACCAGCCTAAATCAGTAATTCCAGATTTGGTCTACACAACCACCAACATATGGATTTTTAACATAATTGATCAAGCTCTATGGGATATTAAGCTTGACAGAAGACCAAAGGAGATGGACCCTGAATACCCCCTGCATTCTGGGGTGTAGCTGCTGCGATTTTCGATATCAGCGCTATGTGGAATGGTGCCTGGCAAAATCAGTTAGAAATTCTTCGAAATACCAACTTTTTCGAAAATAAATGTATTTTATTTTGATTGTTTTGGTAGTTTTATTGTTGGTAATAAATGTTTCTGTATTTTATTTTTGTTTTGTTTTGTTAGTGTTGGTAATAATAGTTATATTTTTATTGTTTTGGTAATAATATTAATAATATAATAGTTTTATTTTTTGTTAGTTTTGGTAATAATAATAATAATAGTAATAATAGTAATTTTTATTAGTATAGTAATAATAATAGTAATAGTAATAATAATAGTAATAATAATAGTAATAATAATAAAAATAATAATAAATTTTATATAGATGATATGTGTAAAATCATAAAACTCAATGGGTTAATTTACATATAGTCACGCGCTTAACATTCAATTATCATGCACTTATCATGCATGATTCTGATTGGTTAATCAGTTTCTGTCAAGGGTATAAAAGTGCGTCACCACCTTATAGAGATCATAAATCAAACATGACCAAGAAAATAAGCGTCCAACCAGTTCAGATGTTCCACAATTATAAAATGTATTTTTTAAAGGAGCCTATTAATATGCAATTGGCGAATCCGGTCAAACTCAATAAGACTCAATTTCAATCTCTCGCTGGCACTCTCTCAATGTTAGATATCAAGGATATAGATAATACGTTCATAAAGATCAATTCCAATTTAAAATGCAATGAAAATGCGTTCTTCACGAGTCAATATACCAGATATTATGATGCATTTACAGAAATTGGATTCAAAGAACAGGAAAACTGGTATATAACAATAACAATCCAAGGATATAAAGCAGATCAAAACGATGTGCTTTCTCCAATCTGGAAAATTGTTACTGCTAGACTTTCACAGTTATTTTAGTGTTTAGTGTTTAATAAATGTATTAATGTTTTCTTTGTTATTCTATAAACAAAATTATAAGTAGTTTTAAAATAGTTTTAAAAATGATGTCTGAAAAAGGTAAAATATAAAATATAAAATAATTAATTAATTTCGTTTAGAATATTTAATAAACTTTTTGTTTGATAAACTCGAAGAAATAAACAGTGTAAAAATTAGAGATATGTTGACTCTAGTTGAAGCATTGAGTAAAAAAGATTCATGTTGTGATTCTGAATGTCAGAGTGACGATACTGAAATTGTTAATGATGGAGAAATTAATACTGAAATTATTAATGATTCTGAAGAAATTATTGATGATACTGAAATTATTAATGGTGAAGAAAATATTAATAATACTGAAGATACTACCGAAATTATTAAAGATGAGCCTACCGAATTTAAGAATTGTATTGATCATGTTATAGAAAATATTATGATAGAATCTTGTGGTGATGAAGAATGTACATGTAATAATCAATAAATCCTTAAAATATAGTTTTTTATTAATAAAAATAACAAAGAAATATTTATTAAAATCTATGATAAACCTTGTTACATAAATATAAAACAGATACTCCAGTGAATAGTTTTAATAAAAATTTGCAATTCTCGATATAAATATCAGAGCGTTTGGCTTCTGCGGCAACTTGAATAATAGCTGTCCATCCACCGTTTGATTCTACCCACGGATCAATTTTTGTTTCTATCACCTAAATAATAATAAATTAATAACAATATAAAGTAATATACCTCTATAGACCATTGGAAATAATTTTCATAGTCGGATCTAGATTTTAATATCATGTGTTTCATGTACATTAATCCTACTATTATTCGCATCCATTTATTATTTTCATCAAACATGTAACTAAATATTGATTGGAATGCCTTCTTTCTCTCCAATGGTGGCAAATTGAGAATTTTTTCATAATCGAATGGGATGTCTTCTACGATTTTCTCGGTACGGTTTACCATGAATTTCATGTTTTTAATGATTTCATCTTCTTCTCTATTATTAGAGACCAGCTCATTCAACAAAGTTATAAAAAATTTAGTTTCCGGCATTTTATAAAAATATATGAAAATGTAAGCTTATTTATACTATATTCGACCAATCAGAATCATGTAATACTAAGAAAATATGTAAAAATATATAATGGAAATGGCAATGATGATTTGTTGGCACTGTTAACTGGGTGTTGTTGTAATTTCATTATACGATTGAACTGATCAGTTGTTTTATTAGAATAAAATTTTATACTATATTGAACTTGATTCATCATTTTTTCATTAAGTTTATGATTTTCTTTCAATTCTAATATTGATTTTCTTAATTCATTTTTGATAATACCAATGGTCTTATTTAAATATATAATATCATCATCTAATTCGTTTTTAGCTCTTTTTAAAGTCTCATATGTATGTTCAAATCGGAATTCTAAATTACTCATTCTTTCAGATAATCTTTTGACTGGAGTTTTCAAATATCTAGGCCTATCTATCATATACAAAATATCCATCAATACAGCGGTATCAGGACATACACATCTTGTTGAATTTTTACCTTGAACGGTTACAACAATTGAGTTGGCCATATTAAAAACTAATAATATTATTAAAATTTCTTTAATCATTTTCAAATCTATATAAATTAATATTTATTGTTTATAGCTAAAGATTTGTGTGTGTGTGTGTGTTTCTAAATTAGTATAAAAGTAATTGTTATTTCATTTTTTATCATTAAAATGGTTGTACCGAGAGCAGTTCAAGCTATGAATGAAATTAAACATTACGGTAATTTATTATTAATATTATTATTATTACTTGCTTTTAGATGATTATTTTAAAGTTATTAAAGAACGTCTGGAATTCTATTATCCAGAAATACATGGAATCATGGATAAGCCTGCATCAATAATTCCAGACTTGATATTCAATCATACATCAATATGGATATTTACTGTAATAGATGAGTTCCTATGGGATATCGAACAAAACAATTTGTCAAAAGATATGGAACCCGAATACCCTTGTGGTGATGGATTTCATTGCTGCGCCGCCCGATATCGGAAGTATGTGGAATGGGCTTTGAATAAAGCTCTTAGACAATACTACTATAGTAGAATTGTCTCTTTATAATAAATTTGTTGTATATGTCTCGGTTTTCAATATATAATATTAATAATAATAAAAATAAATAATTTACAAATATATACTATTTATTTTTTATAAGTAGTAAATTTAAATTTAAAAAGTGTTTAAAAATTCCATGACCTTGACCTTGAATGACCTTGACCTTGAATGACCTTGAAAATAGATGTACTTTTAAACATAGAAAAATTTTTTAAAAAATGATGAGTCATCCAATGACCTTGAATGACCTTGACCTTGAATGACCTTGACCTTGAATGACCTTGACCTTGAATGACCTTGAAAAATAATAATAATACTAATACTAATAATAATAATAATAATAATAATAATAATGCTAATATTAATAATAATATTAATAATAATAATAATAAAATAATTTACAAATATATACTACTTATTTTTTATAAGTAGTAAATTTAAATTTAAAAATGATTTAAAAAAAAATAATATGACCTTGACCTTGAATGACCTTGAAAATAGATGTACTTTTAAACATAGAAAAATTTTTGAAAAAATGATGAGTCATCCAATGACCTTGCATGACCTTGACCTACTTTTCCATGACCTTGAATGACCTTGAATGAGTCATGGTCTTTGTTTAAAAATTTTGATGAGTCATCCAATGACCTTGAATGAGTCATGGTCGTTGTTTCAATGACTTGAATGAGTCATGGTCTTTGTTTCAATGACCTTGAATGAGTCATTGTCATTGTTCTAAAAATTTGTACTTTTAAACTTAGCGCAAAAAAAAAATTTTTTGGGGGGGGTATGTGAGCTAGATGGCCTCTGAGCTAGAGGGCCGGTATCCCACTACTACGTATCAATATGCAATTGGCAAATCCAGTCAAACTCAATAAAACTCAATTTCAATCTCTCGCTGGGACTCTCTCAATGTTAGATATCAAGGATATTGATAATATGTTCAAAAAGATCAATTCCAATTTAAAATGCAATGAAAATGCTTTCTTCACCAGTCAATATACCAGATATTATGATGCATTTACAGAAATAGGTTTCAAAGAACAAGAAAACTGGTATTTAACACTAGCAATCCAAAGATATAAAGCTGATCAAAATGATGTGCTTTCTCCAATCTGGAAAATTGTTACTGCTAGACTTTCACAATTATTTTAATGTATATTTTAATGTTTAGTGTTTAATAAATGTATTAATGTTTTCTTTGTTATTCTATAAACAAAATTATAAGTAGTTTTAAAATAGTTTTAAAAATGATGTCTGAAAAAGGTAAAATATAAAATATAAAATAATTAATTAATTTCGTTTAGAATATTTAATAAACTTTTTGTTTGATAAACTCGAAGAAATAAACAGTGTAAAAATTAGAGATATGTTGACTCTAGTTGAAGCATTGAGTAAAAAAGATTCATGTTGTGATTCTGAATGTCAGAGTGACGATACTGAAATTGTTAATGATGGAGAAATTAATACTGAAATTATTAATGATTCTGAAGAAATTATTGATGATACTGAAATTATTAATGGTGAAGAAAATATTAATAATACTGAAGATACTACCGAAATTATTAAAGATGAGCCTACCGAATTTAAGAATTGTATTGACCATGTTATAGAAAATAATATGATAGAATATTGTGGTGATGAAGAATGTACATGTAATAATCAATAAATCTTTAAAAATGTAGTTTTTTATTAATAATAATAACAAAGAAATATTTATTAAAATCTATGATAAACTTTATTACATAAATATAAAACCGATGCTCCAGTTAATAGTTTTAATAAACATTTGCAATTTGCGATATAAATATCTGAACGTTTTGATTCTGCGGTAACTTGAATAATCGCTGACCATCCACCGTTTGTTTCTACCCACGGATCAATTTTTCTTTCTATCACCTAAATAATGATAAATTAATAACAATATAAAGTAATTTACCTCTATAGACCATTGGAAATAATTTTCATAGTCGGATCTAGATTTTAATATCATGTGTTTCATGTACATTAATCCTACTATTATTCGCACCCATTTATTATTTTCGTCGAACATGTAACTAAATATTGATTTGAATGCCTTCTTTCTCTCCAGTGTTGGCAAATTGAGAATTTTTTCATAATAAATTGGGATGTCTTCTACGATTTTCTCGGTACGGTTTACCATGAATTTTATGTTTTTAATGATATCATCTTCTTCTCTATTATTAGAGACCAACTCATTCAACAAAGTTAAAATAAATTTAGTTTCCGGCATTTTATAAAAATATTTGGAAGTGTAAGCTTATTTATACTATATTGGACGAATCAGAATCATGCATGAACATTGCATTTAAGTTGCAATGTTAAGAAAATATGTAAAAATATATAATGGAAATGACAATGATGATTTTTTGTCACTATTAACTGGGTGTTGAACTTCTTTTGATTTGTTAACCGGTTGTTGAACTTCTTTCATTATACGATTGAACTGATCAGTTGTTTTATTAGAATAAAATTTTATACTATATTGAACTTGATTCATCATTTTTTCATTAAGTTTACGATTTTCTTTCAATTCATATATTGATTTTCGTAATTCATTTTTGATAATACCAATGGTCTTATTTAGATATATAATATCATCATCTAATTCGTTTTTAGCTCTTTTTAAAGTCTCATATGTATGTTCAAATCGGAATTCTAAATTACTCATTCTTTCAGATAATCTTTTGACTGGAGTTTTCAAATATCTAGGCCTATCTATCATATACAAAATATCCATCAATACTGCTGTATCAGGACATACTTGTTGAATTTTTACCTTGAACGGTTACAACAATTGAGTTGACCATATTAAAAACTAATATTATTATTATAATTTCTTTAATCATTTTCAAATCTATATAAATTAATATTTATTGTTTATAGATTAAATTAAACGATAACGCCAATAAAAAACCTTTCGTACGATATATTTCGATAGCACAGCTATCATCTTCAGGTACTCAAAACCAACTAAAAATATTATGAATTAACATTTAATTTAAATGAATTATTTTTTATTAATTTAATTTTTTAATAAATAAATATTTTTAAAAATATATTAAATTCACTTTTAATTAATTTAAAATTTTAAAATTTTCACTTATATTATAATTTTAAAAAAATTAATGCAATTTAAAATTTTCAATTATTTTAATAATATTAAAAAAACAAACATGATTTAACATACGTAAACTATTTAAAAACATTCAAAACATTCGTAGTCACAGCACTTTGCACATTAATCTTTGGATCCAATGACCTTATCAGCAATGCTTCACATATCACGCGTTCCAAATAATTATTAAAACTTCTCAACAAAATTCTAAAATCAGACATTCCTATTTCACTTTTACAGCCTCTATTGTGTTCACTAATATTGGTCAAACCCTTCAATCGACAATGCTCTAGAACTCGAGTACAGAGATGACGGGAAGTCTCTCCAATGTATGTGGCATTACACCCATTACATGTAAATTGATAAACGAGATCAGAACACAATCCAACCGGAGTTTTTGATTTATTAATAAACATATTGCGTACCTTACACGAATTAGAGACGATCTTATACTCTAAATTTCCCATCTGTTTACTTAACTTCCTTTTATAATTTGTAAAGCCTTCAGAGTACAACAATACTAACACATATTTAGACTCAATTTTCTTATATATATTTTTACTATTATTTAAATCAACACTAATTCACACTCATTTGACAAATTACACTCAGACTTTCCAAAACATGGATCCTTAGGATTTTTAATCAATTTATCAACACCAATTTATCATACCAATTTTTAGACTCAATTTTTTTATATCCATTTTTAACATCACCCAGACCAACACTCAATTCACACCCATCCGACAAATTACATTCAGACTTTCTAAAACATGGATCCTTTGGATTTTTAATCAATTTATCAACAGTCTCTTTTATCATCAACAATAAAAATGATTTAGAATATCCATTCTTTATCAACAACTCAACCAATTTATCAACACTTTTTACCGAATTAGCAAAAGTAGAAGATAAAGACCATGAACGATAAATCAATCCTTTCACCATATTTTTCTTATACTTAAATTCACAGAAGCTTTCTGGAGAAGTATAAAGACCAGTATCAGTTAGTTTTCTATAAATCTCTGTCTCATACTGTTTATCTTTGCGTTGAATTAACAAATCCAAAAACGCAATTGATGACTTTCTCTCCGTTTCACATGTGAATACAATGTTTTTATGTAAACTGTTCATAAAATGCAAAAACGGTTCTACATGTTTCTGGTTTTCAAATACAAGAAAAATATCATCCACATACCTTTTATAAACAAAAGGTTTTTCAAATTGGAAAGAAGCAATTTTGTTTTCCAAACTATCCAAAAATATTGATGCCTTGCATATTACTCTTATCGTTAGATGGATTATCTATTTCGATTATTTTAATTGGTTTATTATTATTATTGTTATTTTTATTATCATTATTATTATTATTTATTCTCATCAATAATATCATAAATTAACCCTGTACTTCCCTGAGAGCAGCAAAGATTCAAATACGGAATATGTGAATAACTAAGTGAACTTTTGCTGCAGGCTAGTAGTCGAAACCTCTTTCAACTATTAGCTAGAAGAATAAAAAAATGCAGAAAAAACTCGCCCAATGTAAAACGTCCACCATCATACCCAAGTGTAGCGTTGGCCTATGGAAATTTCTGGCGATCCTACAATTCAACAGCCCTTTTATTAGAGAGAAACTTCAATGGTAGTTAAAAATAAATTTTTTATTACAGTTAAACTGTGTTAAATTGTCCTTATGAATTATATAAAAGCCTGAATAAATAGTTTTATGTGTGGACTGACACGTGGGGTAAATGAATTATGCAGTTATTCGTATGTGAATAATAATTCTCCATAATCTTATCACAATTTCCAACATTTTGTGGGAATTGCAATACTTGCGGTATAGATTACCTGTTATAATAAAAGAAAAATTTAAATATAATAATCAACAAATTATTAAAATTAATCATTAAAAATAATCATTAAAATAAATCGTTATACACACAATGAATAATTATTAAACGAATTTGATTGGTCAATTTTATTTTGAAACCCTTATATAAATAGTTTAAAATTGTTTAAAATAATTAAAATGAATAAAGTTGAGTGGTTTTCATATTATGTAATTATTCATTAATTGTTTTTCTAGAAAAATCAGTTAGAAAACAAGCTGTCAAGTTAATTCTTGATTAAAATTCGGTAAATGCTATCAATTTAAGCAAAATTTCTCCAGAAATGTCTTTGCAATATTCAATGGAATATTTAAAATTTCCAATTATCTATTCATAAGTATTCAGTAAGTATTTTCATTAAAATTAATATTATTAATAAATTTTATTAGAAACCAACAACATTAAAACAGAGCCTTTATAATACGAAAATTGGCGAATTTTGAGAAATTGATCGAAAAATATAACTAGTTATCAACAAAGATATCAGTTTATTCAGCAATTCATTTTTATGAATTGTGAAAAAGAATGTAATTATGAAAATTAAAAAGAAAGTAAACATTTGTACGCAATCTAAGAATATAAAGAAGGAAACCAGATTATTTGACCAATTTGGAAAAGTATTGATGCTAAATGTCTTAAATAAAACTTCTTTATCTTTAATCGTCTTAGTTTATTATTATTATTTTTAATTTAATATGTTTAAATTAATACAATGTAAATATAAAATTGAATTCAAATATATTTAATTAGCATTTTATAATTATGATAAGTAATTGAAAATTTATGAATATCTACATTTACTATTTTAGTTTTGATTTTCGGAGTTTTCATCACACTGCGAACCTTTTGTTGAGCATATTTTCTAAGGTTTTTAAATCTTTGATTATTTTGTTGACGGATTCCATTTTCTAAAAATAAAAATAATTAAAAATATGATAAAAAACTTACTAAAGTTTAGTATTTGTTAAAACTGAATTTTTTAATAAACGCATTCAGTTATATATTAACAAACATGTTGGGTAATTAAATCATCGACAAATTAAAATCTAGTTTATAAAACTTACTTAATTACATAACACCAAAAAACCATTTAATTATATATAATCCTCTGATCTTAATCGTTTAAAAGTTATACTTATTATGCAATATATCTTTAATTATACTTATAAAATAAATTAAAAACAACTTTGAAAAGAAACTTTATTCAATAAATTCGTTTATTTTTCATTGTTTTTAACGAAGTTAAGCAAGGCTGTCCACATGATTTTGTCATCGGATTTTGATAACAAATTCAATTGTATTCAATTGGAGTTAACATTGATTCTAGTTTATTAATTATGTTGGACAAAAACTAAGGTTTTAAATTTTGTTTACCTTTCACGAAATCCGATAAAATTGGGGCTCGGAAAATTCAAGTGAACGAAAAATTATCAAATATCGTCTATTTAGCATTAAATAATACACAAATTATAAAAAGGGTAGAAAAATACAAAAAATAGGTAAAATATATATAAAACATTTAAAAAGAATTAAAATACAATAAAACCTACTAAAATTAACCAATTTCATCAAATTAGCTCCAAATTCATCGAAAACGCTTATATTCTCGAAAATAACTATGAGAATTAGGCCTAAATGTGATTAGAACTTTTAATAAAAAAGAATTGTTAAAATCTGTTAACCAGGAGAAAAGTGATGAAATATAGTAAAACGTGTAGACGGTTTTTTACCGCATCAAAAAATATGCATGTAAAACCCCTTATCTAATTCACTGCCAGATTGACATAATTTAATTCTATTTTTCTTAAAAAATATTAAAAATTTCTAAAATTTTTGGACAAGCTTCGTAGAAGTCATAGATGTAAAGAGAAGTATTATTTTTCTATTATATATTTATTATTGTTACCTTAATTCATATAGACAAGGGTATTAGGTGTAGTTCTGAAGTGAATTCAGTTTTATATAAAAATTTTTATGCTCTACATATGTAGAAATTTAATGGGTTGAAAGAATCAAAACGTTCATTTTTGAATTATATGCTTTAACTGAATTGTGTTTTTTCTTTTTATTGAATTAAAAAAATAATGATAAACCTCAAGTCAAATCAATTTCCTCGCATCGACCAAGTCCAATGAAAGCTTCGCTTTTATGGTACTTGGCCTATACGAGATGCCTCATGATCAATTCTCTGTTATGATCAATAAATTCAAAATATTCATTAATAGCCATTCATTGCATTTATTATTATTATTATTTTTGTGATTAATTGTTATCATTTATTTTGTAAATTACCAACTCTATTATCTCAAAGATTAGAAAGTCAAATTATGTTAAATTAAATATTTATTACATTTACTATTATTATTGTTATTAATTGTTATCATTAAATCTTTTAAATTACCAATTATATGAACACATGCATGCAAGAAAATTAAATTGAATTCACCTAATTAGTATCCAGCTAGTATTTTGATGTGGGAGGTACCCGTAGTAAATTGTAATTCATCGGGACAGTTCTCCTCTCCAAAAACTTCAACGTCAAACCATTAGTAGAGAGCGAATGATCACGAGGAAGGATCAAATATTACACAAAAAAGAATAATAAATGAACTAGTGAAACAATGAAGAGCAAAGAATATTATGAGAAAAAGTAGATAATGTTAATAACAGTGTAGAAAAAAATTACAGAATGGAATTATTTTACCCAAATATGCAGAAATGTAAAAACGAAGTTATTTTGCCAAAATCATTCTAAATGCTGTCGATAGTATAAAAACTCATACTGGCAAACAGGTTTTGATGCTATTGTTAACTCAAATAATTAAAATTTTCGTTGAAATGACATCGTCAGAACGTATTAGAGAAAAATTAAAATTTTATTACTAAGACAATTGTTTATGATAGAAAAGAAAAAGAGAAAATGAAATAATTTTTTTTATTTTTCGTCAGCCTCAGTGTTGCTAATTTAGATATGAGTATCAAGTTGGAAAGAACACCGACAATTCATGCTAAGTAATGAAATACTGGTGACAAGCAAAGGAAAACCAATCAGCATATTTGGATATTTTCTTAACTACCTGTAATCTTTTCGTTCAAATTATGAATTTTAAAATAGTGAAAAGAATCATTACAATATTTGATTCAGATTTTTTACCATTAGCTTTTTAAATTTGAAAAATCATTTTTAAATGAAATATTGTTGTTTTAATAATTATAGCAACTAAATTTTAAATAAGATCCTATTTTTTGGTAAAATTTAATTTCTTATTTCTTGTATAGTTAAAAAAAAATTTTTTACACTATTTTAAAGATAGTAGTTCTAATCTTTTATAGTATA
This sequence comes from Schmidtea mediterranea, assembly GCA_022537955.1. Lineage (NCBI taxonomy): Eukaryota > Metazoa > Platyhelminthes > Tricladida > Dugesiidae > Schmidtea > Schmidtea mediterranea. Next base: position 111,356,237 of record CM039680.1, read on the forward strand.
TGATTTTTAGAATTTTAAAATGAAGGCAAATGACTATAATGCTGCTGAAGTAATTTAATTTTAATATAAAATTCTATTTATTTTGCTAATAGATTATGATTGAAGAACATCAAATCAGTAATAATAATCATTTATCATATTTTTCTAACACTTAGTTCAGTTATTACAAATGACAATTTAAAAGATGCTCATTTTATAAATGACAATCATAAAAATAAACTTGTAAAGATTAAGAAAACTAAATTTACCGGTGTGGTTGAGCACGTATTTACTTTGTATGATGATAAGCTCGTTGCTGTTGGTAACATTTATCCTCAACAAAATGTTAGTTTCATTACATTTACAATGTTTATCTATTTTGATCGAATAATGTTTTATTTAATTATTTTCAATTGAAAACAAATGAATGATTTTTGGATTTAAATATCTTTGTAAGAAAAAGTTGCTAAAAATATCCTGAGTAAATTATACAGCTATATATCAATCGAGTTTACTTAGAAAAAATCATTTCAAATGAATGAACAGTATATATTTTGTTCCCACATAAAATATGTCAAAATTGAATTGAAACCGAAAATTTGTAACAGGTGTTTAACATTGGTTTTCGACTTTTCGTTTAATTTCACTCTGGAGGAAATTTTTTATTAACTGCCAAATAATTTTAATATCTATTTTTGATATTTCTATTAAGAATTTAGTAAGATTTTCATTTATTTCATAAAACTTTAGAAGTATCATAATAAATTGCCCATCCCAATAAAATAACAAAATTTTCTACATCCAAATAAAAGTTTAAAAACAATAAAATATATAAATTTATCTGTATATAATAATAATTTAATTTACTAAAGGACTCCTCGCTAGACAAATTGTATACAATGAAAATAATGTAAATATATTCCAAACCTTTGCTAATAGTTTAGATTAATAGAAAATTCTCACCAGTTGTTTACAATAAAAAATAACGAAATGACTTTCTCAAATATAAAGACGATTAAGGAAATTGGACAGAGGAAAATATATATTTATAATTATCTTATAAATAATACGGGCTCAAATGTTATTGGTGGTCAAGCTAATGACATAATACAGGCCTGTCCAAAACAAACCTGCGTTATTATTTAAACACACACACACATATATATATATATATATATATTACTTTTAATTTGTAATTTAGTAATAGTAATATTAAGAAAAGATAATTAAAGAATATTTATAATTAATTAAATTAACATATTATGTAATACTGTATCAAAATTTTAGTTTGAAGATCAGAGGTTAATTATGATGTATGAGGATTGTGTTTGAATGTCGGTAAGTTTATATATTCTGTATCAATAATTAGAAAACCAATAAACTTCCTTCTAGATATTATGCAACTAAGAGTTATAAAATAGTTTGATCTTTCTCTCTGTTTGATCTTTCTCACAAATATTTTTAATAAATGACAAATGTAAACAAATTTTTTTCTAGATGTTACGCAACGAAGAGTTATAAAATAGTGTCGTAAGATTTTTCGTAATAAAAATAATAATATTTAAAAATATTTTTTTCAATAGCGGAATCATTTATATAAACATAAATTTAATAAATAACTGTAAGCAATTTCCGCAATGCTTATTCATAAAATATTAAATATTTCGATCTTCGCAAGATTTTGATCACCCATAATACAAAATTCACAAAGTCCCTCTCTGCTCCTTCTCTGTTTGATCTTTCTCACAAACATTTTTAATAAATGACAAATGTAAACAAATTTTTAAAACATTTTAAAATTTAATTTGCCAATATTTAAACATGAATAAATCCAAATAATACATTTTTATAAAGATTTAAACATAGTTAAAAATATTTTAAAATAAAACTTAATATTTTAAAACTGAATAAAATCAATCATTAAAAAAATTTTTTTGCTGAATTTTGATTTTTCGATAATTGCCTTGATTTGGCTAATTAAGATAAACTTAAAAATAGTTTGAAATGTTTTAAAAAATTTGGTTAAATTTTGTCATTTATTAAAAAGATTTGTTGAAAAGGAAGATCAAAAAGAGAAGGAACAGAAAGAGAAAGACTTTGAATTTTATATTATGAGTTATCAGAATCTTGCTAAGATCGAAATATTTCTTATTTTATGAATAAAAATTGAGAAAATTGCTATATTTATAGTTTCCGCTTTATTAATAATTATTTAATAATTAGTTATTTACGTTAATATAAATGATTCCGCCATCGACAAAAAAGTATTTTTAAGTTTATCTTAATCAGCTAAAGCAAGGCAAATGTCGAAAAATCAAAATTCAGCAAAAAATGTAAATGACTGATTTTATTCAGATTTAAAATATTAAATTTTTTTTTAAATAATAATCATAATAATAATTATAACAATAATAATTACAATTAATAATAATAAATATATAAAATTATTTGATATAAAACATCCGTCCATCCTCTTTTCCAATTTATATAATAATTGTGAAAAAATAAATATAAATTTTAATAAAATATTTGGGTTGAATGAAGCTATTGAAGTATTAGGACACAATGTCAAAGTCCAAATTTATATATTGTCATTTAATAAGTGATTGATTCGAATGGTTCAAGTTCATTAACATTCTTTGGTCTGACTATTTAACTTTTTTATTATATCATTTACTCTCAGAAATCACAATATCTTACAGATTAGTTGTTTATTTGAACAGGTATTGTACTGAATAAAATTCCAAATATTGAATTAACTAATTAATAATTTAAATAAAAATATCTATTTATTTGATGAACTGAATACTTACAATTTTTGCTAATGTATTTAATAAAAAAAACATTTTTTAGAAAAAAAATTAAGACATGCATTTTTATTTAAGATATTTTTAAAGTATCTAAGTTTTTATTTTTGTTATTGTTCTATTTGTGGTTCAGGATGGTGCCAGGGATGCCAGATTTTCGAAAAATCATATCGGGAATAAAAAACAAAAAAAAATCAATTATATTTTGTGAAAAAATATAAATTCATTTATATTTATTATATGCATTTATAAATAAAATGTATTAGAAAAAATAGTAAAAAAATAAGTTTCGTTTAATTTTATGGTTTTTTTTTAAAAAATCCTTTCAAAAGGGGTAAAATCTATTCAAAATCTAAAACTGTTCAATATCGGGAGTTACGGTTCATATATCGGGAGACGGGAATATGCTTTCCATATCGGGAGACTCCCGACAAAATCGGGAGGTCTGGCAAGCCTGTTGTGACCTCTTCTTGTGCGCCTAACTGTGACTATTTACTATTTCCAAAAATATTTTTGTTTTAAATCGTCAATTTTGCTCAATTCTTAGTGTTAAATTAAGAATTTTAATTGTTGAGAACACTTTGATATTCTTCTGATTTTATCGTCAAAAAGTGATAAACGATAAAGAATTTAAATATTTTGGAAATCATTTAAAATAATATAAATATTTTATTTTGTTTTATTGCATCAGTATCACAAATTTTATTTTATAACAAATGGCTCAATTTTCAATTGACAATAGTGTTTTTACTAAAAAGCTATTATAAGCTAAAATATCCAATTTTGTTAAAGAGAATGAATGAAAATCAAAAACAGTAAACCTCTAGCAAGGGGAACAATAAACAACCTTTTAATAAAGTTTGAACATTATGACAATTTGTAAGATCTAAAGAAAATAATAATTCAGTCATTTGCTAAAATTCCATTAAAAGATATCCAGAATGCATGTAACGCTATATTAAAAAGGTGTAAACTTTCTGTTAGTGTAGATGGTGAATACTTTGAGCATTTATTGTATATATATATATATTTCTGAAAATGATTTTAAATAATTTATATTTTAATATATAGATTTAGTTATTTAAATCATTAATTAGTTAATTTAATTTATGGATTTTTTTTCGACAGAAATTTTGTTCGGCACAACAGTGTATTTGAATTATTAGATTTTCCTCGAATTTTATTGTTAATTAATTAATTAATTTATTTATATACTCTTTTTCAGGATATTAGTTTTCAAGATCTACTTCTTGATAATTCTGAATTTCGAGGATTTATTATAAAGGATTCCCGTGTAAAGGTTTTAGATAGCACTATAAAATTTGTAGAAGATTCAAAATTAATCGATCAAAATACAATTTATCATATAAATTTTAAGGCGATTGAAGACAAGTATTTCAAAATAAAAGATAAATCTAGTGAAAACTATGGAAAGGCTATACAGCAATGTAAAATAAATCAATCTTATGATGCAATTCAATTTAAAAATGTAATTATTTAATTTTTCACTATATATTTAAACATGTAACAAAATAAAATTAATGACTTTCGTTAACAACGGGAAAGCAGTTTGCCAGCACCAGAAATTATGAATAAATAGTAATGATTCACACATGCATGATGAATTTGAGTTATCCAGTTCGAAACGAATTTGTAATGTATTCTGCAAGATACCGTACAGTCTCTGAGAATAGTTGCTAAGATTTCATAGCGAACTGTACTTATGTGCAGTATGCAATCGATAACCGCAATAAATCTTTAAAATAATATTTATACCACGACTTCAATATCCTAGATTTCCGAGGATATCTCAGCTGTAGCAATTCCTGGAAACTTTACATAAGCCGATTTTTTCTTGGATTTATTTCAGTCAATCGAGACGCAACTTTGATTCGATGCAAATATAGTTTAGGGTAAAATGTGAAAGAAATTCCTCGGTCCATGTTGTACAGGCTGACATATATCTGTTAAACATAAGTAGTGGGATGTGTCACATCCAGCACACCTCTCCCCTGGGAGTAAATTTTTTTTCAAAGTCTAGAAGTACAAATTCAAATTTTAAACAAAGATAATGACTCATTCAAGGTCATTCAAGAATTATTTATATTAATGATCAATATATTAGTTTATTATTTTTATCCGAGATATTGTATCTCGTCTATACAACACGGCGAAAGATGCCATAAGCAAATGAAAAAAATATTACCGCCATAGATTTAATGGCATCGACTTTTTGTATGTGCCATATGCAAAACCTCCCAAAGCGTTAAATATACAGAATTTTATATGGAACATTCCAGTCATTGAAATTCTTTTAAATTTAATAAAATTATACTTTTTAAGAAAATTAATAAAAATAATATCGACATTTTAAATATAATTCAAAATAAACCTAAAAATAAATATCAAAATAAATCGAAAAACCCTGCTGAAAATATTAATATTAATATACCCAATAAAATTATTTTAAAAAAAGTCATCGAAATCAGTGATGATGATGACTCTATTGTAAATAATGAAAATATTATACCTATTATAAATAATGATATTATACAATTCGGAGGTTCTTCATTAGAGAATGAGCCAAAAATATCTGTAAATTTATATTGCGCTATCAAAAATTTACGTTAAGAAAATTGAGGAAATTGCTACTGGAATTGTTATTCCGTATTATAATTCGGAAGGTGATAAATTGACAGGGCCTATGTCTTTCACTGAGGAGCGAAAGTTTAAATCTTATTTATGTAAAGACTTATTGCAATTCCTGTTAGAGATAATTGCCATTTTACAGGTAATTATATAGGGGCAGCTTGCCGTAAATGTAATATAGCTCGTAGAATTTATCGCTTACTACTTATTGTTTTTCATAATTTAAGAGGTTATGACCTTCACTATATTTTGAAATATGGTCTCGATCGCTTTCCTTAGACATCATTTAGACATCATACTTACCTCTACAGAAAAATATATTTCTTTCATTGTTCACATTAACAAATTAGCTGTTCAATTTATCGATAATATGCAATTTGTTCATTGTTAGTTAGCTAAGGCTGTGAAAACACTAACTTCTCTTCCATCGACTTCGTCTGTCTTTCAAGGTTCTATAGTTGACTGTAAAGGTATCTTTCCGTATAATTTCGCTATTTCTGAGGAAGTTTTTGAGACTACTTATGAGTTGCCTCCAATTTGGGAGGTGCTAAGTAAAAAGGGGTACGATAGGGCACAACTAATCTGACATATATCTGTTAAACATAATTAGTGGGATATGTCACCTCCAGCACAAGTCACATCCAGCACACCCCTCCCCCGGGAGTAGGAATTTGCGTGATTATATATTAATTTATCTTAAACTTGACGTATTCCTTCTTGCGGACTATGTTCAACAATTCCGTGCCAAAGCTATTGTTTACAATGGTCTTAAACCTCTAAATTTCTATGGAATCCCGTGTATGTCATTAGCCTCAGTGCTTATGACATTAACGGAACCCATTGAACTTTTACAGGACATGGAAATGTTCAATTTTTACGAGGGCAAAATATGGGGTGTGTTAACATTTGTTAACAAACATTACATTGCTGCTTCGGAGGATACATAATTATTGTACATAGATATAAATAATCTGTAGGTTGGGTTCTTAGCCAAAGTCTTCCTTACGCTGATTTTACTTGGGTATATGATGGTTTAGATGAGGTTTTTAGTGAATGTGCGAATGTTGTGGATATTGAAATCCTTTCATATGGATATACTATGGAAGTTGATATCGAGATTCCAGATCATTTACACGATATTTTAAATGACTTTCCGATTGGGCCCACCAAATTCAAAAGTTGAAAAGTTAATGCTCACGCATTATCTTAAGAAAAACTATGTTCTTCATTGGAGGCTTCTCAGGCTTTATCTTTCTCTCGGGGCTTAGGTTGTACATATACATAGAGCTATTAAATACAAACAATCTTCTATTTTTAAAAATTATATTGATAAAAACACTAACTTGCGTGCAAATGCAGTTAGTGAATTATACAGAGATTTATTTAAATTGTATAACAATAGTCTGTATGGTAAATTCGTTGAGAACATTAAAAAGCGGATGAATTTGTGACTATGTAATTCAGCTGAAAAGTTAATTACATATTCGTCAAAACCGGCATTTAGAGAAACAATAAAGATTACTGATGATCTTTTTGCCGCTCATCTTAATAAGGACTCAATATGTTTGGATAGACCTAGCTATATTGGTCAAACAGTACTAGATCTATCTAAACTACGGATGTACCAGTTACAGTATATTGAATTACAAAAATATCGTGATATTTATAACTGTGATATTAATTTAGTAGCGGGTGATATTGGTAGTTTCTTTTTAGAAATAAAAAATTTAAAATTAGATGTATTATTACCAGCGAATTTTACAGATGACCTATTAGACACATCAAATTTTGATCCCTCTCATCCTTTATATTCTAGGCAACTTGACTCAGTTATAGGCAAGTACAACGATAAGAGTAAAGGGTTAGGATACAGTGAGTGGGTTTTCTTGCGCCCTAAATGTTATAGCCTGCTAGGACATAAGTCAACAATGCGAGCTAAGGGTGTAAAATTACCGAGTACCGACATTGAACACCAATCTTATTTACATTGTTATAATAACAATACTATAATGTCGGTACCTCAAACTAGGATATAAGTAATGTAAAAAATAATAATAAAAAATATATATAATTTACTACTTATAATATTAAAAAGTAAATTATATTTTAAAAATTTAGAAAAATAATTTGACCTTCAAATTTTTTTTGATGAATCATGGTCTATGTTTAAATGACCTTGAGAAATTTTTTTGCATTTTTTTGGTTTAGTTAATATCAGGATTGAGGGTGGTAACAGTACTTATATTCAATTGAGAAATATGATGACTCATCCAATGACCTTGAATGAATCATTGTCTTTTTTAAAAATTGACCTTGTACTTTTAGACTTAGAAAAAATTTTTACCCCCCGGGGGAGGTGTGTGCTGGAGGTGACACATCCCACTACTAACATATTTCAAAATAAACATTTTTTAGTATAACTACGTTGTAAAATCCTTTGTAAATCTCTAACTATTCGAAATAATCTAATCTCAAAGCATTTCAGATTATGAAGCTTTTTTTAATTTTTAATTTTATTTTAATTCAAAAAAATATATTTTTTATAATATTTTATAATTTTTTAATATTTGACTATGAATCAGTATCGATGTTTTATTGATATCATTACAGTCAAATATTAAAAAATGCTTAATGTTATTGAAAAATGAAAAGAAATCAGATGAAAACAAAAAGTTCTTATAATTTAATTTTTCTTCATTTCGACCATAGATCTATGTTTTTCTAATTTGACATAAACTTTCGAAACTTTAAAAAGGCAGTAATGAAAATTTATATTGAACAGTAAAAATATCGATCTATTGTCAATATCTAGATAAAGATAAATGAGATTATAAACGTTATAAACATCAAAAATGAACATAAAGATTATTTAGCAATCGATCAAATTATATTTCATGTATTATATTAAGAACATTTTGTCAAAATCTATTTCCTATGTCAAAATCTCGGATATTGAAATCATCGCAACTTTGGATGAAATAAATACGTATTATAATCACGTTATATTAAAGCCTCAAAATATATTGAAATTTGAAACAAAGACATATGAAAATTTTAAATTAAAGGATATAGTGAAATTTTCGGACTCTAAATCGCATAGTTATCATGGACAATTAGTTTGGCTTGGTGAAATAAATGAAAGTAAAGCAGCATTAATAGCTTTGGTAATATTTATGAATTTGCAAATTTGATTGATAAACTTGTAGAATGACGATGTTGTAGAACCAGATATACCATTTAAACTCGATAAAAATTTTATGAATACTAACTATCAAAAAGATGCATTTGGAATTTTCGTAGGATTTTTCGCTTTGCATCACGGTATAAGATATTTGTATTAATTTTGAAATATATAACAATGTTAACCAATTTCATATTTAAATGATTAAATTTGATCAGATTTTAATATTAGAAGATTTGATTTTAAAATGTGTTTAAATCTATATAAATCTATTTTTTATTCGGACTTAAATGTTGTAATTGGGAAATATGCCAATCCTCGATGTTTTAAAAATGTTAGAATTGAAAATTTAAATATTTCTTGCGGAAAAAATAAAAAAGCTTGGATGACTAAAAAACTGTCTGAAGAATGGTCAATAAATTTAAATAAAAAGATGAAGGACAAAAATAGAAAAATTTTTTTGGTCTTAGATAATGCCACATTCTAATTTTCACGAGCCTGGGGTTAGAATCGATGAGTTTCAGAGTAAGAAGTAATAATTCATCATTTTCACCGGAAATAAATTAAAAAAACGTTCCGCAGAAACAGGATATATTCTTCAATACAGGATTATATCGAGATATAATGAATTCATAGCTGTAAATTTCAAGTTTAAATAAATGCCCCTTTTGCATGTTGCTTGCAGGTCTAACATTAGTTTAATGGCTCGCTCTACAATAATATTGGTTCGAGGAATATCAATATAGGATTTTTTTTGCTTACAATGGGTGTTAAATCACTTCATTGCTGGTGGACATTAAAATAAATGCCATTCAATTTCCAATAGGTAATTTTCTAAATGATGATAGAAAATATTACATTCAATCTTTCAATTGCTGATGATAAAGAAATATTTGATTCCTCATTATATTTTTGAGTGGAGAACCAGGCGTCTTGCCATTCATTAGTCGCAAAACCAACCACAATTTCTAAATTGGTTTTCTATTTTGATTGAAGAAATTGTGCTACAAGGTAATATATTGCTCTCGAATTTCAACGTTATTATTAAGAATTGTGTTGACGCGTATATAAATACAAATGACGAGATGAATGCGGATGATTCACGTACTGATTAAAGCGATATTAATATCAAATCTAGCACATTTCAGATAATAAACAAGGATCCAATGAACTACAATTGATAAACTAACATTTTTTACGATTAATGAATGCCCAAAAAACTTGGGATTGATTGAAGAGTTAAGAGAGCTAGTTATAAATGAGAGAAAGTCAAGAAAACCGAAAATATCTAATTTTAGTAAATAAAAAACATTTTTATAAAAACTGATCAATTGAACAAATTTAATTTTTGAACACTAGTTTTTCGGTCCCTTGGTCTTCAGATCGAACAAGTTAGATTGTAATAATAAATAATAGAATTAATTATAATAAATAATAATGATTAATGATAATAATAATAAATAATAATAGTAATAATAATATAAAAACATAAAACGACGGCTTATTGCCTAGCAGCATTAATTCACAAATATAATAATTAATAAATGATATGATTAATTTTTTTTGCGATTTTCAGGTTTAAATAAAACTACAAATAATGATTCAACATTGAAATATACATGTGCTTACTCAATTGGAGAGTAAATAATATTCAAAATAATGCAAAATGTAAAGGGTATGACTTTTTGCATGTATAATATTTCGAATGCCCTTTATTTTGCTTTTCCAGTTTCGTTTTTAATAACGTTTTTCGCTTACCATGTTTTCCTAAAAGTAACAAAAATATTTATTATACTATAATCTATTTAGTAAATGTTAATATTTATATTCTGTTTAGATTCTGTTACATACTTAAAACTGAAAGAAGGAAATTTAGAAGTGATTGATCATAAATATGAACATACATTTCGAAAAGAACCTTTCAAAGAAAAAATAATTTTATTTAATATATCTGGTGTTCAAATGATTGCTACATTGAAATGGAAGGGATGTATTTATAACGAATTGAGTATCGGTTGTGAGATGGTAATAATATTGATATTTTTAATTTAAAATTTCATTTCATCTTTATTGATTATATTTTATGTTTTCAACTTATTTTAAATTATATTTGATTTCAGTTGATTAATTCGGGTAAATTCTGTGATCAAAAGATGGATTAAAATAAAAGTCAAAATTTGATAAAATTCAAAAAGATTTATGAAAAAAATTCAAAAATCAATCTTTCTCAGAGGTAAACAGTATAGGCGGGTGGAAACTAAAAATATAAATACGAACAATTTTAAATCATTGGTGGCTTTTAGATAAAAGCTTTTATCTAAAAAATTCAAATTATTTAGTTAAAGTTTTGATGACAACATTAATCAAATAAGTTTTGAAAAAAAATACTGAGCTTCTCAGATTAAACAGCAGGCTGCCAAGTTGAAGTAAAAAAATGAAATAACTACCACTTTGTGGCCGTTTGAAATTATATATAAATAATATTTTCTTTTGGGAAATTAGCAAATTGGGAATCGATTGACATCATTCGGTTGCCAACATAAGAAATAACAAAACTCATCCTAAATTGCCTTTATAATGAGTAAAAAGTTTAATAAAATGAATTATTTATTCAATATATATTATTTCAGTTACATCTAACTTATTTTTCAGAGACAAATTCCATCATAATATTTATTTTAATTTTATAAAATGTGCCGAATAATGGATCAACAATTTTAGATTCCCCCCGTGAGGAATCTAAAATTGTTGTAAATATAAAATAAAATTAAATAAAATTAAATTAAATAAAATTAAATTAAATAAAATTAAATAAAAATAAAATAATAAAATAAAATAAAATGAGATAAAATAAAATAAAATAAAATAGAATAAGATATAATTGAAGAATTAAAATATAGTAAATTATATTTTTTAAATTTTAAGATGATGTTAAATATAATTGTACATAAGAAAGACAATAAAATACCAAAAACATTTAAACTTTAAACTTTAATCAAATTCAAAACCGCTGAGAGTAGATCTTTTATGTTGTTAAAATAAAAGGAAATTCTTTCAGGAACTCCTCTCTCTTTTCGGTTTTAATACCTTTACGCCTCTTTATCTCCAATTTAAGTTCATTATATCTAAATATCGGTTTATTAATACTTGATTTATTTCTATTTAACTTTTTAATCTATAATATAATATTTTAATTTATTTATGGGGAGAATCTAAAATTGTTGATACGCTTGGAGGAATCTAAAATTGTTGATACGCTTGGGGGAATCTAAAATTGTTGATCCCGAACAATCAATTATTTAAACACGATAATTCTTTCCCAATTCTTCTTTCTTTCGTTCCCTCTTTGGAATGAAGTTCGACTCGATTGAAAATAGGAACATTGCGATTTAATCTGCTATGCGGTTCTATACAATTTCAAAAATTTATTTAAGAAAAAGAAGTCCAGATTGTTAATTAAACATAAAAATTCAAATAATTTTTGAATGGATGTTTCACATTAAACAATTAATAAACATTAAATTACAATTATCAAATGAAATATTTATTTTCAAAACTTTCAACCCAAACTCTAATATGCAATAAAATTACTATTTATACTACTTTCCATTTGCATAATTTAGAAACGAAATTATTATTGTTTCAAATGTAACTATTGATTCAAATTATTTAAGAATACTTCTTAGCATTACACACACCAAAATCCCATTATCAAATCATCATACATTGATGTCAGGGCGTCTTGGTTACATGCATTCGTTTAATGAGCTCATTAATTAATTAATTAATATTGTTAGCTGTTGAATTGAAAACTTTATTTGATAACTTTATTTGGGTCAGTCTTGTTGTTGTGAAGAACACATGCAATCAAAACTCAACATTAAATGAGGTGGAAAAATATTAGTCTTCATACGCCAATCTAAAATCATTGTTTAATTGATTTAAATAAAATTCTTATTGCCGTATCATGTTTTATTATTTATTTACTATCGAAAAATATTTTAGAATCAAGAAATCAGTGAAGGTAGTAATGGTACGTATGGTACTCAAAAGTTGTTTACATGTGCTAACAAAAAGGGATTTTTGATAACATGGAGTAAATCAAAATCTCTAAACATAGAATTATGTGAATTTGGTAGAGTTCATCTTTAGTTAAAGTCATTTTTACATTAATTAACTTAGATTCAAAACATAAGGAACTTGAAAAAATTTCCACTAAATTTGGATTTGACATTTATGATGTGAATTCTATATGTTGTGTTGAAAGATTAGATAAAGTTGATAGTGAAAAACATCTTAAAATTGGTTGTAAAATATTATTTCAAAACCAAAGTATTGGTCAATGTGGGTTTATTGGAAAAATTAATGGAAGGCTGAGTATTGGAATTCCAATAGTATTTTATATTACAACATAAAAATAGTTGATTTTTGTTATTTTTAGGATTTTAATTTCATCAATGAAAACCACTCTGTTCTTGATTTTATTTATTTATATACCTTTAATCATAAAAGGTTATGCTTTTTAGACTTTGAAACTATTAAAATTGGTAATTAATTTTGATTTAATTATATCTATTTTGTTTACTAAATTTCTAATCTAATTTTCGGTTTCATAAGAACTACTTTTTAAAAATTATTTAAACTTCCAGGAAAAATTAATCTCTATAAGTAGGTAGTAGTGAGCTCACGATGACATCGTTTTCTATCCTTGTGTGTGCAACTAAAAACCTAAAATTTTGTGTCCCAGTGTGTGTGTGTGCACGGGACATTAAATATATCTTGAAATTTTTTCAAAAAACTTTCCAAGTCCATATCTCTCCTACCAAAAATTTTTATGAATTTTTAACAAGCAAATTTTTTCTATACCTTGTGTATGTGTGTGTGCAAGAGACATTTAATAGTATCTTTTACTTTGAAAATTGTAAAGCGATAAATTATTACTATTATTATTATTATTTCTATTATTATTTTTATTATTAATTAGTACTATTATTATTACTACTATTATTATTATTATTATTACTATTATCATTATTATTATTATTACTACTATTATTATTATAATTATTATTATTACTATTATCATTATTATTATTAGTAGTATTATTATTACTATTATTATTATTACTATTATCATTATTATTATTACTATCATTATTATTAATATTATTATTTTTATTATTATTATGACCGATAATTTTTGGTAAAATATTTTCAAAGTTCAAACCCACCCCTTCCAAAAATTTTTATGAATTTAAAAACAAGCAAATCTTTTCTATCCCTCGTGTATGTGTGTGTACAAGAGACATTTAATAGCATCTTTTACTTTGAAAATTGTAAACCGATAAATTATTATTATTATTACTATTATTATTATTATTATTATTATTATTATTATTATTATTATTATTATTATTATTATTATTATTATTATTATTATTATTATTATTACTTTTTTTAAATCAATAAGAACATTTACTGATTAATACATATATTAAAACCAACAACAGCAATAACTGATTAAGACATGTATTAAAATCCAAGAGCAAGTCTTGCACATTCTAATTGCCATATTAATGAATATATATTGTTCTGGTCAACTTTGAATCCTTGAATCTTTATTGTGGCATACCAGTTTTCATTCTCATTGAACATGATTTTTTGAAAAGCATCATAAAATCGAGCTTTATGAGCATTGAAAAACACAGTAGTAGTCACTTGGAATTGTTTTTTGTTTTCATAAAGATCTTCTTTAAAACCTCAACATCTTCTGTTGACAAAGTAGCCATGAGATGTGGATAAGGAGTTTTGCATAACTTAACTGGATTCGATAAGTTAATTTCCATCGGATCTTCTAGTAAATGCATTATATAATTATGGAAAAGTTGCTCTGGATCAAGATTTACTGATTTCTCAACATTTTTTGTGTCATTTATTTTCTTAGTTATTTTAAAATTATGGCTGTTTTTAAAGTGCATTGTCTATTTATATCAAAGGGTGACCTATCAAATTCGTGTAGTTGCTTAAATTGCACATCAGTTGTTGTTTGTTTTAAATAAAAAGTTTTGCATTTAATAAAAAATCACTATTCCTAATAGTTTACATAAAATTTAAATGAAACTATTTACAAAAGTCGATTTGCACAATAAAAGTAATCTAATAAACTGAAAACATTTACTTCATTTTATTCATAATTAGCGGTTTTTTACATCCCATTATTTGACATTTTCCTGATTTAAAATATATAATAGTATGTTTTCCACTTTTGTAAACAATTTTCTGAGGCTTTCCACTCGGAAAACTCATATTGCTCACATCAGTCTTTCCTCGGTAATTTATATTAGATAGCATGAATAGTAAATAATTTGATGATTGGAACCCACTTTGAGGATAATAGAAACCCATGGGATCGAAAACATATTTTATCTGGTTTTACATCGACTGCAATCCAATGTTTTCCTCCAAGAATTGATGAATGAGTGTTGACAACTATAGCCTGATTGTTTTTTCAATAGAGGATTTTGTCTAATGGGTACACTCCAACTAATTCTTTACCCAATATGTGAGTACCAATTTGATTTATCTGAACAGAACTATTATAATAATAACAATAGTTACAAATAAACTTTAGTTACAAATAAAATTTTTTCATTTCTTTACTTCATTTATGATCTAACCAACAATGTTTGAACAATGTTCAAACTATTACTGTTCTATTTGCAGTTATTTGCACTTCATTTTCAAATACGCCATATATTATGACATGAACTACTGGTTCATCTGTAGTTTTTGAAAATTTGATATCCAATCGCAGATTTTCATTTTGAGGTAATTAACTTTGATTCAAATCAAAATCAGGGGCCAAAACAAATGTGAAAAACTGGTATTTGGTTTTAAATTCTTCAAGTGTTATACCGCAATTCAAGTTTTTATCCAAATAACCTATATTTCTCACTATACTTTGCATGTATGTAGCGCAATAATTATCATTGAAATGTTGAGTGTAAGTTTCTCGATAATCCGTATTTTTCGACAATAATAATGAAGTAACATTACAATGTTTGAAAGTTGAACTCGAGCAGTGTATGATCCGTTGTACTGAATTTCAGATTGAAATGTTACAAGTATAAAATTGGCATTCTTCGATCACCAAATATTTGTTCCTTATAGAAAGGTGATGCACCCTGACCAATAGCAAATGAAACTATTTCCTTAGTTTTTAACGGATAAACTGCATGTTTAGAATTCAGACCAAGTTGATGACCGGCTAATACACTGGGTTCAACGCGTCAACTAATTGACATATTGGTTTCTTCGTTGCCGAAGTTAATGATAGTGCCGAATCAGATCTTTTCAAACGCATATGGGCATTAACACCAGGAAGTAAATTTTTAGGTTGATCCATGAAATCAAGTTGTAATGATGAACATGTGGTAAATAATTTTGAGCCATTAATCCATTTTTACCTATCATCGACACTACGATAACCCATAGGAGTAAGATATGTATTTATAGTATAGGTATTATAATTTAAAATAGTTTCAATTAAAGCTTTGTGAATATATGCATTGTTTCCACCCTCAATCTTGATATTATTAAAACCAAGAATTGCATTCATAAAAAGTGTATAAAACAAGAAAATATTCGTTAAGACATCTGAAGCTTCAGCCAATGACTTATCTTTATCTACAACCTTAATCTGAGCAGTCAATAAAATATCGTTCAAATCCAAATATTCAGTTTGAGAACCATTAATATAAAATTCAACATCATTTCTACTATCCGTAAGAAAAATACTTCTTCAAAAGCCTCATACTCAATTACAGCCTAAAGCAATGGACGGTCAAATGTACACAATTCAGATTTACCACAAATCATTTTTTAAATATAGTCCAATGTCCTTTCATTCTTTTGTTTATATGCGACGAGCGATTTTTTTTACGTTTTGGAACTGGTGCTTCATGTTTTTGAAGCATACCGGTAAAACTTTCCCTAGCTCAGCCATGGCATTTGTTTTAAGAGATGGCAATATTTTCTGTTCATTCATTATCACATCTTTAGCAGTTTTCATACCAAAACTACCAAGACGTTAAAGAATCGGGAGTGCAAATCTACCAATTGTTCTCAATCAGCCCGAAACATATTGTTTCCCGATAAAATATGGCAAATCACGGCCTATTTGTCTATCACTATACATACTAATAATATCGTTATTAGCCATCTATTTTACGAAAATGTAAGGTTAAATGAGTTTTGTATCTTTTGGAAAGTTTATTAATTTTCCGCAATCATCACGAATATTTATTTCTATATTGTTTATACAAGATGTCAATATTGGTATATACATAGGATTCTCAATATTTATATTGACAACTTTATCCTGGTCATGTTTATTGACCCAAACGGATTTTAATAGAGGAATACATGTATCACCAACAATTATAGGATCGATGTTAGTATATATGACCATTTGTTGATGAAGTTTAATTATTTTTGGTTTGCGTACACCAATATTATTTGTCCGATATGTTTGCCTTTCTAATCCCAATGTATTAGCCCAGTTTTTATCAAATGTAATTTCACAAATGTTATCTGTCAGACTGAATTTGAATAATCCATCTTTAACAATTTCAAGAGTTTTAAATATATGTAAACAATTGTTGGAAATATATTTATGTAACTTGACAAGTGTTTAAATATATAAATCATTAGTAAACGTAAGTTTATCTTCAACTTCATTAATATATGACAAAGATATTTTGATTTTTAAAGTCTTGCAAAGCAACTTCCCAATTTTCATTTAAATAAATTAGATTTTGAAGATTGACCATGAATTTGTTTTCTTGATTTTCGCGATGGATTGTTGGATAACTATTGCTCGGTAAAATAATATATAAATTCACTTTACTAGATCTTTTGCTGATATCCATGTCGAGTTTTGATATACATGCCACTTGAAATAGTATTGTTTATCCTTACCAACCTTTTTCGTTTTCAATATTTTTTCAATTCTAAATACAGTGGGTGGTGTAATAACTTGTAATTCCTGCTCATAGAATTTGCCCTGTACTTCATTATTATCATAGTCTTTAATAACATACATTACAGGATTCTGTTTGGTATTAATTTTTTAAATAACAAAAACTTCATCACTCCAATTTGTCGAAATCTCCAAATTCAAATAAAGCATAATAAATATACAAAAACTATGTTGTGCGCACACGGGCACAACGACAAGCTGTATTTGTTGTTACCATCTTCAATATTAAATGAATAGAATCGGTACATATGATGGTTAATTATATTTTAGGGAGATATTTATGTGCGAAAATATGTAATAATCAATGTGAGAAGAAATCATATGTATCTATAAAAAATACTGAAATCAAATTTTAAAATATTTACATGTGTTTTTAATCGAGTTGAAAATCAATTGAATTGTGACTTCAATTCATTGTTGAAAATAGCATAAATTTCTTAGTTTTTTTTCAAAAATTTATGCTTTATTGAGGGAATTTATTTAGGCATTTTTTTATCAGTAAAAGTTTTTGTAAAATTTTTAAAGTGTCCAAAATTCATGTCATTTTAAAAGTACATAAAAATTACTTTATATAAATAAGTTTTCACTTTATTTAAACCAAATGTTATCCCCTTAGGGAAAAAAAATTGGGGAGGGCTTACGAATTTTGTAATGTTTTCTGCACCATTTTAATTTAATTTCCAAAAAATGTGATTTTAAAATTTAAAAATTGTTTGATGAACAAATAGGATAACGTAAATGATTTAATAATTTAATGGTAAACAGCTTACCGGGGACACGTTAAAGATGCTTGAACAACAACTTACTAAATGTGGACGACACATGTCCAAATGATCCAATTGGTTAAGTTCAAAGAAAAAATTATTTATTTAAAAAATGAAAATTGACAAATAAATTATAAATTTAATTTAATATAAAAATAATAATTATTATTATTATTATTGTTATTGTTATTATTATTATTAGCATTTATCAAATATTAACATATTAGGTTCATTTTATCAAGAAACACATTGTGGTTCAATTGCCAAAGAAGTTAAATATTATCCAGAACATGGAAAATGTATAAGTGGTGAAGTTAAATGGTTTGGTAAGCATGAAAATGGTAATGAGGTTTGTGGAATCGAATTAGTAAAAGCACATTTTATTTGAATTTCTGTTTAAACGTAAATTTAGGACGAGGAAATTAGAGAATATAGTAGTAAATATTTTTTCGAGAATTTATTTGATCATAAAGATAAACATGGCATAATCGATGATGACAGCAAGATTGAATATGTGGAATGCCATGAATCTTCTACTAAATCTATCGATTTGATGGGAAATCTCTCTTTAAAGAAAGATGTTAGAAATACTCCATAATTTATGTATATATATATATATATATATATATATATATATATATATATATATATATATATATATTTGAATATTACATTCACAAGTGACCATCATGACTCAAAATCCTGAAAAAACATATAGAACAATTTCGTCATGCTCACAATATGCATTAAAAGAAAATTTTTACAAAATAGAGAACTCTAAGACATTTAATAAAACATACCTACGTAAAAATGTTATCAACAGCATCGCATGCAATTTATGCAAGGAAATATACAGAATACAATCATGATTTATCATCAAAGAGTTAAAGAACATCTGGATACTTCTAAAAATCCTGAGTTTACAGACTTTAACAAACCCAATCAAGGAAAGAGAAAAATAATATTTCAATTAAAATTTTAGCCAGGGACATTTAAAAAAATTCCTGATTTAAAAACGCAGTTCTCATCTTAGGTAAGAATCCAACAAATAACACTAAAGAAGTCTTTGAGGTTGCAGTCTAATCTGTTTTTGACTTTAGTTGTTGGCTTGTGTGAGCATTTTCTTTTAGAGGTTTTTAAATAATTTTTAATTATACTATTTTTTATAAAAGAGAAGCTTTTAATTTACAGTAATTTTATAT
This sequence comes from Schmidtea mediterranea, assembly GCA_022537955.1. Classification (NCBI taxonomy): domain Eukaryota; kingdom Metazoa; phylum Platyhelminthes; order Tricladida; family Dugesiidae; genus Schmidtea; species Schmidtea mediterranea. The sequence goes on from CM039680.1 coordinate 111,375,859, forward strand.
TTTATACTTTTATTTTATATTTAATCAATTTATTGATTTATGAGTTATAAGTAATTAATAAAATAGGACCTTTTTTGCAAAATAATTATTATATTGATGAAAAATTACTTTGCAACAAGGACTTGTTTTATTATTAATTACCAAATAATAGAAATAATATTAATAAATAATCAAACAAATAAGGCAATATTTTAGTAATTAAAAAACACCAAATATATATTTTTTACAACATGTCGCTGTATATTTCAACCGTTTATCAGTTTTCTTCACACTAGAAATCGCATAAACAATAACTGAATGAAAATAAGAATATTTAAAGAAGTTAACCAATAATAATCGTAATAAAATTGTATCGAAAAATTTAAAATTATTTTAATTTTTAGAAAATAAACTTGTAATTTAATTTTTTTTAAAAAATATTATCGTTTCTTTTAAAAAAACTCTTATAAAACTATAAAGTTCTAGAAATTTAATTAAAAATTCTTTTTACATAACAAAAATTCCATCAAACACATAATATCCACAAATCGCATTCAATTATTTAAATACATTTAAAATGTCCATAGACTGAGAATTTTGAACATTACAGGATTTTAAGATCTTATCAACAACGTCTCACAAGTTATTCATTTCTAATAATTATATTTTCTAAAATGATCATCAATGTGAGTTAACCCATTCAGTCGATAAAGCTTAAGAACTCGAGTTCATAGATAACGGGTAGTCTCTTCAATGTATGTGGCATTACATTCATTACATAAAAATTGATAAGTGAGTTCAGAACATAGACCAACTGGAGTTGGAGACTTATTAGTGAACATAATACTGCTTTGAACGTCGTTTGACTTGATTACACCTGTAGTATACTCGCTTGCCTCCCCTTGTTATACTTGTCATTGAAATACTCCACCCACCATCGTTTGTTACTTTTTCTATTGGTTGTTCTTTGTTGTCATTTGTACGATACGGTTACCACTTTCTTCTGATTTGTTTTGAAAGTTTCTTACTTGCAGCTGACTCTGGATTTTCTTCCAATTTGGCTATCTTATATTCACTGTCGCTTTCGTATTGTGCTACGCGTTGTAATTGGGCTATTGCTGTATAATTAATGCTCCTATAAAATAATTAATGCTAATTTTTAATAATTTTCATTTAATATAAATTAATCCTCATTTAAATAAGTCATATATAATTATTGACTTTCCAATTCAATTTTTAATTCATCTTTGAAGTAGATATAAATTCTATTATTTTGATAAATATGATTAATTTTCTTTTTGGTGTAGACTAAATAAATATAAAAAAATTTCTTATTTTTGATGTTATTAGTAATCGTCCATTAAAGATACACCTGGTAAGTCGGATGGGGTCTTCACAAATGGACACAACGAGACAAGGAGGAGGGAATAAAAACGATAATATTTTGGCGATTTTCCTAACGGATGCTCCCTTATACTAGTGTTGCTTTTTTATTAATTATAATAATTAAAATATTATTAACAAACCGCGGGATTTTAATGAGGAAACAAGTTTTTCAATAATGAATTTTGTATTATAAACTAAACAAAAATAAAAATTTCTGTGACGTTTTCCTTTGCGGAACTTTGTTACAAACTCATCGAAGAATATCGAAATTTCTTGATGAATACTAAAACAATCAGTTAATTCAGTCTTTCTTTCCTTGTTGTGTTTCGGTTATCAGTTTTGATTTGCAAATTAGAAAGATTTTTACATAACAAAATAGTTCACAAGAGGTCGATGGTTTTTAAAATATTGAAAAAAAATCTATTACAGACTCAGGATTTCAAATTTATAATACCGTTTTGTTGCAATGACTTTTTATATTCTATTTTCTCCAGTCCTCCTCTGTCTACGCTCCTGGTATTAGCTAATGCTTTTTAATGTTATCAGTTATAATTTGAACACAAAATAGTTTTAAGTGATTTTCATATTTCTTTTTAATATTAAGGAAATCATAAAATGCTTGTTGGGAACAGAATCGGAGAAGCACTTACTGAAATATTTAGATGATTTATGTTCATGTTATTCAAAGTAACAGTATTTTAAAAATAAATGTTTAATTTTTATTCCTAGTGAATTCGTTAATTTTTTGAAAGAGAATAAACAAATATTGACACCTCAAAATTTTCCACAGATTATATTGTCATTTTACAAAAAAAATAAATCTGATGCTATAAATTCACTTCTATGTATTGAAGAAACCAGATCAATAATTTATTCTCTTTCTTCACTTATTTTCAGTGATTTTGACGTGGGTTTCTTTGATTTAATTTTACCTTTCATGACGATAAATTCTACTGATGAAAATAATGAATTTTGTTTACGTTTGGCATTGAAATGCCTAGAAACTATCAACCAATTCGAAGAATCAAATGAGTCTGATAATCAAATTATAACTCTATTCAATAAAGTAATGGAAAAATGCACAAATCCGAATTGTTTTATCAACAAAGACTTGGGAACAAAAGAAACATTTATAACTGAAATCATAAAAAATGAGTCAATATCTGAAAACATTATAATAAACGTGTTGAAATTACGAAAATTTGATATCGATAAAAGAAATTTGAAAGGTGAATCTCCTTTGAAATTATCTATTATATTATATCGACCTGAGATACTTTCTACATTACTCGAACTAAATTGTCAAACTGATGACCTTCGTTCTTTTCAACGGGAAGAGGTGAATTTGCCGTCAGTGGAGGGAGAATCATGCTTTCGGTATGAGGTTTTAAAAATAATTACTCGGTGGGTATTTTGTTTTATTTGAAATCATTTTTTTACTTAAAATATTAAGTAAATACAATATAATTAAATCTATTTCAAAGAGTTGTAAATTCATTAATTGACGAGTGCAATAAGTTTATTTGATGCAAGTCATAAATAATTACTTGAAAAAGGCTGTACCGAAAATTCGTGAATACCTTAAATAAATCTGATTCATAGTCAAATTTTGTAGAAAATATTATGTCATTTATTAATTTATTTAAACACAGGTTTTTAAATCTCTTCAAAAATGTTTTCATTACAAATACTTTCTGCGAAATTTATTTTGTGGTTTTTTCTACATTGCGTGATTTCGATCAACTATCTGTATCAATTACTGAATAACTAAAATTGTTATTTCATTTCAAATTACGGTTTTCGATTCTTTTCTACATTTTCTATGATTTACTGTAATCTATCATTCTTTTTCAAATTTCTAAAAAAGCTTTGAATTCTAATTTATTAAATAAATAATAATTTATATGACTCCTGTTTATCGCATACTCATAAAAATATCCTTAAATTGCAAATTTTTAAATAAAAATTCCCGTAATAAATGATTATTCCTCATAATTTAAATTTTTTTATCACCAAAATTATTTTTATGCTTTTCTTTATTAAATTCACTTAATTTATGTCGACGCTCATAATTTTTGTCAGTTTCAAGTTGGTGTGTATATTTTAATTATTTTTTACAGCAGACCTTAATTTGTGGTTAAATTTCTGGTAATTTATGAAGCTGGTGTATACACACCATATAGATATTTGGTAGAAATAGTAGTCAAGGTGCATATAAAACCAACAATTATGATGATTTAAGTTATTAAAAATTGCCATTTATATGATATCTTAATATTCAAATGATACAAAAATAGTTGACTTGCTTGAGCTAAAAAATGGAATTTTGGCTAAAAATCAAAGTCAAAATTTATTCGAGAAAAGAATTAAATAGTCGAGTAAAATAGGTAGTAATGAGATCAAAAGCACATGACTGCGCAATTCAAAATCATTTTTAAGTTTGGATAAAGGCATTTGAAACATGCACTCATATACCGATTTTTAATTTTCTTCATTAAAACATTAAAAATTAATTATTTTATAATATAGAATTTTAACGAACTTATGTAGGTTGAAAGGTTATGTTCAGGAATTACTTTTTTTATTATGAAAAAGACAGATAGATTAGAACAATAAGTAATATACTGTAATATACAAGGCGCGTAACAAAAATGCAAACTTACAATAAAATTAAACGTTTTTTGTTCCTTATTAACACTTACAAAGGCAGTGCCACTATACTACCTTTTTTTATAATTTTGTATCATTATTTTTAAATCCGAAAATCTTAAATTAATTTTCTAAAAATTATAGAAATTAATATATGACAAGCATTCAAAGTATTACATTTTATTAAATAATTAGCAGTTTTAAATGAACATTGGATAATTTTAAATGCAAAACATTTTCATTTTTAAGTCTATTTTAAAACCTAGAGATAATTATTTTACACATTAGATTCATAAAACTTCATTTGTACATTTATGCTTGAAATTTGCATTATATGTAAATAGTTGATAGACATCCCACAATTGAAATCCTGACAGTGACTTTTGTATTCTATAAAAGAGCATTTACAAGTCAGGTTATGCATGTTTCGATAAAATTGATTGTATGGTGGTGATTCCATATTTCAATTTTAAAGTTGAAAATGTGTTCTCGAAGAATTGATGATATCAAGATTTTTTATGTTAAGAATCATGTTAAGAATCAAGGGCTGGTGTAATTTATTTTATAGTAGGACTATAAAATATTTTGAATTTATCCATGTTAGGGAAATTTTCATTACGTAATTTTTTATAATAATATGTGCAAGTTTTATTTATAATTTAAATAAATTTGAGAATAAGAAAGATTTAAAAATAAACATTTTCCATAAAAGTTAAAGCAAATAGTATTTAACTCTTGTTAAACTTAATATTTTATGTTAAGATTTTGATAAAAATATTTATTGACCGGGCGTTTCATTTTTGAAATGAAGTTTAATATGATTAATTCAACAGATCGCCCCAAAAACATTCTTAAAATCATTTATGATGTTAATATTTCATTATTGATGAAAAAAAAAACTGATTCCAAAAAATTTTAATTAAAAAATCGCTCTTAAAAGCTGGGACAATATTTGTAACTGCTCTGTTTAATAATTCACATTCATTATTTTAAATCAATGTTATTTAGACATCTAGCAAATGAAACTTCGACGGCAATAAATTTTAATAAGTAGTTGTATTTACATTTTGATTTTGATTGATAAAAATTACTTCATTGTAAAGTATTTTTAAAAATACATTTAGCATAATATTAAATTGTTTTTCTTATTTATTTTATTTTTATCATAAATTATATTTATCGAGCTATTGAAATTGGCCATTTCGTTGACGCTTGCTTTTAGATAGAAATCCAAACTTTTTAATGCAAGCACTTTGTAAAGATTTCAATTTTGAGTAAAACTCCGAGCATATGAAATTTTTGCTGTCTCATACTAGTCTTAAATTAGAAAATTTAACTTTATTCATAAGTCGTTTCCAATTATAATGTTAAAAAGAGACATAAGTGCACAATATTTATATTTCTCAGTTTATAACTTCTTTCATGAATCTGTTCTAAAATTTCATACGGTCCTTGATAACGTTCATCCATCTTTCTTATATTTTGTCATTTTACTAATACATGATCTCCAATCTTGAAATTTCTAGATGTTATTGGTGTTTTATTTACTTGTTTTTGTTTATTTATTATTTCTGCTAAATTTTAAAGTATTACTAAAATATATTGTTTGCCGTGTATTTTATTATTAAATAGCCCACACAAACTTCACCGGTGCTTGGTCTTAAGACCATTTCTTTGGTTTTCCCTGTCCATGTATTCCGTTTTTGACATTCTACACAGTTTTCTTTAACATTCTTGACCTCTTTCAATAATATTTAATTTTTCTTTGTATATATAAATGTTTTTCATATACCGGTGTGACACAAATCTATGCACATCACTGATTAACAATTCTTTACTTTTACTTCTTTTTCTTCATTTTCCTTTGACTCGTCGATTTCAAACATATTCATGACTCGTCTGGCTCTAATTACACGTATTACAATTATTTCTCGATAAAGCATCTGCATTTGCATGTAATTCTCCTTTTCTGTATTCCAGCTTTATCCAATCTATTCAAATAATTTCTCCATGTCTGGAATTGAGTATTAATGGGTTTCTTTGTCTTAATCATAATTTTTATAGCTTTATGATCAGTTATTAACGTGAATCTTTTTCGTATTAATGGTGCTTAAAGTACTGAGTGATGTGAAAAATTGCCAGCAATTCTTTTCTGGAAATGCAATACGCAATTTCATTTTTGTTCATGGCCTTTGATCCATATGCAATCACTGGTTCATGTCCTTTATCATTCGTGTCGAAACTACTATTAATGTCTAAAACAAAGTCCTTTCGGAAATCCGGAAATCCCAATATCAGAGTTGATATCAACATATTTTTTAAGGCCTTGAAGCTTTTTAATATTGAAAATTGGAGTGCTATCATTTTCCGAAACATCAATCCACCACAACTTTGCAACGGTACAAGACTTTCGGTAAAAAAATTGAAAAATGTCATCGAAACCACAATTTTTGAATGGCAAATTCAAGGGGGAAGATGTACTGTTACCACGAATTTCAATGGTCATAACAGATATGTCATTTGAATTTAGACGTTTACAGTTTTCGGCGCGACTTGTTTTTGCATTTGAACATTAACAAAGTATAAAGGCAGTCGCTGCAAGTGTGTGGGATAGATTTGGAGAATCCGTGCTTCTCACATGAACAACCGTATGTGGCAACTTCACGCGTGGTAAAACCTTTTAATTTATTCGTATACACACAGGGTGAAAAAATAAAAAATATTGTGTATTCGAAAGCACTCGAATAAATAAATAAATAGTATTAAAACAGATAAATTTCAATGTGTTGCTTGAATTTCTTTTCTTATGAGATTGCAGCAAAGCGCAACGGGTGAGCTAGTAAATTATAAGAAAAGTCTTTAATTATCCTTTCTTACAATCATTAAAGTCTGTTATTCCCTGACTTCTCGTGTCATTTAGAAATAAATAAGCAAACCAGCACAGAAAGACTTTATTCACAATTTTTATCACAAATAGAACTTTACCAACTTGCACTTTTCTTTCAATGATAATTATTGGTTATCGTGAAGTAGGTGGCTCGAGTGGTAATCACATTTCTCTCATAATAATGTTTATATGGTTTCTTTAAGTTTACTAAATTCTATACTTCATTACCATTGCTTACTCACACTTTACACAATATTTTCTTCGTTAAACTGGCGGCTCGTCTGATTTTCCGCTCTTTTTTTATACTTTTTTGAGAGAACAATCAAGTAAGATAATTAATTTATTAATCAAAATCTTTAGGGATGATTGGGACAATCACAAATATCTTATTTGTTACTTCCTAGCATATGGGTGAGTTTATCTCAATACTTACCAAATTTTAATCTATCAGGTCTCAGCTCGCTATCATTTCCAAATAGCTCGGGCTTTCTATAAGTCGATTAAATAATAAAAATTAGTTTATATTTTCATTATAACTTTTTTCTAAGGATCACTTACTAAATTTTTATTATTGTACCTGGACTCGTCTCATATTTTGCCTTTCAACCATATCCATTTCCTTCGATCAATATAATTTTTTTTTTAATTTTGCACTTTTTTATTAATATTTACCCTTTGAACACTGATATTAAACCGACTCAACCCCTTAAAAATTTCAATAAACTTGCTCTTAATCGATTATTTCGCCTTAAAAGATCATAAATTTTCTTTTTTACCAATCACTTACCCCTAAAATAAAATTTATTCTCAACCAATCATTTTTCTTTAATTGACAATATTTCCACTCTCCCAGTTATATTCACTACTTTTCATAAAAATCACCGACTTATATCGACATTCAACAGAATAAATTTCTTGAAAACCCCTAAAACGATCATAAATTCATCTCTTGACCAATTATTGTCGTTTTAAAATAAAATAAAATTTACTCATAACCAATCATTTCCTTTCATCTATTTAGTAGATATCTTTAACTTTCCACTTTTTTCAGTAATTTCAACGATTTTAGTCACTTAATATACTCTTACACTAATATTAGAACTTCTTTACCGACAATTTGCTTCGTAGAATACATTTCTAATTAAAATTCCCCTTTTTTAAATTCTATTGAAAAATATCAAATAAATGTAAAAATTAACTTGTTATTTTCAATTAAAATTTAATTAATTTTAAATAAATTAAATTACAACCTATCAATTTTCCGTTGAATGGTTACAGGAGGGGATTTTTCTGCGTCTTCATTTGGATTGAGATAAAACATAGATGGGTCCTGTTCGTTTCTAAATATAGTGTTGAAGTATCACTAATGGAATCATTGGAAAATGATGGACTCCTAATTCTATTATCTCGTTTGAAATAAGTGTTTGACGAATTTTTTATTTGCTTGAATATGTTGCCAGAATCAAATTGTGGTGATTTTTGATGGAAAATGTTGGGTATCGATAACAATTTTGTAATACTTTTTTTATTGGTAAAATTCAGATCTTTATGATAATTTTAAGAGAATTTAATCGATTGAATACATTGTTTACATATTTTTAATATGATTAAAATGAATATAAGTGGGAATATTGTCATTTAAAGATAAATGATTGGTTGAGAGTAAATTTTATATTATTTTAGGGTGGAAATGATTGGTTAAGAGAAATAATCGAAAAATAATCGATAAAGAGTAAGTTTATTGATATTTTTAATTGGGATGAGTCGGTTAAAAAGTGTAGTTTAAAGAGTAAGGGTTATATACATTTGGAATATTGTTGATTTGTTATGGAAAATAATTAATATAGCTGGAAATATTGTTATTTGACGAAAAATGATTGGTCAAGAGGGGAATTTATGATATTTTTGAAGGAATTTATTTGGATGGATATCGATATGTGGTTGAAAAGAGCGTAGAAATAATGTAATTCAATGAGAAATAATTGGTTTAGAGTAAATTTTATATTATTTTAAGGGAGAAATGATTGGTTAAGAAGAGAATTTATGATCTTTTAAGGGGAACTAGTCGGTTTAATTTTTAAGATACTTAGGAAATTTGCTACTTTTTTTATTTATTTAAGGTTAATTAGAATGTACCGATAAGATTTTGGTTAATTTTAATAATATTATTGGAATCTGAATAAAATATACGATAAGAGTTTGGTTCTAAGAAATTGTTTGATCCATGTAATTATTTGTATTCAAGTAATTAAAATATTTGTAATTTAATTTAATTAAAAACTACAATGTACTAGTATTTAAAAATTTTTGATACCCATTATTTATGTTTTTATTGACAATTTTCTGAATAATTTTAATAATTATGATTATTTCCAGCAATTAAAAATTAAAGATTTATTAATTATTTATTGACAAATCATACAAATAAATACTGAGATCAGTCAATCACATATATTTTCATCAAACGAATACCTTTTTTCTTAAAATTTTTCTACTGTGTTGAAACTTTTTTTTAAATTTTTATTCAAAGTATTAACAAATTTTTTTTTAAAGATCTATCAAAACTTGTCAAAAATTATAATACTTTGGTAATTTTAATAAGTATTACTCAATAATTACAATTTTCTTACCAATTTGTTGACGGTTTTATTTTAAAATTTCTAAAACGTTCTAACAATATTTACAAATTAATCAGTTTTATTAAAAATTGAACAACTTAAAATATTTCTCACAACTTTAATCAAATTCTATTCACCAGCTAATCATAATTTAAGGATGTTTTATTTTTACAAAACCAAATATTTTACAACAATTAAACATACATATTTGAATTTTCAGTAGATTTTATCTGTATATATTAGTACACAAGTACCTGTTCCGTGTAGTTTTTAAGCTTTGTTAGGAATTTAACTTATTTAGTGGTTGGTAGATAATCATTTAATTTCTATTAAAGTGGTATATGATAATTATTTTATGGATTAACTATATTCAATGATTTTTAAAAACTTAAAAGTCTAATAATTTTCTATAAATATATGAAACTTTATTTCAAGTATCATGAAAATAATATATTTTAAGTTTCTTAAATTAATTTCACAAAACTTAAAATATATTATATCTAATTATTAGATTAACAACCACTTATACTTACAGTGATGTCCAATAATGAATATTAAGAACTTTGTTATAATATTCAGAAATAATTAGACACTTTGAATTAAATAATTTGTTATATAATTTATGACTTTTGAAAAGATTGTAACTGGTGACCATGCCGAAAAAATTGAAACGTTTCATGCGGTAACATGAATTTAGAATTGGAAGCTGATTATGGAATCTTTGCCAATACATGCAAAAGACATTTTAAATTTTAATGACGGAAGCAGAACAATGGCTCAAAGGCTTTAAAGATTGGATGCTACTTAATGATTTGAATTTAGTAAGTATTTTTTTAAGTATCCTTTGGAAAGAATATAAAGACATCTCCACAACTAGTGAAAATGCTCGTGAATGGTTTAACGACACGTTTACAAAAAGAAGTCTATTGGTGGGTTTCTGGGTGTTGATATCTTGAAACTATATGGTTGTTACCCAGACAACCCTATACAAATATATTTTGCTTGCCACTCGGGACCAGTTGCTAAGCAACGTTGGAACTGTGTTCGAGTGGGTAAATCGTCCGCAAAAAGTGAGCGCTATTGCTAATGCTATAATTGACTGAACGATCCATGGGTCCAACGAGCTTCCGATAGAAGACCTGTGCTCAATTTCGATTTTTAGGTCCCATTATTCTCTTATCTCTTTCAAATGTTAACCTATACTCTCATATCCTTTATCTTTATGTCTATTCCCATAGTTTTTCTTATCGTTTTCCGTGTTGATGATTATTCTATGGCCTGTACACCCTTTGTTAAGTTAAATATTCCCACAGTTTATCTTCTACCCTTATCCCTATTATAACTACAAAGTAGGTAGTTAGGAGCACACTGCAACATAAAAAATTGCATAATAAAATATGGGGAGGGGGGTTTATTTACAGATTATTTTCTGTGTGTATTGATTACTTAATGATTTAATCAACTTAATTAATTTTGTGTGTATTTTTTTTTCAAATTTTATTATGTGTATTTTTTAGTAAAATTTCTAATTTATTTTCGTATTTATTTTCAATTTTGAAATATAATTTTTTTAAGTATTTCTAATTAAATTTTTTAGTAAAATTTCTAATTAAAATTTTTTCTGTTTATTTTTATCAATGTAGTTTTTTATATAAGATTTTAAAAATATGATTTTTATATATAAGTTTAATTTAAATTATCTACGATTTTAAGTAGAACTTTCAGTATAATTTTATCGATGAATTTTTTATAAATGATTTTTAAAAATGAATTTTTTAGTATAATTTTTAATATAATTTAAAATATAATTTTTCAAAGTAATAAATTTTTAACATAATTAAATATTGAAAATTTTTTATACAAGGTTTGTTTTCAGTATAATTTTATCGATGAATTTTTATATATGATTTTTTAAGATAAAATTTTAAGTGTATTTTAAGATGATAATGTGTATTTTAAAATTAAATTTTTTAAGAATTACATATTTTTAATTAAAGTATTTTAACGGAAATTTTTAGTTTGATTTTTGAATTAATTTTTAATAAAATTTTTAACAAAATAATTATTAAATTTTTATGATAAAATATGTAATGTTTTAAATGATTTAAAATATCTTTAATTAATTTTTTATATTTAAAAATAATTTAAATATATATTCAATAAATTAATTTTTTTAAAAATAATTATTTAATAATTAGTTTGCAAATTACAATAATATACATTATTAAAAAGTCATGAATAGCAACCAAATTATTGAAGCACAACAAATATATATTTCTAATTTACAATACGAATTAGAAAACGCACAAAGACATTGTGACACATTAAATGATTTATATTTTTTAGTATCTAATATAAATATTGGTTTACGAGATCAAGTTTCTGCACTTGAAATCAATGTGAACAATTTAACTCAACATAATGTTTAATTACGAGAAAGATTAATAAATAATCGGGAATCGACAGACTAATCAGATGACTTGGGAATCGATCAAATATCAAACAACAATGTTCAAATCAATTCCGAAAATGAATAATATTTAATAATAATAAATTTGAAATTCAAAATTTGTGTTTTTTTTACTAATTTTTAAACTTTGTAATAAAAATAAATCAACAAATAAAAACAAATTTATACTGTAATGTTTATTTAATAAAAATCTTCATCTTCTTCATCGTCGTCAGTGAACTGTACATCATCTATATCTATTAGTTCTTCCTCAAAGTTAGGTTGCTGAATTTCATTTGTTGTAATTTCGTCACCTGTTACAATTTCTCCAATAATTTCATCATCAGCGACAATATCTTCATCTGCGTCAATTTCTTCAGATATATTTATATGCCCGTATGCTAAACTTTTATTTTTACCCACCCAAACCCTTTTATCATCTCTATTTGTAAGTGCTACTTTACTATTTTTAAAACTATAAAGTTGATGATTTTTCTAAATACCTTCAATACAATATGAACTATTTAAATTTCCCTATTACATATACGTTCAAAGTAATGTTTATTTTAATTTAATTTGATTAATAATTTTTTAGGAATCAGTTAATTTAAAAGCTTATGATTACAATATTATGATTGGAAACATTGAAGAGGAAGATCGAAAAAATATTTCAGAAATACTCCATTTGTTGAATAACGAAATGGCTTTTAATGAAAAATTTTCATTTATTAATTGTGAAAATCAATTGAAGGATCAAGTACAAGATAATAAAAAATATAAAATTCGGATAACTATTAAAGGATTCAAGATTAACAATTCTATTATCAAACCTATTTGGAAAATTCTAAATGTTGTTGAATAAATTTTTTATCTTTTTAAAGTTGAGTTTTGTTGATTTTTATAATTTGTAATTAATAGTAAACACGCCATTTAAAAATAGTTTACCTCGAGTATCTATTATTTTAATAAAAAAGTTTTGAGCCGGGATAATTATTGACAAATTATATTCAAAAACTTGCTCTCTTATATAATATAGTGGTCAGTTTTTAAATAAAAAAATCAGATGGTCTGCCCTTATTTTTGATTAATAATAATAAAGAGGCATCAGTCCTTCATTATTGCTAAAAATTCATGTTTTTAAATAAAAAAAACAAGGGTCTGCCCTTATTTTTGATTAATAATAATAAAGAGGCATCAGTCCTTCATTATTGCTAAAAATTCATGTTTTTAAATAAATAAAACAAGGGTGTGCCCTTATTTTTGATTAATAATAATAAAGGGGCATCAGTCCTTCATTATTGCTAAAAATTCATGTTTTTATATTAAAAAAAATCAAGAGGTAGGCTCTTATTTTTGATCAATAATAATAATGGGCATCAGTTGTTCATTATGATTAAATATATAACATGAAAAAAATATATAATAAAATCCAATAAAAAACTTACATTTTTCAACATTAATTGCATTATTCCCTTCAGAATCAGAGAATGGCAAACTTCTATCTAAAGAAATATTAAATCAATTGATAATTTAATAAATTATTACTTGATTCGATATTTGTTAGTATTGGTTGATAACCTAATAATAAATTAAAATGAATTTAAAATAAATTCTAATCTTACTTAAATTTTGATAAATTGAATCATTTTGGATGAATTGTGGGTAATTTGTGTAACCTAATAATAAATTAAAATGAATTTAATATAAATTCTAATCTTACTTAAATTTTGATAACTTGGATCATTTTGGATGAATTGTGGGTAATTTGTGTAACCTAATAATAAATTAAAATGAATTTAATATAAATTCTAATCTTACTTAAATTTTGATAACTTGGATCATTTTGGATGAATTATGGGTAATTTGTGTAACCTAATAATAAATTAAAATGAATTTAATATAAATTCTAATCTTACTTAAATTTTGATAACTTGGATCATTTTGGATGAATTGTGGGTAATTTGTGTAACCTAATAATAAAATTTAATAAAATTATAAAAAAATAAAATATTACTTAAATTTTGATAACTTGGATCATTTTGGATGAATTGTGGGTAATTTGTGTAACCTAATAATAAATTAAAATGAATTTAATATAAATTCTAATCTTACTTAAATTTTGATAACTTGGATCATTTTGGATGAATTGTGGGTAATTTGTGTAACCTAATAATAAAATTTAATAAAATTATAAAAAAATAAAATCTTACTTAAATTTTGATAACTTGGATCATTTTGGAAGAATTGTGGGTAATTTGTGTAACCTAATAATAAATTAAAATGAATTTAATATAAATTCTAATCTTACTTAAATTTTGATAACTTGGATCATTTTGGAAGAATTGTGTGTAATTTGTGTAACCTAATAATAAAATTTAATAAAATTATAAAAAAATAAAATCTTACTTAAATTTTGATAATTATTTCCTCCATTTGCAGTTTGAGGATAATTTTGTGGATAAAATCCATTTTGTTGTGGAAATAATAAATTTTCTAAAATATAAGGTAATTCTTATTAGAATATAAATTAAAAATTACGTGATTCATATTTGTTGTTATTGTTATTAAAGTTGTTCATTTTCTAAAATTGAATAATAATAATTATAAATTAAAAAGAAAATTAAACTTACAAATTAAACTGTTTTGTAAATTATGAAAAATTATAAAAAATGTTTTTTGATATATTCAAATGTGTGTATTTATTTTTGATCAATCAAAATCATCCACATCTGTAATTGTATTAATCAACACACATTACCAATCTACACAAAATCATATTAGGAAATAAACACAATGATACAAAAATTTATTTAGTGAACATTGATTTTAATCAAGCTAAGCAATGTTGGCCACAAGTTTTGGTCAATGGATTCTGATAGCGAATTCGATTGTATTTAATTGGCATCAACATTGATTCGAGTTTTGATATCAATAAAGGGGGATAATAGAATCCCATTGGATCAAATACATATATTGTATCTGGTTTCACGTAAATAGCGAGCCAATGTTCTCCACCGAGATTAGCTGATTGAGTATTTACAATCAAAGCTTTGTTGATATTGATATATGGAATTTTATCCAATGGAAAAACACCAATAAAATTTTTTCCAATTAGTTTTTTAGCAATAGTTTGTATCTGAATAGAACTAAAATTAATTAAATTAACTAATTAATTAAATTACTTACTTCATTTTTAACCATAACTAATAATACTTTGGTTTATAGTGTGTGTTCAACAATGTTTGTCAAACAAGTACTGTGCGGCTTGATGTGATTTGAATTTCTTTTTCAAAAACTCCGTATACAAGTACTGATACAGATTCGGTTAATGGATTTTCAAATTTTATATCCAATCGTAAATTTTCACTTTGAGGTAACTGACTTTGATTAAGATCAAAATCAGGTGCCAATACAAATGTAAAAAAGGGATATTTATTTTTAAATTCAGACAAGGTAATACCACAATTCATATTTTTACTAAGATAACCCATATTCCTAACAATACTTTGCATATAACTAGAACTATAATTATCATTGGCAAAATCTTGACTATATTTTTCACGATAATCATTTCCTTTACTTAATGTTAAAGACTTGACATTAAAGTGTTCAAATATTGAAAATGTTTCCAAATACGATCCTCCATATCTTTTATTTCCCTTGGAAAGCAACAAGAATAAAATTTGGTAGTCGTCTATCACCAAATATTTGCTCCTTATAAAATAAAGATGAGCCCATTGGCAATGAAAATTGAACAACTTCCTTACTTTTCATTGGATAAATTGCATTTCTATTAGCAAGCCCAATTTGATGACCAGCTAAAACTGACGGTTCAACACGAACTCTTCTAACCATCAACTTTGCATCTAATAATATTATTTGTGGAATTATTTTTGTACATGTTAAACTTCTTTCAGTATTGGATCTTGTTAATTTAATTTGAACACTAACACCAGGTAATAAATATTTTGGTTGATCAAAGAAATCTAATTGAAGTGGGGAACAAACACTGATTGGTTTTGATTTTGAAATCCAAATTTTTCTTTTTGTGTCATTTTCATCGAAACCCATTCCACCTAAACAAGTATGTTTTGTATCATGATTGTAATTAATAATAGTTTCAATCATTGCCTTGTGTGCGAATACATCATTACTTCCTTCAATTTTAGTAGAATTGAAAATTACTTCAACATCTTTAAAAAGAGTTTGAAAAAAGAAATTGTTTGCTGTAACATCTGATTCATTAGATAAATTTTCCCCATTGCTATTTACAACTTTCATTTGGATGTAGAGTAATGTATCGTTCAAATCCAAGTATTCGGTTTGAGAGCTATTAATGTAAAATTGAATTGAGGTGTTTCCCGGATCTGTAATCGAATTCACTGGATAAATATCTTCAAAGGAACCATTTTCAATTACTGCTTGAGGAGATGGTCTATCAAAGATGCATAATTCTGATTTTGCACTAATCATGACTGGAATATAGTTCCGTATCCTTTCATTCTTTTGTTTATATGTTTCTTGATAATTTTTCGACGTTTAATTGTTCCACCTTTTTGTTCTTTATTAAATACATCAGAAACTTTGTTAATAATAGAAGGTAAGTGTTCCATTACAGATGGTATAGAATCTTTAATTTCAGATATTGCATTTGATTTTAAAGCAGGTAAGAATTGTGTATTATTATTTATTACGTCATTAGCAGTTTTCATACCAAAATTTCCAATACGTTTAAGAATAGGTAGTGCAAATCGTCCAATTGTTTTTAACCAACCAGATCCATACTGTTTACCTACAAAATAAGGTAAATCCCCACCATTTTGATGAGTGCTATAAAAGTTTACAATGTCTGGATTACTCATTTATTTTACGGAAATTTAATGTCAAGTAAGTTTTGTCTTGTTTACCAAATATATGTTTTCCACAGTCATCACGAATATTGATTTCTATATTGTTTATATACGAGGATGATACTGGTAAATACATTGGATTTTTCTCAATGAATTGAACAAGGTCGTCTTTTTTATGTTTTTCTATCCAAACACATTTAAGAAGCGGAACACTTAATTCACCCACAAGAATTGGTTCAATAATATTTGAAAATCATCATTTGTATATTTCTTTGCATTATAGTTGGTAAACTAGATCCAACAATGATCTTTTCATTATAAAATTCCTCAATTAATCCCAAACTATGAGCCAACAGTTTACTAAATTTAACACTTTTAACATCTTCTTCCAATTCAATTTTAACAAGTTGATCTTGTTTAATTTCACAAGACTTGAAAGGATGAGGATAAGATGTCATTAACTGATCAGTAACTTGTGAAAGTTCAGTAATGAATAAATTTTCTTTAAATGTCTCAGTATACTCTACATCATAACAATAAGTTATAGTTAATCGTATAGTATCAAATTTCGATTTCTTATTTGGTATACGTATCTGAATCAATTCGTCATTAAAATCTACTTCTTTTTTATTAAATCCCAAGCAATTAGCTTCTTCAATACTATCAAATGTTACTTTGAATGGAAAATATTTACAATTAATGTCCAAAATTTTATTGTCAATATATATCAGATAAAATGTAGAGTTGTGACTAATTGTATAGTTTCCTTCAATATAATAAAAATATTCATAACTATTATGTAATGTACTCTTGGTATATTTGATACAAGAGTTGTTATAAAATGGAAAATTATTGTACACAAAAGTGAATTCAGTTAAAGCAACTTCCCATTCACCTTCCAAGTAAATATGATTTGGAAATTCTACATTAAACTTTCCAGCTTCATTATTTGGAAATGTAAGTGGACAACTATTACTGGGTAAATTCACGTAAAAATCTCTTTTATTCATTTACTTTTCTAAAATGTAACGATAAACGTGTTTTGGTATCTTTGCTAAATTTTATTAATTTCCCACTATCATCTCGAATATTAATTTCAATGATGTTTATAGTTGAATACGATACTGGAAGGTACATTGGATTCTTCATTTCTAATTGTACAATTTCTCCTTGATCATATTTTTTAATCCAAACTGATTTTAATAGTGGAACTCTAACATCACCAACATTTATTGGTTCGATAATATTTGAATAAATGAACATTTGTTGATGATGATGTAATAATTTCGGAATTTTAGTGCCTAGTATAGTGCCTGTAAAGTTTGAATATTTTAATCCCAAAAATTTAGACAAATTTGTGTCAAAAGATATATTTGTAATGTCATCTGCAAGTGTTATTTTGACCAATTCATTATCTTGAATTATTAATTCTTTAAAAGGAGAAGGATTAAATGACAACAAATGACCTTGTAATTCCGATAAAGTGTTTATGAATAAATTATCTTCAAAATATTTTTCAAATTTTGATTTTTCTTCGTAACTTATTATTATCCCAAATTGTTCCATAACACCATCATCAGTAAATTTTGGTAATTTTATTCGACAATGATCCTCTTCACAAATGATTGATGTAGATTTTAGTCCTAAACTAAACGCATGTTGAATATCGGGGAATGTTACTTTAAATGGAACATGAGGACAGACAATAACCAAATTCTCATATTTTTCAATAAATATGTCAACATCTGGAGTATATTTTGGATTTATTAATTCATAAGTATGATTTTGATTATTTATTTTCACTACCACACTTTACCGATTCATAACGTATACAAGAATTACTATAATACGGAAAAGGATTATACACAAAAGTGAAATCAATCAATGCAACTTCCCATTCACCATCCAAGTAGACAGAATTTACTTGTACATTAAAATTACTAGTTTCGTTATTAGGATAAATAAGTGGACAACTATTACTAGGTAAAATCATATAAAACTGGTTTTCTTTCATAATATTTATTTAATCAATTGAGATGAGGATATCCAAGTTGGAGTTTTGTATCAATGCCACTTAACATAGTATTGTTAATATTTACCAACATTTTTGGTTTTTAAAATCTTTTGAATTCTAAATTACTTGGAATTACTTGGAGTTCTTGTTCGTAGAATTTTCCACTAATTTCTTTATTTTCATGATCTGCTATTAAATACATTACAGGATTCTGTTTTGTATCTATTTTCTTTATTAAATATACTTCATCGCTCCAATTGTTGTCAAAATTCTTGTATTTTGGCTTTTCGATTTTTTCTTTCTTTAATGTTTGGTTTCTGTTGTTGTCTGTAATGTCAACAGGTCTGAGACCATTTAATCCTTTATGTGGCGAATGATTGTAACTAAAAATAATTTTTGGTAAAACATGTATCCAAGTTTTATTACCTTGATGCACAAAGTATTTTTTCAATCTTTCTCTCAAAGTTTGATTAAATCTTTCAACATAACAAGCTTTTAATTGCGAGAATACAGAGTAATGATTGGCTTTGATAACTTCTTTTACTTTGCTATCATAAAATTCTTTACCTAAAATACATTAAAATAAATAATTAATTAAATTTATTACCCAAATCAGTCTGTAGATTGTGAGGTTGTCCATCTTTAAATAATTTTTTAATTGCAATGGCCATTTCATTAGCAGATTTAGTTTTTGTTGGAATAGCACGGACATATCTACTGAAAACATCAATACATGTTAAAATATATTTGTACCCCTTGTTGATTCTCGAATAAGGTATCATTTCCATCAAATCCATTTGCCACAAATCATTTATTCCTCTTGTTTTGTATCGTCTGGTTGGGAACCTTTTCAACATCGGTTTATTTAAACTATATGCTAGTTGGTCCGATAACCATTTTTGAGTCTCTTTTTTAGAATTAATCACTCTTTTTGTTAATTTTTCTACACCACCAAAACCATCTGGATCTTTTGGATTTGTCCAGATTGTTCTGAGTGGATTTTTGGTTAATTGATCCTTCATTAATACAACAAGATGTTAAAATATGGACAACTTTATCTGGTTTAGAGTATTGTAAACCCATTAAGATCTTATGGATGAAATTGCACTAATTGCAGATAAAACTATAGGAATTAATGTACCCAAGAACCCACCCTTTTGTTTATACATTATTCTTTTCATTAAACGTCTATTTTTAGTGTTTACCAATGATAAAAGGGATCTCTTATGTCTTTGTAATACCACTCTTTTAGCTTTACTAATATTGACATTACCTCGAACTATATTTACAATAACTTCAAGCAAATCGTCAATAACAAATGAAGGGAAAGCTTGTAAAATTGCTATTCTTTTATTATTTTGAGCCTTTACCAATGCATTGAAATATGGTAGACTACGTTCAAATTTCATGTTTACTATTTACAATTAATTATTATTGTTTATAATTTGATCCACTTCTTTTTTAGAATCTTCTTCTTTTTTAGATTCTTCTTTCTTTTGATTTGGTTTTACGAATAACTTTTTTGGGTTGAATTTCGTTTTTGACAAGTACTTTTTTAAATGACATGATTGATAATCATTTATTTGTTTTCAATTTTGTTTATAAATCGTAACCCCTTTTTCATTAAAAATATCTGTTCGGATACGTAAATCGTCACTACATTGTTGTGTAAAGTCAAAGAATAAATATCCATGGGGAACGCTTGTAGCATCTTGGAATGATTCAATTAAAAATTTTCTATTGTTTGGATAAGCTTGCCTGGCTAAGAAATCTATAATCGTTTGATCGCGAGGATTTTTGAAAATAACTAGGTATTGAACATTTAAATTACGAGTTCGATGACTTCCTCCTTGATGAAATAAATTTTGAGTTATGAAAATAACAGTAACTCCACAATGTCTACTGATTTTTGTGAACAAATTATTGAAATCTTTTTCCTTATTTGCTTCTTGATACAAATCATTTATAATTATTACATCGCCTCGACGTAACCTAGATGACCAGTTTTTATCAAATCCCTTAAATATTGTCATTTTCAATTTACAAAATTGATTTTGTGTCAATCCATGTTCTTCGTCTGCACCTCTATGCCAATATATTTTATTGAATTTTGATTTGAACATGTTTGACTGCAATAAATTACATACAAATAAAGTTTTTCCGCTCACACTAGGCCCTACAATTTGATATACTGCATCATTTCTTAATTCCATTTAATTTAATTTAATTTAATTTAATTTGTTTATAATTTGATATACTGATTCATTTATTTTGATATCAGAAAATGATTAGTAATATTAATTATAGAGGAAAATGTGAAGTAACTGGAATGAAGTTCCCGACCGGAAAACCTCAACATGTAGTGGATAGAAGTGGAAAATATCCAATCTTATTCTTCAAGAGCGGAAAATGCAGGGTAATGGGTTGCAAAAGACCATTACAGGCAGGAGATCTCAAATATCAGATTAAAGATTTACAAATTCAATCATTATCTTTGAATATTGACATGGGTTGTAGAATCAACTTGTACGAATTGTATTACAAAACACAAAACATTTACGAACCGGAATTGTTTCCTGCATTAAGACTTGTCAAGTATAATCCACTTTGTGTGAATGTATTTGCAAGGGGAAAAGTCGTTGTCATGGGGATAAAAACACTTGAATACAACAGCCTAGTACAAGAAATATTTAATTTTATAAAATCAAAAACTAATAATCTTAATACCGACGAAGAAATACTAGATTATTTATTAAGCACTGATTGTGTTTAAATAGATTCAATTCTGACGATTGTAAAAATTAAAAATGATCGACGAGCAAAAAGCATACGTATTCGAAACAATTCTGTTGAAGATGGAAGAACTGTTTCCGAATATGAAAAACAAACTTTCCTATTGTGCTCCTGAATACTTGGCTACACGGATCTATCAAATGACAGGAATCAACATCGAAGAAATTGTACGGATGCACTACGAATCAGTTCAAGGATCTGGTTTGAAATTTCCATTTAGATGCAGATGCTTCAGAGACTACAAAAAGAAGGAAGTTGTACATATTTTGTTGGCTGAGCTAAGAAGAGCTTATTATAAGCAGATTTGTGATGATGTAAATAAATTTTGATCTTTTACGAGTTTATTTTATGTGATTATAGTTTTTATAGTTTTTTTTTATAAAGATTTTAATTGGTGGAATTATTATTATTATTATTATTATTATTATTATTATTATTATTATTATTATTATTATTATTATTATTATTATTATTATTATTATTATTATTATTATTATTATTATTATTATTATTATTATTATTATTAATAATAAATAATTAAATAAATTTGGCAACGATATAATTAAACGATAACGCCAATAAAAAACCTTTCGTACGATATATTTCGATAGCACAGCTATCATCTTCAGGTACTCAAAACCAACTAAAAATATTATGAATTAACATTTAATTTAAACAAATTATTTTTTATTAATTTAATTTTTTAATAAATAAATATTTTTAAAAATATATTTTAAATTAATTTTAAATTTTAAATTTTTTACTTATATTCTAATTTTTTAAAAATTAATGTAATTTAAAATTTTCAATTATTTTAATAATATTAAAAAAACCAAACATGATTTAACATACGTAAACTATTTAAAAACATTCAAAACATTCGTAGTCACAGCACTTTGCACATTAATCTTTGGATCCAATGACCTTATCAGCAATGCTTCACATATCACGCGTTCCCAATAACTATTAAAACTTCTCAACAAAATTCTAAAATCAGACATTCCTATATCACTTTTACAGCCTCTATTGTGTTCACTAATATTGGTCAAACACTTCAATCGACAATGCTCTAGAACTCGAGTACAGAGATGACGGGAAGTCTCTCCAATGTATGTGGCATTACACCCATTACATGTAAATTGATAAACGAGATCAGAACACAATCCAACCGGAGTTTTTGATTTATTAATAAACATATTGCGTACCTTACACGAATTAGAGACGATCTTATACTCTAAATTTCCTATCAGTTTACCCAACTTCCTCTTATAATTTGTAAAGCCTTCAGAGTACGGCAATACTAACACATATTTAGGCTCAATTTTTTTATATCCATTTTTACCATCACCCAGATCAACACTCAATTCACACCCATCCGACAAATTAGATTCAGACTTTCCACAACATGGATCCTTAGGATTTTTAATCAATTTATCAACAGTTTCTTTTATCATCAACAATAAAAATGATTTAGAATATCCATTCTTTATAAACAACTCAACCAATTTATCAACACTTTTTACCGAATTAGCAAAAGTAGAAGATAAAGCCCATGAACGATAAATCAATCCTTTCACCATATTTCTCTTACACTTAAATTCACAAAAGCTTTCTGGAGAAGTATAAAGACCAGTATAAGATCGTCTCTAATTCGTGTAAGGTACGCAATATGTTTATTAATAAATCAAAAACTCCGGTTGGATTGTGTTCTGATCTCGTTTATCAATTTACATGTAATGGGTGTAATGCCACATACATTGGAGAGACTTCCCGTCATCTCTGTACTCGAGTTCTTGAGCATTGTCGATTGAAGGGTTTGACCAATATTAGTGAACACAATAGAGGCTGTAAAAGTGATATAGGAATGTCTGATTTTAGAATTTTGTTGAGAAGTTTTAATAGTTATTGGGAACGAGTGATATGTGAAGCATTCCTGATAAGGTCATTGGATCCAAAGATTAATGTGCAGAGTGCTGTGACTACGAATGTTTTGAATGTTTTTAAATAGTTTACGTATGTTAAATCATGTTTGTTTTTTTAATATTATTAAAATAATTGAAAATTTTAAATTACATTAATTTTTAAAAAATTAGAATATAAGTAAAAAATTTAAAATTTAAAATTAATTTAAAATATATTTTTAAAAATATTTATTTATTAAAAAATTAAATTAATAAAAAATAATTTGTTTAAATTAAATGTTAATTCATAATATTTTTAGTTGGTTTTGAGTACCTGAAGATGATAGCTGTGCTATCGAAATATATCGTACGAAAGGTTTTTTATTGGCGTTATCGTTTAATTATTATTATTATTATTATTATTAATATTTTGTTAAAGCTAAATTGCTTTGATCGTTATCAACGTGTATAAAAAATTTCATTATAAAATTTATTACTTTGAAAAATTATATTTTAAATTATTTATATTAAAAATTATACTAAAAACTTCGTCTTAAAAAATCATTTATAAAAAAAAATCATTGATAAAACGAAACTGAAAACAAACCTTGTATAAAAAATTTCATTATAAAATTATGTTAAAAAATTTTTACTTTGAAAAATTATATTTTAAATTATTTTAAAAATTATACTAAATACTTCGTCCTAAAAAATCATTTATAAAAAATTCATCGATAAAAATATACTGAAAATTCTACTTAAAATCGTAGATAATTTAAATTAAACTTATATATAAAAATCATATTTTTAAAATCTTATATAAAAAACTACATTGATAAAAATAAACAGAAAAAATTTTAATTAGAAATTTTACTAAAAAATTCAATTAGAAATACTTAAAAAAAATTATATTTCAAAATTGAAAATAAATATGAAAATAAATTAGAAATTTTACTAAAAAATACACAAATAATAAAATTTGGAAAAAAAAATACACACAAAATTAATTAAGTTGATTACATCATTAAGTAATCAATACACACAGAAATTAATCTGTATAAAACCCCCCATATTTTATTATGCAATTTTTTATGTTGCAGTGTGCTCCTAACTACCTACTCTACAATGTTCCCTATTATTGATACTAGCATTATCATTGTTACTATTATATGTATTACCTTTATTAATTGTTACTACTATTACATTTATTATTATTCTTATTACTATATAATTACGACTACATTTATTATATTACTACTATTATTATTATTACTATTATTATTATCCTAATTATGATCATTATTATTATTATTATTATAATTACCATTATCCCTATTATTATCATTATTATTATCAAAGTTTTGTGTAGGGATTCGTCCTTATTCCTCGGCTTTAAGAAAATATTTTACCTATATAAGATTTAGCTGTAACCCATCCTTATTTTTTATCTTTCGATAAAGTATTTTGTTAATTAGGAAAAATTTAACAGTGATCCACCCTTATTTTTCGGTGTTATCGGATTATCATACTAACAATTGAGCTGCATTCCGCTTTTATTTTACTATTTTCGATAAGTATTTTAATGGATTCGGAAAATTTGAGCAGCGTTCCGCCCTTATCCTACAGTTTATAAGAATATTATACTCACAATCGAACCCCATTTCACTTTTGTTTTTTTATTTTCTATAAGTGTTCTAATCAATTCGGAAAATTTGAGCAGCGTTCCGCCCTTATTTTACAGTTTTTATGATAAATGTTTTAACTATTTCCGAAAGTTTGCGCAGCGTTCTGCCCATATTTTCCGTTTCGATTCAATATAATTTATTTAATTCGTATATATTATTTAAAAACATTATTTTTCATGATTTTGGTCGTTCGGAATAATCTTTTTCCTATGGCTATTTATTTTAACTGTTGCAACGATTTCGCACGAACTATTGACGATTATACACGCACTTACACAGTTCGATAAAATTAAATGTTACCATCTAAATTTGATAAAAGTTTCGAGGCGTAATCGTATATTCTTCATATAAATTTTACATTCATATCATAAAATTCCATAAAGATTCTCCATATAAACTCTTCATTTCATATCATAAAATTCCATAAAGATTCTTCATATAAACTCTTCATTTCATATCATAAAATTCCATAATTGTAAGCAATTGAACAACACTACCGAAAAGTAATACCACAAATCGACAACAGTAATTTAAAATCAATCTAACCAGCTACAGCTAACAGTAGAATTAAATTTGTCTTTACACACAGCCTGTTAATTTTGGTCTGATCTAGTCTGGTCAATTTTGCTGTACACAGTCTGTCAATTTGGTTGAAATTTGGTTGTCAATTTTGTGCTGAAAATTTGTGAAAACACATCAGTATATATACTTACAATTCGACCTCAACCTTGCGTGTTATTTTTATGGCGATTAAACAATTTTGACCTTGAAATTATTTGTGTTATCTAAATTAAATTTTTATTAATTTCTTAATTTAAATTGGTAATTTATTTTTAACATTTTTAAATAAATTTATTCAACCAAAAAATATTTTATTTTTATTCATTTAATTCATTAATTTTTACTTTTTTATAAATGGTCATTTTACGGTCAAATTTTTCTTGTTATTATGTTATGTTTTATGTAGATTTCGTGCGGTTCTTGATGCATTTTGTATTTATTTTATTTTACTTTTATGTTTTTTAATTTTATATTTATTTATATTCTCTCATATTTTAAAATGTTTAGTTGGTGTTGTATATTGAGTTCGGAACGACCGTTTGAAAGAAAATATATCGACTAAATCCAATATTACAAGAAAAGAAATTTAGCAAAGGTATATGAAGCACAAGAAGGTTACGCTACGAAAGAACGATTTGCAGAAGTCCAAGCAGTAGTTATATCGACTTATGCAAACGTTATTCAAGATAAACAGAAGGAAAAGAATCAAAAATCTTTTAATAACAGAATATACCCAAATCTTCAAACAGAAATAACTTACCAAAAATAGAAATAAGAGAAACGAAAGACCACCACCTTTAGTTTCAATGAAACATATCCGAGGAAGATTTATAATAGATGTTGTGGTTTACCGGAATAGGTAGAAGATAGGTTAAAACCTGGTCAATGCTTTTGTTGTGAACAAAATTACCATATGCGATTTGAATGTCCATTGAAATAAAAGTGCTTAATATGTGGCAATGAATGTCATTCGTTTAGAAGTTGCAATTTGTTAGTGAAATCACAAAGTAATACACAAAGACTAGAACGAAGAGTTTATTGTATACACGAAGAAAACGATGATAGATCAAATGAATTTATTGAACAACTTATTCATAATGTTGAGACGAAAAAAACCAAGAATACCCTGTTGCTTACATTTCGTCAGTAGGGTCGAGACAGTAGATGAGTTTAAAAACAAAATGTTGAAAAAAAGGATGTGATGTTTAAGAAAGATGATGACATAATGTGGAGTTTGATGTAAAAAATGGATTTCATGTAGAGATGCTATGGGATTCAGGAGCTTCAATCAGTGTGATGAGTGAGAATTTTTGGAGATTGATTGGCAGTCCATTATTAATAGACAGTAGAATACGGTTGAGTGGAGTATTTCAAAAGAAGTTGAGAAACCTTTCGGAAGCGTTAAAATCGTTGCAAAAAAGAACAAAATATTTTGTAAATTGAATGTTATTATTGTTAGGAAAATTCATCCAGATTTTATAGGAGGAGTGGTCACAATGAAAATATTTCAGATGGAGTTTAAGGAAGTCAATAATATTGAATCCTTGTAAGCTAACAATAGATTTACAGATTCAGATCGGTTAAAGATTCAGATTACGTTATTGAAACTCAAGTTGGACAAGAATTCGAAGTTTGGTACCTTAATATTTAAGTTTAGCAACATTTTTATGGCATAGAGATTTGAGTTAGGTCATACAAAAGTAATAACACATGAAATAAAGACTTCAGGTCCTCCAATTTTACAAATTCCCATAAGACAACCCATGCATTTAGAAGGCAAAGCTGAAGAGTTAGTACAGAATTTATTAGAAGTTGGAGTTGTGAGGAAATGTCAAAGTCCGTGGAACACACCATTAGTGATAGTTGGAAAACCAGATGGCTCTATAAGAATTTGTCTAGATTTCAGGTTATTAATTTTGCTTACAGAAAAGTTTTCATTTCCTATGCCAGGCATGCAATTATTATTGAATTGCTTAGGTAAGTCAAAGATATTTTCTTCCATTGACTTAGGACAGGCCTATTATCAACTAGAGTTGAATGAAATTCCGCAAATCAAGATGGCATTTAATACAAAAGAAAAACAATTCTGTTTCAATAGGCTACCATCTGGTTTGTCAACAGCTCCTGCCACTTTTCAGAAACTGATGCATCAGATATTGCAAGGATTAGTTTTCAAAGGAGATGTTGATGATATTTTAATATGTGCTGAAAATCAGGAAGCTCATTATAGACTCCTATTTGAAGTATTCAGAAAAATCTGCATTCAATAAAATTGTATTAAATTTCATTGGTCATACAGTGACTGAAAAAGGAATTCAAACAAATAAAAGAAAGATGTCAGAAATTTAAAATGCAACTGAGCTAAAGAGTAATACAGAATTGATATCATTTCTAGGTTTAACAAATTATTATCGACGATTTATCAAGAATTATTCAATGATAGCAGCACCTCTGTACGCCGCAACGACAGGTAATGACAAAATGATTGTTTAGACTGAAGAATGTAGAAAAGTTTTATCAATTTAAAGAAACTTTTATGTGAAGCACCAATATTAGAATATCCAAGGGCAGATCGACTTTTTATCATTGATACGGATGCTAGTTTTGGAGCCATAGGTGCAGTTTTATCTCAGATGCAGGAAGACGGCACCGAAGGAGTAATAGAATATGATTCAAGACATTTGACAAAGCATGAAATGTGATATTATGTGACTAGAAAAGGTTGACATTAATATTTGAAAATAAGTTTTAATAATTGTTCATTCTTGGATGCAATTAAAAATAATACAAAAATAGTATAAAAAATTTCAAAGTTTTTTAACAAAACTATTACCTTTTGCAAAATAAATTCAAAAAATCAAAAACAAAGCAATAATTTTTTATTCAGAGAAAATATAACAATAGTTTGAGATTCAATGAATTTGATTAATAGTCGCTTGATAACAACCAGATAACTAATGAACCGATTGATTTACCGATTCAGAGACATCATTGATCGATAAAAATAGTGAAGAAGATTTTTATTAATAAAATTTGTAAATGAACTTCTATTTCTTTTGATTGTTCAAATTTTTATGTGTTTTATTTAAAATCTGTTGGTTCAGTAACTAGTTATTGGTAACATATTGGGTTTATAGTCAATAACCAAGGATTTAAAGGGGAAATTATCGATGAGAAGCAAGTTTATTGATATTTTTTAGGGGATTGAGCCAGTTGGATATTATTATTTAAAGGGTAAATATTATCTAAATGGGGATTTTTATGAAAAATAACATTTAATAGAAGAATAATTGTTCAACGTTGGATAAATTTTTTTAAAATTAGTTGAAAAGTGTTTTTTACAAAACTTATTGACTTTTACAAAATAATTTCAATGATTTCAATAAAATAAATAATCAAATACAAATTTTATTCAGAAAAGATAAGTTTTCTTGCTAACTACCCAGTTATTAACCAACCAATCGATTTATTGATATAGAGGCATCAATGATGTGAAAGAGAGTGAAGAAGATTTTTATTAATAAATTTGTATTTGAACTTGTATTTCTTGTTATTGATCAACCTTTTATGTGATTTCATTTAAATGTTTGATGCTCAGTAAACACATATTTATTTGTTCAGTAATCGGTTATCTAGTGTGTATGCAAGTAGACGGAATGAAGTTCGTAACTGGAAAACCTCAGCATGTCGTGAAAAGAAGTGGAAAGTATTCAATCTTATTCTTCAAGTGTGAGAAATGCAGGATAATGGGTTTGCAAGAGAAGGTGATCTCAAGTATCAAATTCAATCATTATATTTAAAAATTGATATGAGCTGTCGAATCAACTTGTACGATTTGTCAACCAAAACAGAAAACATTTACGAACTCTAACTGTTTCCTGCATTAAGACTTGTCAAGTATAATCCACGCTGTGTTGATGTTTTTGCAAGCGGAATAGTTGTTGTTATGAGGATATAAACACTGGAATCCAACACTCTGGTTCAATAAATATTTAATTTTATAAAACTTAAAATTAATAATCTTAAAACCAATGAAGAAATACTAGATTATTTATTAAGCACAGATTGTGTTAAAATCGTTAGTTTTCTATTAAAAGCAAATATTCAAAATGATCCGCAAGCAAGAAGCATACGTATTCGAAACAATTCTGATGAAGATGGAAGAGCTCTTTCCGAATATGAAAAACAAACTATCTTATTGTACTCCTAAACTTTTGGCAACAAGCATCTATCAAATGACTGGAGAAATTGTGCAGATGCACTACGAATCGGTTCAAGGATCGGGTTTAAAATGTCTAGATCACTGTATTGTCTGTGCTGATCCCCCAATGCATACTTGTCCATTTAGATGCAGATGCTGTAGGGACTACAAGAAGAATGAAGTTGTCCATATTCTGTTGGCTGAACTTAAAAGAGCTTATTATAAGCAGGTTTGCGGCGATATAAATTTAATAAATTTTGAAATATTTGCTTTTTGTATTTTTATGTTTTAGTTAGTTTATTTGTAGAGTATCAATTTTTATTAAGTATCTACTAAGTATTTTGTATTAATGTAGATATCCAGTAATTTTTTATTTGTCTGTTGTAGAATTAGTATTATTATTTTTATTATTATTATTAATATTACTATTATTATTTTTAATATTATTATTATTATTATTATTATTATAATTATAATTTTTATTATTATTTCATAATTTAGTCGACCATAACTTTACTTATACACTTTAATTTACACTTATCGACAATACCCCTTGACTATAGTTTAACCATCGTATGCTTTTTTATCGAGAAAAATATTTTGTGGGTGAAAATTTATTCAAAAATAAATACTCCTGACCAAATAATTTTGATGGATATAAAAAAAATATTTTAAAATAAATTTTAAAAAAATTTCAAGAGAAAAATTGCATAATTTAAAAATCAATTATCTTAATTGGGTAATTTTGTAATCCTGATTAATTACAAATACCCGGAATTTTATTATGCAATGGTGTGTTGTCGCAGTGTCCGCTTAAATACCTACTCATCTTTGTAATTCATTTGACATTTTCCTTTTTTCTTTTCATAGTGTAGTTCGTTCCTTCTATTTAATTATATGTTATCACAAGCTTGTTACTTGTTCATTTTCTTCATATATATATATATATATAATACTACCACCGGAAAATATATTACCAATGCTGTCATAAATTGCGCTTCAAAGTCCTCGGATAGATTTGAAAAATCTCGTAGGTAGTTAAAGAT
This sequence comes from Schmidtea mediterranea, assembly GCA_022537955.1. Taxonomy (NCBI): domain Eukaryota; kingdom Metazoa; phylum Platyhelminthes; order Tricladida; family Dugesiidae; genus Schmidtea; species Schmidtea mediterranea. The sequence continues at coordinate 111,406,878 of CM039680.1, forward strand.
GGGACCTGTTCAATGTTTGAAAAAAAATGTTGGCGCTGTCACAATAATTTTCGATCACATAAAAGCTTTTGGAAAAAGTTCAAATGATTTTGAAATGTTCATTTGCCATAGTTTTTTTGCGCTTCGAAAATCCATGTTTACAATTGTTAAATATGTCTCATGTGATGACAGTTGTTTTCAAGGTAATTGATTCAATTGTAAACAATGCATCGTCAATTTCAAAAATATCTTAGTAAACTCGAATCTAAAAATGATAATTTCATTTATTATATCAAAATTCGTTGGTTAAGTAGTGGTAACTGCTTTTTGCTATTTTGTATATTAAGAAAAATTGAAACTTTCATGAACAAAAATAAGTTTATTGCAGATGTTTATCAAAATATAAAATCCTTTGTAACAAAGCTTCAAACTCATGTAAATCAATTACGTTCAAACCATTTAATTATTAAATAACTATAAAATAACGATACAAGATTCTCATGCATCCGAAAGTTTGCCAAAAAGTTCAAAATTGTCCATTTAATGCTCCATTTAATGAAGGTGGAATCAGTACCTCCAAATTTACAAATGGAGCTAATAGAATTACAATCAAGCATCAAGCCTGTGCGAAAGGAATAAGATTGAGTATTATCAAAAATATATCCTCGAAGATAAACTTCCAAATCTAAAACGATTGGCAATGTGCACCACGTCAGCATTTGGAACAACTTATCGCTGCGAATCATTTTTTCCAAGTTAACCATGGTAAAAACAAAGCGCGCAGCAAGTTGCTCGATGAAAACATGGCTAATCCACTACAATGCGGGTCCACTAAATTATCCTTCGATATTAATAAAATCTCAAGTAAAATACAAAAATAATGTTACACTAATTGTATGATAAAATATTGTTTTATTTTTATGTGCGTCCACGTCAGTTTAGTTAAAAAAAGTTAGACCCACCAGCCCTACTCACAACTTAAAACACTAAATTGAAGTTATTTTAATTGAAAAACGCACTTTATGCTATTAGTATTTCAAATGTCAATTATCCATGTTCAATTGAATTAATTATTAGCCATTTGAAAACATTTTATCAGAATAATTTATTCCAAAACAATTTAGCATAGATTGTCATTTAATTCCAGTCACAAAAATCGACCTTCGACATTAAAATTATTCTATAAACAAGTGTTAAACATCAATTGTCAACTTGTACTTGTTTCATAAATTTCATACTAATTGTATTTTAAAGATTTTTACAAAGGTAAAAACACAAGAAAAGCACTCCTAAAGTTTAAATGATAGTTCATCTCAAATAATTATATTTTAAATTATCATCAAAAACAAAGCGATTTTAATTGAGATTTAATATTAAATCGCCGCATCTTAATAATGCTATTCATAGAATAAAGTTTCATTAAGTCAAATTCAATTTTTCATTTTCAATATCTCCAAATGGAAATTTTGTCATTTATTCACTGATTTAAAGATTTCTGATATCTGAATTAAAAAAATTAACAATAAGGTTAAATTTTTTAAATAAATCTAACAGAAATATTCGTGTTACTTGCATGTAACCAGTCAATGCTACAAACATATTAACAGAAAATAAATTTAAATTTTTTGGTATTATAACCAAAGAATAACGAGACCAAATCGTTCCAGTCACAGCTAACGCTCCACTTTGTGATAAACTTAATTTATCAGCAGGTCTAGCAATATCAGCCAGTCCGGCAACAACTAAGGTCTTAGTTATTCATTATTTACTATTTAACATTTATTAAATAAAATAATTTACCCATTTGAAAGTCGGAGCCCAAAAGAATATAGTTTTTGGGCCTAATATTATCATACTAACTTTATTTTTATTTATTATACACGTTAACCTGCTGAATGATTCCAAATTGGTAAAAATTTCTTTGGAACTAATTTGTCAGCCTTCGTTATAAGATTTCGATAAATTCCCGCCATGTATTATGAAATCAATTAAAACAAGATGAATATATGTGATTTTAAAATTTAAATTTTAGACTTTTAGAAAGTAGTTTTTCATTTACCTAAAACAGCATTTCGCAAACATTGAAACACAAAAATAAAAAAAGAATTTTTAAATTTTTATAAATGAAGTTAAACTATAATAAATTTTAAATAAATTTTATACATCAAATTTGTATTTTTTCAAATGGGAGAACCTTATAATGCTTCAATTATATAATTAAGTCAACTTCATACCATTTTCAACCGATTAAGTTGATGTTATGAGTCTGTGTACTCATGTTTTGTTGGAATTGCATTTACGCGTCTGTATTTCTCTGGGATTTTTTTCTCGGGTCGGTGCGCGATTTTGTAAATTGAATTATTTGTTTTGGAATTATTTTTGAATTAAGGGAGAAATTAAGTTTTTGGATTTATCGAAATTAATTAACTAGTTGTTTATTTAAATCAATTGAAAATTTAAAATTTTGCGGGAACTTTGAAATTTGTAAGAATTTTGTGTAATTTAAATTAATTGTTGGGCCAGAACGTAAACGGCCTTGGAGAATGTTTTAATGGATCAGTAACACACACGCAAATACAACAAGCAATTTAAATAAACCTATTAAAACACCAATTAAACCCTATCAAATATGAGAAAAAAGGAGAATTAAAAAATAAAATAATAAACATAAAAATAAATTAAAATAATAACAAAACGCACCAAGATCCGCACGATACCAACACAAATATAACAAGAAAACACAACAAATTCGACAAAATTGAAAAAATTAATAAAAGTTCATGAAAGTGAAACTTAAATCAAAAAATTTGAATTAGTAATAATTCAATAAAAATTCTAAATGAAAAATTATAAAAAATAAATCAAAAAATAATAAAATTAAAGAATAGAATTTACTAGAAAATAACAAGGTCGAATTTTGTTTTACTGCATCAAATTTAACATGCGAGGAAAATAGGTATAAATACTGATCCATTTTCACATTAAATTTAATCATTTTTGAAACCATATTTTCAAATCTTAAAAACCATTATTTTGAAATTGTTTTTAAAGCTATTTTCAAACCGTTTTCAACTTATTTTTAGGTGAGAAATGTTCATTTTGGAACCCTCTCTCCACCTCGCATCCTTGCAACCTCGATAGAGCTCTGCTTGGATGTCGGCGTGGGGGGAGAGGTATTTTTTGTTTTATTTGATTATATGCAATATTATGCGATTTTTATGGATTGACATTGGATGGTAATTGTGTTTATTTGTTTATAATTAATAAATATTATTAATATTAATACATTGTTTTATATGTTTAAATAAACTAAACTTAAATTTTTCTGTCGAAATTTTTCCGGCCCACAGCCAACACATAACGCAAGAAAGTAAAATCTACATAGTACAGATGCATGTAAGTGCGTGGAAGATCGCCAATGATATGTACCCGTGAAGACTCAGCGTGAGGAACGCAGGGGTCGTAACGTCAATATTATCCTTATAGCTGAAACGGGAAATAAGAAAGAAGTCTCCGACTCCTTCCTCGTTTCTCATTTCTGTAAAATCGACCTAAAATTCTATTACACACGTCTCAAAATCATCACACCGAGTAGTCCAGTGGGCACTCAATAAATATAATACAAACACAATATGCGCCTAAGGTCTATTAAAGGGAAAGGGTACGGGGATAAATTAAATTGAAATCGTTGATATAGCTAATTCCGTGTTGATGTTTTGAAGCAAACTAGATAAAACTTATTGCTAAAAGTAAACTACATTCATATTTTGAAATAAATTAGATAAAACTTATTGCTAAAAGTAAACTAAATTCATATTTTGAAATAAATTAGATAAACTTATTGCTAAAAGTAAATTAAAATTCATATTTTGAAACAAATTAGATCAAAACTCATTGCTAAAGGTAACTTATATTCGTATTTGAAATAAATTAGATAACTTTACCGGTAAATTAGTGGAAAATCATTAAATTTATTGATTCAATTAAATTAAGTAAAGTAGTTATTGATTAAAGACAAAGAAAAATTAAATTAATTCATGAAATTATTATGATTAAAACTAAAATAATTATTGGGTAAAAATAAGCAATTCATTAAATTAGGTTATTATAAAGTATGGATTAAAAATAAAATAATTATTAGTTAAACCAATTAATAAGCACAATTAACGAAACTCATTGAGTAACAAATAACATTTTCCCTTTTCGTAACTTGTAGATTAAAACTAACTAATGTAAATTCATTAACGTGTTGAGTAAACCAAAAGTAAAACTATGCTCGACAACAATTCAGTACCTATTCGAATAAAATTGAAATATAGTTTGGATTCATTAATTGGAGATTTTCCAGTAATTTATCAAGATAAAGTAGTCTATCGCCAAAGTAATCTATCAGGTTAACGAATGGTAAAGTAAAAATAAGTGATTGAGTAATGACAATTTACATAATTGGACTAAATTAAAGTAATTATAGAGTAAAACGTATAGTAATAAAAGTAATGAAATGTATTGTTTAAAAAAAAAAAAATTTTCCATCAATAAATATAAATTCATGAATCCAACATAAAGAATAGGTTGTTACTTAAAAATAGGTTAAAATAAAATCTACACAAATAAAAACAACCAAAATTCAGGATTAACAGGTAAATCAGAGAAACAATCAAAATGTTATATTAATATTACACAAATTAAACAGTCATAGAGTTATGCTTACCGACAACGGCAAATTAAATCCAAAAAACAACAAATAAAACCCAATGATATAGTTCCACATGCGAGATCCGCCATAGAGCCAAGTAAAGATTGCCCTAAATGCGTTGATAAAATATGTCCAATCAAACGAAATACCAACTTACAAAATTGCTACAACACAACTGTAAAATTAAATTCCAGTAAATAGAAAAATCGATAAACCCTGAAATTGGAATCAGAATAATGTAAACACCGGATAAACCTACGAAAATTCATTATCGCCATCCACTCGTAAACTCTAAATGGTTGAATTGACATAAACACCGGACATAGATCCAAACATCGCCGTTCGCTCGTAAATTCTAAATGGTGGAATTGACATAAACACCGGACATAGATCCAAACATAGCCGTTCGCATATAAACGCTAAATTATTGGTAGCGACATTTCAATGGTCATTCGTATATTTGACGAAAATTAAATAACCCCACATGCCTACAATAGTTCATTTCCGCGTACGCTAGGGATAGACATAAATAGATTTTATTCGAAACCCAAACTTATACGGTGATCTCCCGCAGTTTTCTATGCTTAAATTACTAGAGTGAAAGTCTAAAATAATAGCCATCAAAGTTTTTTCTGTTTTAACGACAATTAACAAATTAACAACCGTGTATTACTGTACTTAATGCCAAGCTGTTAAGCTACAACTGATCTACTGTTAAAACCCTGAAGGCCCATAACTCAATTAGTGTGTCGATTCCGCTTAAAGATCATGATAATCTTTAGAAAGATACGTAGGAACGTCATGAGAAGATATAGTTAACGAGATATAGCACGCCTAACACTCATAGGTAGACAGCCCCAGTAGGTTCACAACAAGTTACCATAAAAATCAAAAGCAATAAATTTAAATTCGATAAGTTTGAATTTTGATAAGCCCAATGGCAACAACCTAGTCATTAGTGAATCTAGTATAACAATTGAGCGAACCAATTAAATAAACTACTTTTCACCCCTATACGCAAGTAGTTGACCTTGATGCATTTTCAGAAAGAATATGCCGCTCAAATGGAACGACACTCCAATGACCGATGAGCAATCTCGAAAAGAACCACCCCAAGGGCGGAAATCTTCCAGGAAATTCAGCAACAGTGGCCGTACCCCACTACTTGGAGGTTGCTGGGCCTAAACAGCGACCCGTGTGGACTCGCCTGGCAACAATATCCTGCAGCGGAGACGTATATGAATGCGCGGAGTCTCCTCACCCAATGGGAACGGGTGCAGGAGCAGGTGGATCTACAAGTGGTCAAGGCGAGGATGTATCTCGCCAATGTAGAAGAAGACATCCTCGCCGGGCGAATCGCAGAAGCCTACCCACCTCGCCCAGTCCGCGATATCCGACGCCCATACCCTGTGGTTCCTCCGAGAAAGAGCCGAAAGAAGTCATTCCGGAAAAATAGAAACTCCAAAGACACTAACGATTAACACGAACTAGTTTTGATCTTTTTGTTGTTATTGAAAAGAAATGTTCATTATCCTGTCTTTGCGTTTGATCATTTGCCTAAGAATGTTCGTTTCAGTCGATATGTTTACGATAATTATAAAAATAAATTATATAAATCATTAGAGTCAAATCTAACGAACTTATTCTTTATAGTTATGGCCACCAGTCAAATTTTGCAAGCGGAACTAGACCGTACAAGGAACACAAATACGGACCTCCTTCACCAAATACTCCAGATGACAAGAGAGGTCCAACAGATCAAAGCGACTTGGTCGGATCCGAAAAGAGTCAAAACGTTGTATCACCGACTATCTGCAGCACAGAAAGGGTGGACGGAAGAGCGACAGCTCAATCAGAGCCTGCGCACCCAAATAATAGGACTAGAAGTATCCCTAGCAGTTTGTCGGGAGGGGGAAGCGGTCACCTACCCGCTCATATTCGCCCCGTCCCAGATGGTGCAGAAGAATCCTCAACCAGTAGATCAGTCCTCAACTCAACCAATAAATCGTCGGCCGGGACGCAAAGAACGTGCTCGACGCCGAGCTGTTCAACAATCAAAACCATCCCATTAACTTTTGATAATCCACATTTCTGTTTATCTCAATAAAATAGTCGTACTTACTCAATACTTACGCGCAGACGTTATTCCGAGTGCACGCAGCTTTAGATCATCTCTCCACATGCGTTCAGGAATTTACTTCTACATGGGACAGAGCTAAGCGAGCATAAGTCTTCTATCGACAGCTCGTGAACCCGAGGGTTGTCCGAGCAATTACAGTACTAGCGACAATACTCAATTTTTGCGGGCAATCCACCACTTGAACACATTACCAACGTTGCCTACCAACGGGTGTCAAGTGGCGATTAGTATCATTTTGTATGGCGTTACTGGGGCAACCACCGGTCAGTTCAAACAAATAAGGAAACCCCGTAACCCACCATAATTAAAATTTTTATTGTGTGCATTTCGAAATTTTGAGCTGTTTCTTGATATTGAAATAAATTAAAATAGTTTTTTGAACTTGATCTTATAAATCTCTTAAATCGAAATATTATTTTTCGTGGGTTTCTGGGTGTTGAAGTTTTTGTGACTATATAGTTGTTGCCCAGACAACCCCATACTAATATTTTCGCTTACCACCTGGCAACGTTGGAACTGTGTTCGAGTGCGTGGATCGTCCGCAAAAAGTGAACGCTATTACTAATGATATAGGTGGGTTTCTGGGTTTTGATATTTGAAGCTATATGGTTGTTATCCAGACAACCCCATACAAATATTCTTTTGCTTACCACTCGGCATCCGTTGCTAAGCAACGTTGGAACTGTGTTCGAGTGGGTAGATCGTCCGCAAAAAGTGAGCGCTATTGCTAATGCTATAATTGACCGAACGATCCATGGGTCCAACGAGCTGCCGATAGAAGGCCTGTGCTCGATTTCGATTTTTAGGTCCCATTATTCTCTTATCTCTTTCAAATGTTAACCTATACTTTCATATCATTTATCTTTATGTCCATTGCGTAATCCTTCTCATCGTTGTCTGTGTTGATAATTTTTCTATGGCCTGTAAACCCTCTGTTATATTAAATATCCACACAGTATCTTTCTTACCCTTATCCCTATTATTACTACAATGTTCTCTATTATTGATACTAGTATTGTCATTGTTACTATTATATGTATTACCTTTATTCATTGTTACTACTATTACATTTATTATCATTCTTATTACTATAATTGCCATCATATTTATTATTATTACTATTATTATTATTATTATTATTATTATTATTATTATTATTATTATTATTATTATTATTATTATTTATTATTATTATAATTACCATTATCCTTACTATTATCATTATTATTATCAAGTTTTTAGTATGGATCCTTCCTTATTCCTCAGCTTTATAAAATATTTTTCTTATATAAAAATTTAGCCGTAATCCATCTGTATTTTTCTGGTTTTCGATAAAGTATTTTTGTTAATTCGAAAAATTTTAGCAGCGTCCCGCCCTTTTTTTACGGTCTTATCCGGATATTCTATCAATTATTGAGCCGTATTTTACTTTTACTTTGCTATTTTTGATAAGTATTTTAATTAATTCGGAAAATTTGAGCAGCATTCTGCCCTTATTTTACAGTTTCATAATAATCTTATACCAACTGTTGAGCCGCATTTAACTTTTATTTTACTATTTTCGATAAGTTTTTTTAATTGATCCGGAAAATTTGAGCAGCATTCCGCCCTTATCCTACAGTTTTTAAGAATATTATACTAACAATCGAACAAAATTTCACTTTTGTTTTATTATTTTCTATAGGTATTTTAATCAATTCGGAAAATTTGAGCAGCGTTCCGCCCTTATTTTACAGTTTTTATGATAAATGTTTTAACTATTTCCGAAAATTTGTGCAGTGTTCTGCCCATATTTCCCGTTTCAATTCAACATATTTTATTTACTTTTTTAAAACATTATTTTTCATGATTTTGGTCGTTCGGATTAATCTTTTTCCGATGGCTATTCATTTTAACTGTTGCAACGATTTCGCAATTTTCCCCGCTACCCATTCCCTCTCTTTATCCTTACGATCTATATATGTTAATGTTATATTTGATGAGTACCTACTGGACTACTCAGTGTTAGTGATTTTTAGCCGAGTGTCGTTAAAATATTTATCTCGATTTTATCCAAATTAAGTGCAAGAAAGTTGAGCCAAAAGACCCACTTTCAAGCTACTCTTTTCGCTATTTAATTCAATGATTTGACGTTTGGGTTCCTGCGTTCTCACGCCGGAACCTTCACGGGCACGAACTATTGGCGATTATACACGCACTTACACAGTTCGATAGGATGTAGTAAGTTGATATTTTGTATGATTTGTCGGCTGTGGGCCGAAAAAGAAATAAATAAGTTTTACCGTATTAGTTGAGTAAAAGTTTCAATGCACAAGATTTTGGCTTTAAAATATTTATTTGGCATACATAAATTCATCCTGCAAAGTGCCATAAAATCATCTTGATCATAATTCATATCATTAATTCATAACCCTTTGCATAGTAACAATCATAAATTGGCAAAAATCATCTTGTCAATAGTTCATAACGTTTCACAAATTTTCGTAATGGCAAAAATATACTGGCATAAAATCATCTTGTCAATAACATTTCATAAATTTTCATAGTATCGATCAAACAAATTTGCATAAAATCATCAATTATTCACCATAAAGATCAATACCCGTGCACTATCTGAGAGTTGAAGTGTTCAGTCAAAACACTTATCAGTGTTAATTGACTGAATGTACGGCTCTCATCTAGTTATGCACACTAACTCGAGATTTACTAGAAAATTTTTCTCTGAAAAATAAGATTGAAAATTTGTGAAAACACATCAGTATATATACCTACAATTTGGCCTTAACCTTGCGTGTTAATTTTATTGCGATTAAACAAAATTCAACCTTGAAATTATTTGTGTTACCTAAATTAAATTTTTATTAATTTCTTAATTTAAATTGGCAATTTATTTTTAACATTTTTAATTAAATTTATTCAGCCAAAAATATTTTATTTTTATTCGATTAATTCATTAATTTTTTCTTTTATATAAATGATCATTTTACGGTCAAATCCCCTTGTTATTATGTTATTTTTTATGTAGATTTCGTGCGGTTCTTGCTGCATTTTGTATTTATTTTATTTTATGTTTTTGATTTTATATTTAGTTATATTCTCTCTGATTTTAAAATGTTTAGTTGGTGTTGTATGTTATATTTTAAGTTATCTTGGTGCTGGGTTTTCGTGCTGTATTACTGAAGCGTTTAAACAATTTTCAAAGCCGTTTGTGTTCTGGCCCAACAATATAATTGGCCGAGCAATTCGTGGGTTCAACTAGCTGTCTAGAGAAGGCCTGTGCTTGATATCGATTTTTAGGTCCCATTCTTCTCTATTCTCATCTGAATGTTAATGTATACTGTCCTATAATTTGTCACGGTATCTGCTCAGATAATCCTCCTTACCGCTGTTCACATTACCGATTCAATTATGATCGGTACACCTTTCGTGATTTTAAATATCCTTACAGTATCTCTTTTACCATTATCCCTATTATAATTACTATAATTCCTATTATTGTTACTAGTATTATCATCGATACTATTATATGTATTGTTCTTATCAACTGCTATTATTATTATTATTATTATTGCTATTATTCATATTATTACAGATGTTTATTATTTTTATTAAGCTTATCACTATCGTTCTTACTAAAGGTGTGTTTCTGGGTGTTGATATTTTGAAACTATATGGTTGTTACCCAAACAACCCCATACAAATATCGTCCGCAAAAAGTGAGCGCTATTGCTAATGCTATAATTGACCAAACGATCCATGGGTCCAACGAGCTGTCGATAGAAGGCCTGTGCTCGATTTCGATTTTTAGGTCCCATTATTCTCTTATCTCCTTCAAATGTTAACCTGTACTCTCATATCATTTATCTTTATGTCCATTCGCTAAGTCTTTCTTATAGTTTTCCGTGTTGATGATTTTTTCTATGGCCTGTAAACCATTTGCTAAGTTAAATATCATCACAGTATCTCTCTTACCCTTATCCTTATTATAACTACTATGTTCCTTATTATTGATACTAATATTATCATCGTTACTATTGTTGGGCCAACGCACAATTCGTTTAAATGAATCAGTAACAGCACGCAAACACAACACGCAGATTTAAAATCAGACCCAAAAAACATCAATTAACCATGCTAAAATATGAGAAAGAAATAATTAAAATATAAAATTAAAAACATAAAAATAATAACAGAATGCAACAAGATCCGCGCGAAAGAAACACAGAAATAACACGAAAACACGAAAATTTGACCAAAAGTTGACAATTTACTTAAAGAAACAAGAGTTCATTCAAGTTAGAACAAAAATAAATGATTTGAATTGGAAACAGTTCAATTATTTGTTAAAAGAATAGATTTTCAAAGTAAATCAAAAAATAAGAAAATTAAAGTTAGAAAATACAAAGAAATTCCCAAGGTCAAATTTTGTTTTACTACATCAAATTTAACACGCAAGGTTAGGGTCACAAAATAGGTATATATTTACATATTTATTTTCACAGACTTTTAACCATTCTTGAACCAGTTCAACCAGTTTTAACTAGTTTTGACCGGTTGTAATACGACGACGACTTTACGAACACTCGAATCATTTTTATTGCCGAATCGAACGAATTTATTGATTGAAAGTAAGCAAGAATGACTTGCTAATTTGTATGAACTGGTTGTCAATGAGAAATGAAAATGGAATTGATATTGATTAAAAATATATATATTAAATGAATTTATTAACTTACTACGTCGAAATTTTTCCGGCCCACAACCACACACCAACAAGTTAGTAAAATCTTACATAAAGATCGAGCGGTGTAAGTGCGGTGTACGTCCGCTAATAGCTCGTGGCCGGGAGAGATCTCGCCATGGATAGCGACGGACTCGAATGTCAATTCATCCATTATCATAGGGGCAGTAAGGAAATCGGGAGGCAATCTTTTGGTTGACTACCTTTCTATCTACACTCGAAAAATTGGCCTAAATTATCGTTACTCAACGGTTAAAATATTAACATAGAGTAGTCCAGTGGGCACTCTTAAACTCTAACATAAACATAACCAATGCTAGGTACAACTTGAGGTTAACGAGAAAGGGGCTTGCGGAAATCGATGCATCGAACTTCTAACAACGTTATAAATCATTAATAATTTGGTAAAATATGATGGCAACTAAACCAAAATTTTATAAATCATTAATAGATTAGAAAATATGACATAAAACTGAACTGAAAACGTTATAAATCATTAATAATTTGGTAAAATAGGACTAAAACTAACCCAAAAAACCTTATAAATCATTTATAGTTTTAGAAAAATACGACGGAAACTAAATTAACGACCTTACGAATCATTAATAGCAGTAAAATACGGCAAACCCCCAAAGTTACGATTTATAATCGGCGACCACTACCCTAACTAAGTTAAAATCACAACCAGCGATGTTAAAAAGGAACTAAATTGCACTGCCTTATCTATGTGGTGGATTAGTATTTACCAGCCGTTGAAATTACTGTAACCCCCAATTGTCTATAGTTCCCGTGACATTCTGTGGCTGAGGTCATATAAGCATAGGATTTTTTGTTGCATAAAAGAACATGAGGAAAAATTGCCTGTACCTTTAGTTTATTCCACATATCGAAGCCTCCGTAAGTAGTACAACCATGCAAACCATATCACACAAGCTATGGCTCAAATACAAACGCATCAAACCAAAATATTCGGTGACACAAAAGATTTATTCACAAAAAGAAAAAGGGAGAAGTTCATACTGGCGCATCATGTCCGAAATGTAAGGAAAACTTGAAAATATACGGATATTAGACTCATACGTCCGCGATGTTCAGGAAGCCATCCCAGACGATGGAGCGGGACGAATGTTGAGCAAATCCAACTGGATAACTGAGGACGAAGCCGGAAATAATTACCTAAATGAATTAGTTAATACAATAGTAAATCGTTTAAGTCAAACCTCGATAATCGACGTGTAGATATATTAATAATGGGACCGGAGTAATAGTAATTAGAATTCCTCTCCACGACATTCGTATCTATTGCAGGAGTTTCTAAATGATTGAACCAGGCATGCAGAAAGGAGAGAAATATCTAAGCAGGTGGATAGATGAAAAACCGAGAAATTGTCAGGGATAGAGAATTTACCGATCGATGCGAGAAAACAACCAATCACCATTATCCACCGGAATTGTTATGTGGCCACGTGGCAACACACATAGTGACGTGGTATATATATAGAAAATCCGACTCATATCGATTTAGAATTAACATGTCTAAATTTTCGATATCAACAACGTCCATGCGTGGAATTGATACTGAGGGAATTAATGGAATGTCGCCAACCGGAGTCCTTAGCCAAAGGGTATCCAAAATGCAAGATCATCAAACCAGGACAACTTCGATGCGCGACCAAAGGAAGACCCAAACCGAACACCATTCTACAGGTATGGCTAATTTTGCCACCTTTTGAGTTATAATAACGAAAATATAAAGTTATCATTATGTTCAATCCTTTCAATAAATGCTCTGTAGCGAATCTTCAACTCTATAAGAAGTAACTAAATCCATGTACAACCTACCCTATTGGCTCCATGAAAAAAGCCCCCTAGTTTTAACCGCGAGATCCTTACCTAAACGAATGGAAAATATTGAAGGCAACGATTGAGTAGCCCCGGAGAGTTTTCCATGGCAGTTAAATGCAGTCAGATCACGATCGATCTTCCTACGTAGATAACCCGACATTTTTTGAGCAATTAGTAAAGGTTTTATTTTTTTCCATTTAAATCCTCTAAAGTTATTTGTCGCGATTTTCACATTTCATTTTGATGAGATTTAAATTATTCGAATTATGGGAGTAATTTTCATTTTCATTTTTACATTATGACATTCAAATCATTTTTATTATTTATATTAGTAGTGGGATGTGTCACATCCAGCACATGTCACATCAAGCACAGTACCCCCCCCGCTGAGAGAAAATTTTTCTAAGTACAAAAGTACAAAAAATTTTTAAGACAAAGACAATTACTCATTCAAGGTCATTTAAACAAAGACCATGACTCATTCAAGTCATTGGATGACTCATCATATTTTTTCAAGATCATTTAAACAAAGACCGTGACTCATTCAAGGTCATTGGATGAATCATCATATTTTTTCAAGGTCATTCAAAATTTCTCAAGATCATATTATTTTTAAACATTTTTAAATTTTAAATTACTACTTATTTTTATAAGTAGTATATATTTTATAAATTTATTTTATTATTATTAAATTAAATTGTTTGTTTTAATCAAGTCAATTATTTTATTATTATTATTACTTATTATTATTATTAATATTATTAATATTATTCTTTTTATTTTTATTATTATTTTTATTATTATTTTTATTAATATTTTTTATTATTATTTTTTATTTTTATTATTATTATTAATATTATTATTTTTATTATTATTATATTTATTATTATTATTATTATTATTATTATTATTATTATTATTATTTTTATTATTATTACATGTTTTAATTTTTATTACAAGTTTTATTTATTACGATTATAATTTTTATTATTATTATTACATATTTTAATTTTTATTACAAGTTTTATTTATTAAGATTATAATTTTTATTATTATTATTACATGTTTTAATTTTTATTACAAGTTTTATTTATTATTAATATTATTATTTTTATTTTTATTATTATTTTTATTATTATTTTTAATAATATTTTTTATTGTTATTATTATTATTAATATTATTATTTTTATTATTATTTTTTATTATTATTAATATTAATATTATTATTTTTATTATTATTATTATTAATATTATTATTTTTATTATTATTATATTTATTATTTTTATTATTATTATTATTATTAATATTATTATTATTATTAATAGTATTAGTTTTATTATTATTATTATAAATATTATTATTATTATTGTCAAGGTCATTGGATGACTCATCAAATTTTTCAAGGTCATTCAAAAGTAGGTCAAGGTCACTCAAAAGTAGGTCAAGGTTATTGGATGACTCATCATATTTTTTCAAGGTTACGTAAAAATTCTCAAGGTCATAGTATTTTTAAACATTTTTAAATATAAATTTACTACTTATTTTTATAAGTAGTATAAATTTTGTAAATTAATTTTATTATTAATATTATTATTTTTTAATTTTCAATTATTACTTAAAAAATCTTTTATTATTCTTCTTCTTATTATTATTGTTATTTTTATTTTTTTTTTATTATTATTATTTTTATTATTATTATTAATATTTTATTAATATTTTTATTATAATATTTGGTATTATTTTTATTATTATTTTTATTATTAATATTACTTATTTTTTTACTATTCTTATTATTATTATTAATAGTATTATTTTTATTATTATTATTATAAATATTATTATTTTTAATAAGATTATTATTATTAATGTATAATAATAAATTTTTTTTTTCAAGGTCATTTTAAAGTAGGTCAAGGTCATTCAAAATTTCACAAGATCATAATATTTTTAAACATTTTTAATATAAATTTACTACTCATTTTTATAAGTAGAATATAATTTGTAAATTTATTTTATTATTATTATTACAAGATTTTATTAATAATTTCCTATGTTTCATGTGCTTGTTACTCACGCTCTTATATTGATAATGTCCTTATTATTCATGCGCTCCTATTGACCATATCTTTATAAGCCATATGCGTGCAATGTTTAATAATATTATTAATGTGTAACAAAGACATTGAAAACACACACACACATATATATATAGTGTTAAATAATATTTACTCTCATAAAATGACATTAGATATTTCAGAATCACCTTTAAATCATACAGAGGTTTTATTTTATTTTTATTAATTGTATTAATCTTCTAAATTAAGATACCAGAATTCAGTATTAAATGGAATCAGACATTTTTAATAATCGATAGACTGTTCACCGAAACCTATGATTATTTATTACTATCAAAAATAAATAAGTCTTTTAAACATCACAACATTCAAATTCTCGTAGAATTATTCGGTTTCAAAAAGTCACTAATGAAATTATCTAGTTGTATATTATTTCTAAATAATATAAATCCTACAGAAATTAATATGCTTAATATATTCTGGGTATGCATGGATTTCAGGTTTGGCAAATATCGAGATGTTATTCAATCCTACATTGATAATGCAGATAAAATCGAAATAAAAATCAAGGATAAACTGTATGAAGTACAAAAACAATATCTTACATGTTCAAGTTGTTTAATTAATAAGGTCAATATTTTATATTTACCATGTGGGCATATCATTATTTGTTCATCATGTTTTAAAAACTCTAATAGGTGTGAAAGTTGTGGTATAATTATTGATGAGTACCATTCTGTGTATATGTAATAAATGTTATTTTGTTTCTGGTGGGTTACAGGGTTTCATTGTTTGTTTGAACTAATCGGTGGTTGCCCTCGTAACGCCATACAAAATGATACTAATCGCCACTTGGCACCCGTTGCTAGGCAACGTTGGTAATGTGTTCAAGTGGTGGATTGCCCGCAAAAATTGAGTACCATGTGCTAGTACTATAGTTGCTCGGACAACCCTCGGGTTCACGAGCTGTCGATAGAAGACCTATGCTCGCTTTGCTCTGTCCCTCATGATCATTCAAGATTAGGTCCTTATCTGCCTACGGAGAGATGAAATTAAGATTGAGCAACATGATGCAAATGTTTAGCATATAAATATATCAACGGAACAAATTAAATTAAGAACACGACTACTCTATTTATTTAACAACGCGCGCAATGTTTACAGGTTACTGGTTTTGAAGCTGGATTGCTCGACGTCGGGCCCGTTCCTTACGTCCCGGTCGACGATTGTTTGCTGGAGGGATGGATTGTTTCACTGGTTGGGTGTTCTTCTGCGACATCTGGGTTGGGGCGAAGACGAGCGGATATGTTACCGCTTCCCCTCCCCGCAGACTGCTAGGGCGACTTCGAGTCCCCGAATTTGCGTGCGCAGGCTCTGGTTGAGCTGCCGCTCCTCTGTCCAGCCTTTCTGTGCTGCGGTCAGGCGGTGGTACAGTGTTTTTACCTTTTCTGGTTCCCTCCAGGTTGCTTTAATCTGCTGTATTTCGCGGGTTAGTTGAATAATCTGAGTGTGTAATTCTGCGTTTGTCTGCCTCGCATGGTCCAGTTCAGATTGCAAGATTTGTAAGGAAGACATTACTACTGTTGGTCGTAGGGGAGTATTAAAAATCCGATCTTCGGGCCACCTTAACTTCGTATCGTTGTCGTTCATGACTAGGGGCAACTCCTCCATACGCCACATAATTTTATTTACTATCACGCACCCGTGATTTGAGATCACGTTGGAATTGCACATGATAGCCGAATGCCATTCGAGCAGGTGAGCGCCATCACTAGCACTACTCCTCGAATGACCTTCGTTTTCCCGGTTTACAGCTGCCGATAGAAGGGCTTACGGTCTCTTTTTTTTTTTCTCAAAACCCTTCGAGTCCTCATCCTTGCCCTTAGATTTCAGTGGGAATATCATGGAAAATCATACTCTCGTGACCGCATGCGCCCGTAGTTCTCACCCCCGATACTCCTGGTTTCGAATGAAAAGGAGAAGGGAAGAAAGAAAAAAAAATAATAAAAAACATTTTTATTTTCACGAAATACATTACATTTATTAGAAAATCGGTTCGACACAATGTCGCGCATACCAATGAGCACTAAACAATAATTGAAAGTAGGTCGAACAGTTCGAGTGTTAGTTGATATTAAGACAATCCATGGGATATGCGGACTTCAGGTATTCTGGAGATTCAGTCTTCATCCGCGTCCATATCGGTCGGGAGGCATCTCCGCTTGGGCTGTCGATATGGTGGAGGATCGCCTCGAACATCCTCTTCCCTCCGTGTGGACGGTCCGGCTATCTCACCTCGGGGGCCGATATTAGGCACCTCCCCGGTGAGGATAGCGATCTCCTCCAAATCTAATTCGAGGTCGCTTAAGGCCTGCATCAGTGGGCGAGATTCATTGTCATCATCCACCAAGTTGATGTGGATGGACGCTGGGGGAGAGGAGAATAGGATTCGCGGAGCGTAACGAATGTCGGGATCCATCTCCGAGTTTTCGAACTCTTGATAAGGTGGCGGGAGATCATCTATTTGACCCATCCCTTCTGCCAACTGAGCCTCCCGGAAGCGGGCTTCTTCCTGTCGGCGGCGATCCCGACGCCGCTTATTCCGGTTTGGCCGATGCCGGGCCGTAGGATTGGTCCGGTTTTCAATAGTCCCCGAAGATAGAGATTGTGGGACATTTACATTCGAACTCGGAGTGGTTATTGTTGGATTGGGTTGGACTTCGGTACTCGGGAGATGGTGAGCAGGAACGATGTCGAGCTGCTCTGCCCGAATATGTCCAGGAACCTTGATCCGGAGTTCCGTATCCGTGTAGGCTTGGTGTAACGCTACCGATTGTTCTCGGATTAATAGTCGTTGGGAGCGGGATTCGACGATTAGTTCGTCGCGCGCCTGAGTGAGGCGAGAGATTTTCTGCCGGAGCTCCCGGACGACTTCTGGGGGAGCCCAGGTCCCTTTTACTCTCTCGTGCTTCGCCTGAAGATCCCGGTGCTGGAGCTTGAGGTCCTCGTATTTATGGCGGATTGCCACGATTGACGGGGGCAGACGAGGGACCCGCATTGAATTGATTGTATTTTCGTTTCTTGACATACTAGCAAAAAGAGAAAGAGGAAGATAATTAACGATAAAAAATAAACAACAACAGCAAAAAAATTTAGGAACGCCGAAACTTTTGATAACAACAAAAATTTAGGTACGGAGGAATTTTAAGGGGAAATTGCGTGATATCGAAACTCGGAGTATCTGCGGAAAGTTAGGGCTGTTTTTCTGTGTTATATCTCAGGTTTCTACTTGAGTATGTTTCATCGGATAACCTAATCGTCGTTTACAATGTGACCTATAGATAATAGGGTTTTACGCGGCACTTCGTTGGATTCCAATAATCATATTTAAGTTTCAGGCTGAGCTGTGCCAAAATTTCCGAATGTTAACCTATGAGGCTGGGAATTTAAATTAGTATTTAATTATTCACGGCGTGATATCGATGGGGGAATTATGGAGGTAGATGTTTAGGTTTCCGCGCTAAATTTCGTTATGGGTATTGAATATAATTACTAAATTGGTTTGCGTTTCCTTTTGGGATGTTCTAATAACGTAGGTATATAGTTTCCGATCGAAAGAAGAGATAATGAATCCCGTTTGAATCGGTAAACCGAGAAAAATCAAGATACATTATTATTGATTTAGTTGAATTATAATTTAAGCAACCTACAATCGTTGTGTATCGGTAGGTGCGTTCAAGATCGATTTTTATAACGTTATGCATTAGACCGTGAACTGATTGTTATACTATGGAAATTTTAAGTCTCTCGTTTAATTCGTTTTCACCAGTGGCTGGCTTTATTAGTCGTGGATTTTCTAAGCTCTTTTCGTGTCGTGGTCTACCTTTATCATGGCAGATCCAGGGAATCTGCGAGAAACGGAAAAAAAAAACAAGAGAATTATTCATTACGCGACGTTCAAACTGAGTGACCTTTTCTCGATACTATTCTCAGATGGAATGGAACAAATGGCGAATGTTTATGCGTACTGCCCTCCGGTGGAACATTTTTGGCCAGGTAATTTCGTAAAAATTGTCGCTAATGTTACTGTAGCTAATTGTCGCGTAATCGTTCACTTTAATCACTAGACATAAAAACGTTTTTCATCGCCTAAATCTTATCCGTGCTACCCGGTTCCGCCTTTTTGTTCGGAATGTTAAAAATCTGCTCCAGATCTACACGCGATCCGCCCTAATTCCCCTAACTGCAGTTCTCCGCACTTCCCGAAAATTTTTAGCTATTCGCTCCGGCCACATTTTCAGCGGCCGCCTCGAATATACAATGGCGCCCTGCGTAGCGGTCCCGTGCACAAGGCCGGAACCGACTGCGAACTGCCAAGGGGTTCACGAGGCATGACCCACGAGCACAACTAAGGGTTTTCACCCACTAGCCGGCACACGGTCGGTCCCATGAACCAATCTATTGCGATACATAAATATAATATTTTAGAGGGTCCGAACATTATAAATATAATATATATATTATTAGAATGAAATGAATCGTTCGAATATTTAATTAATAAAAAGGGTTTCATAAAAATAATTACATTATAAACAAATTAACAATTCCTTACTCAGTTCGATTTCGATTTCAAAAATTGTAATTGTTAGTAAAGCATAAGATTAAATTAATGAAATTCATCACTATATTTATAGTGTTTTTGTGCTTGTGTGCGACCAATGGGCGATTTTTCGCCATTTTTAGGGCTTTTTAATTATTTTATTTATTTTAAAATATTTTTCTAATTTTTTATATATTTTTCTTTATTTTTTGATTTATTAATATTTTATTGTTAGATTTCATTTTTATTATTATTTTCTTACAATATTGTTTTCAAGCCCTAATATTTTGTTTTCTGGTCGCCTCTTCTGCCTATGTTTTTTCTAAACCTTATTTTGCAAGGTTTTGGCAGTTTATTTTATTTTTCATATGTTTCTTTCCTTGCTTCTGTAGGCATTTTCGAATTTTAATTAGTTATTTGTTTTATTTAATTTTTGTTGTGTTTTTATTTTGTTTAATTATTCTGTTATTTATTGATTTTTAATATCTTGGTGCGGTGCATGTTTATGTTCCGTGATTCCTTTCATTAATCTCGCTCTTTAACCTTAGATTTTTATTTTTATTTTGTTTAAATGGTGGCTCTAAGCCCAACAAACCACTCCCGGGGCCGTTTAATTTGCGCCCCGCAATTTTCATATAACACATTCGCATACCAATATGATTATTTTTATACATTTACAAATTAACAGAGAAATTTAAAGATGAAATGGCAATTTATAAGAATCAAGCAGACATCACTTAAGGTGATGGGATTTTATTCATAAGTCAGTATGAGTAGTCAGTTTTTATTTACAATTTACGCACGATGGGATAGTCATCACGTTATTGTCAGGTTCGATATCTGTGACTTGGACCTGGGATGTTGTCCAGTTGGATTGGTTTGGGTTGGGACGCGATCGCTTGCATTTGGTTGTTGATTGCTGAATCATTTTGGTATGTGGAGTTAGGGGGGTTTTGTGAAACGGATTGTTTGAGTGATTCGATCTCTTCTTCTTTGATTTCTATTTGCTGGAGATTTTTGGTATGATTTTGCTATTTGGGTGATTTGACAGATTGCTGCGACGATGATGATAACGATTTGGGTGATTCCCAAACAGAGGATTGTGATTTCGAATTTGTTTGTTTTCTCATTGTTCGAAATTGAGGGAGGAGGGGGATATTGTTGTTTGTAGGAGGATATTTTCGAGGTGTGAGAGCTGGTTGATCTTCTGTTGTAGGTGGAGGTTGAGATTTTTACACGAGGGTTTTTGAAGGAAGTATTTTCGTATTCGGTTGAGTTCTGTTCTGATAGTTTGGGTGATTTCGATAGCTTCTTGGTTTTTCTGAAGGTTTGGATTTGATTTGTTGATGAAGGCGACGATTAAGAGGACATAGATTAGTGAGTGTGGGTTCATTCTTCTATTACACTACTTTCAATTTTTGTTTATTTACACTTTGTACATTTTCTTATTCATTTTATTCGGGGTTTAATTCATCGTGGCTACTCAAGGTTGGGCTGCTCATTAGCATCAATTCGGCCCTCATTAGTCTGCCTCTCATCTCAGGGATTAAGGTGATTATTTTATCCTTCTCGTCTATGGTGCTTCTTTGGCTCTTGTTTATCTCGTTTAGTATTTGTATTTGTTGTTTGTATTGTAATCCATTTTCATATTGCTTCTTTGCGTATTTCTCTAGTTTTTTATAGGCTCGGTTTAATCTTTTTATTCTTTGGTATTTCTTCTGCATTTTCTTTGCTTGGTCTTTCCAGTGATCCTCTAACACATGTCTTGACCATTTTGCCGCTAACTCGTCTTTTAGTTCGTTTACTCTCTCTTCCCAACCCTTATTTAATTCAATTTTTTGTTTTAACCTATCGTTTTCATCTTCTACTTCTTCTCTTTGTCTTTTTAGTTCCTCGCACTCTCTTTTTAGTGCTTTTATTAAGTTTCGTGACTGGAACCATTGATTGGTTATACAGTCTATCTCCTGTATTTGTTGTTCCATTGCTGTCTTTATATTTTTTATCATCTCTTCCTGTTCATTCCCTTCTCCTTCCACTACTTCCTCGGTCTTACATATTATTGGTAGTGGATACTCGTTCTCCACTTCAACCTTTATAGGTTTGATGCTTACGTTGTAAGTGGTCTCGCCGGACTCTCCTTCATTTGTTGTTGGATTATTCTGGTTATTCATTTTCTACAATTTTTGTACATTAATTTTTGTTATTTTGGTTTCTTTCTATTTTTTATGGTTTTTCATTTTTTTTTTTTTTTTTTTTTTTTTTTTATTCTTTTATGGGTTTTTATTTGGCTTTTTATTTTTATTTTTATTTTTACATCGAGGTTTATTTACATTTTCTATACTTTTTACAATCTTTTTCTTCCACTCTTCCTATACCCAGGTGCCCCAAACTTCCACAAACCCTTCATCTATCGTGGTTTCTTGTGGTTGTTCGAGTGGTTCGCCTATATTTGTATTTACAATTGGCAACGGTACCATAGGTATAAACGAGGTCCAAACCATGGGTGGGATGTATAACATCTCGTTTATTCTTTCCCGTAGGCCTTGTGAGGTGTTCATCTCCCCATCCAGCATATATGATAGCTGGTTTACCTCTTCTATGAGATCTTCTATTTCCCTCTCCATTACTGAGGTATCTCTCTGTGTTTCTAATCTTTCTATTTCAGCTCGCATTTCTCTTACTTTTTCGTCGAATACCTCCTTTTCGCTTCTTCTGAGCGCCTTTTGTCGGTGGATTGCGAGATCTCTCTGTTCGCACATTTTCCTGTATTTCTCCACTTCCTGTTCTGCGCATTCTAACCTATTCTTTTCTATTTCCACTTGTAAGTCGCTTTGCTCCTTATCTTCTGCGACTTTCCGTAATTGACTCTGTGTTTTGGTCAGTTGGTTTACTTTCACCGTGGCGAACTTTCGGAGGTTTCCTTCCCTTCTTTCTTGTAGTTTTAGTTGCTCTTGCAAGTTCTCGATTTCGGCTCGTTGTTCTTCCATCTGCTCCCACATCTGCAGATTTTCTCGAGGTATCCATTTCTTGGGGAGTTCCTTCATTTCCTTAACCGTTATTTGGTATTTTCGTTTCCACGTCTGGGCCTGCTTCGTTAGGCCTTTTATCTGTCTTTCGCTTTTATGCATCATGTCTGACCATCTAATTACTTGTGAATTTTGTTCCCTCTTGGTGTCTTCTAACTCCTTTCTGATTTTGGCTTGTACGTTTCCTATTTGCTCGATTTGGGCTTCGAGTTCTCTATTCCTTCTTCCCGCTCCTTCGACTCTGCATTGGTTAAAAGTCGCTCTTGCCAGCTGACTTAGATATTTTGTCCGCTTCCTTTCTAATTCGTCAATTTTCTTTAGTAACCTTTCGTTTAGTTCTTCCACTTCTTCTTCTAGTCGGTCGCCTCTTTGATTAGCTAACTCCAACATTACTTTACTGAAAGTTATTTCTTTTTTATATCTTTGTGTTTCGGTTTGGAGTTCCCTTTTCTCCTGTACTAACCTGTCCGTTTGCTTTTGTTGATGAGTTGCGTTGATGACTTCTCTGTAGTATTTTACTTTTATTTCATTTGTCCTTTCCTTTAGTTCCGTTATATTTTTATTTAATAACTCCATCATCACTTTCCCATGGTTTGTTTTTAATTCTTGTTCTCCTATTAATTTTTGAAGTTCCTTTACTTTTCTTTTTTCTTTTTCTGTCAGGCATCTTGCGTATGCCGCATCTATTATTTCGCTATGATATTGAGCTTGTCTTTTTATGCTTTCCCATGCTCGATTTGCTATCTTTTTATTCAATTCCTTTATCTCCTTTTTCAGTTGATCGCCGTTCCGATTCTGTAGTTCTCGTAATACTTTCTCGTAATTTATTCTTGTCTTTTGTTCTTGATTGATTTTCATTAATTGTTTCAGCTGGTCATCTTTCTCGCGGTTCTTTATTTCTTGCTGTTTTACTTGTCTTTGGAGGTTTTCCTCTTCCGCTTTCTGGATTTCCTCCATTTGTTGTGATGCATACCTTCTCTTTTCCTCTTGTATATCTTGTTTTATCTTTTCCTTTATTAACTTTTCGAACTCCTCTATCCCTTCCTCGTATATTTCTCGGACTCTATCCATTATATTGTTACTTTGTTTTAGGATTGGGTCGTTTCCGTGGCTTTCCTGTACTTGTTGCCACATTCTCTCGCACTTCTCAGTTTCTGTTCTTATTTTATTCATCATTTCCATCTCATTACTTTTAACTAATATTGCTTTTTGATTCTCGTCACCCATGATTTGCATCATCTTTGTTACTGGTAGATGGTTGATTATTTCGATTGTTATTTCTTTGTTATTCATTTTTCTACAAGTAATATTTACAATTAAGGTTTGTTATTTGCGGTGGTTATTATTTTCTCAGTTTACGCACAACTAATTTTGGTTTTATGGCACTACTTTTACGTTATTTATACATAGACATATATTTATTTTTATTTACACTTTACATCTTCCTCTTTTCCTACTCTGTCCTTCCCGTTCCTTCTCTCTCTACTGACCACTTTACGAATAATGTGTCTCCTTCTAGGTATTCCCACATCACATTTTGTTTCATCATCCTTGATGACCCTACTGCTACGCCTACATCTGCTGTTGGCTTGTTGTAGCAGGGCGTTCCATCTGGTTTGAACCTCTCTACATGTGCATCCTTTGCTGACATTATTGTGAAGGCCATTTTATTGCTGAACGGCCATGATTGTAATTCGTCCCATTCTCCTTTTACTAGTACAAAAAATACAGATACGTGGGTATCTTTCCCGGTTCCATCTCCATTTGGGTATACCCTCATTCTCAGTTTGTATCCGTTTTTCCATGAATAAAATGGTGGGCTGGTTATGGATACTTCCGTTCCATCTCTTGCTCTCTGCCATTTCCTTGTGAATTCCTCAATTCTCCATATATATGGAGCAATCGGTAAATTTTCTCCCGTGGGTGTGTAACTTCTTAATTTCTGGTAATGTTCTCTTAGTCTTTTCATTTCATTTTCTACATTCTTTTCTGTTTCCGACATTCCTATTCGTGCCAATTCGAATGACTCTCTGGTGTTGAAGATTTCTGTCATTAGTATTTTGTGCGATTCGATTTCGATTTTCATCTTCATCATCGTTTGGTCCATCTCCTTTATGGTGTCTATCCATATTTTTAGGTGTTCCTCGGCCGTCTCTTGCACATGTTGTATCGTCTCCTCTCTTAGTATTTTTATTTTACATCCCCATTTTGCCATTGGGCATTCTATTCGTTTTCTACTGCATCTTTCCCAATGCTCTTTGAGTTCTACTTCTTCCTTGATTCCACATTTGTTTGGACATGTTCCTCGAAATCTTTCACATATCTTTTCTTCTTTCGCATTTACGTGTTCCTGTTGTATTTGCTTCCATGTTTCGGTGATATTGCAATATTCGCATCTTGTTCGTCTTTCTTCGCATACGTTTTCGTGTTGCTTCTCCTCCCCTTCAATTATGGATTGTTGACATTTCTCGCAGGGTTTTCTTTTGTAATTACATTGGTTTAAGTGATTGTTCATTTCTTTGATTTTTCCTTCCCATTCGCATGGTTCATTTGGGCATTTTATTCTCATGTTTATAATTTCTCTACTGGCTGCTCGATCTTCTTGTGTTTCTCCTACTGATGCAATCTCTATTTCTCTACAATCGGGGCATTGTTTTGGGCCATTCAATGTTAATTCTATTACACATTCAGTGCATAGTCTACACCCGCACTCTGTTTGTCTTGGTTCCTTTAATAGTTTAGTACATGCTCCGCATCGTAATCTCGCTTCTATTTGTATTTGAGTTCGTCTCCTGATTATTTCAATCATTTCATTGACTTCTGTCACCGTTCTTTGTTGATCCATTTTCTATAATTATATACAGTTTAGTCTGGGTTGTTTAGGTTTTATTCATTTATTAACTTCGTACTCTTTATTTACACTTATGTTTATGATTTTTGATTTTTGGTTTTTCTTTGCTTCCTACTTTTACTCTTTTTACATATGTACATCTTTTTCCTTTCTACTCCACGTTACTCGATGAGTCTGGTTCTACTCTCTCCTCGATTTGATTCAATATCCATTCACTCCATTCTACCTGTGGTTCCTCTTCCGTTTCTTCCGCTACTCTTTGTAACTCATTTCTCTGCCATTGATTTTCTGTTCTCAATATTTGTAATTCTCGTTCTATTTCATTCATTCGTCTCTGTTGTTCTTCTATGTTTATTAAGTGATACATGTTTGTATTTAGAGCCTCTCTCAACGCTATTTGGCTCTCCGTCCATTGTTCTTGTAACGTATTTACCACTTTTGTTAGGGCGTTATATTGCCGTTTCCACATTTCGATTACTGTTTCGTTGTTCGTACTTGTTTGATAATTCTGTTCCATCTTCCTTAATTTGTATTCATTATTCGTATCTCAATGTCGTTTTTATGTTCAGTATTTGTGTCTCGAATTCATTTTTACATTAATTTACAGGGTTTCATATAATATACATACCGCTTTATATTACTAATATATTTACAATTTATACATTATATACACTCATATGTCCTTTACCTATACTCTTTGCATTTTATGAGGGGTTCCGATTTGTCGAAATCCCTCGTTCCACCATCTTTGTTCCTCTATTTTTAATTTTTCTTTGGCCATCTTCATCTTTATTTGTCTGATTTTATATCTATTGATTGCTTTCGTTATGCCCATTGTGATTCCGGTTGCTACTGCGATTATTATTATGCTTGTAATCCATACTATTCGTATCCAGTTTGGGATCTCTATTGGTTCTTCCGTATTTGCAATAATATTTTCTCTCATGTTTTGTTCTATTGCGGCTGGTTCTTGGTTTTTCTCGATTAGTTCCATTATTCTTTCCATTTGGGCTTCTGAGATATATCTGTCTTCCTCTTTATTTCTGGTTCTGTTTTCCTCTTCCGTGGTATTCTCTTTTTCGTCCTGATACGTTACTGTAGTCATTTCTACCGTAGTGCTTTTATTCTTTTCTTGTTGAGGACATATTGGTATGCTTAGACTTCTCCATACGCATGTTGAATATCTTGTTTTTGCGGTTAGGTGATTTATCTCTTTTAGATGGTCTACTTTAAGTTTGTGGAATTGACATTGTAACATCTCATTTTTCTCGCTTGTCGCTTCTTTCAGGCATAGTCGTTTTAGTAGTACCTGTAGATTTTTCGTGACTATCAATTTTCTTCCTCCGGTGATGATTCCTTGTTGGTCGAAGTCAATTGCTGTCGTTACATGTCCGCCTGCCCATTTGTTTGTGGTTTTCCTCATTGTTAGTTCCGTCTTTTCCGTCTTACATTTAGGGTGTTTTGTTCTTGGTCTGAATATGCAAATCCTGTAGTTAGTTTGCGGTTTCAATCCTCGTAATAATAGTTGGTCTCCTGGATTTAT
This sequence comes from Schmidtea mediterranea, assembly GCA_022537955.1. NCBI lineage: Eukaryota > Metazoa > Platyhelminthes > Tricladida > Dugesiidae > Schmidtea > Schmidtea mediterranea. The sequence goes on from CM039680.1 coordinate 111,434,376, forward strand.
TGCGATTCCTTGACATTGTCCTGTTCCTTTACCATCCTCACCGATTTCTGCTATACATATTTTGTTCACTTGATGGGTATATATTTTTAGCACTTCGGTTTTGTCATTGGTGGTTCTGATTTTATTTGTTTCCCACTCCGAAGGTTTCATTTGCTTTTTGTTGTAATCGGTTACCATCGTTTCTTTTTTTATAACTGTTTCCTTTGTTATGCTCATTATTATTTTTGTCGTTGGCTGCGTACTTTTGCTCGTTGGATTCCCTAGCGATTTTCTCATTACGCATCTTGTGCGTTTCTTGTCTCTGTAGATGCATATTCGATATCGTCGTAAGGCTTTTATTCCTCTTATATATATAGGGTCTCCTAGGTTTGTTATTTCCTTTTCGCATATTTTATTTCCTATCCAATCTTGTTCGATACTTGTTGTACATACTTGAGTTATTGCTTGCCCTTCGATATTTGTTATTTTTATCTGGTTCGGTTCCATTATTATATTTTCTTTGTCCCTCCGTTGATCGTTCAGTATGTATTGGGTCACTGCTAGTTTCCAAGTTGTTATGACAATAGAGAATGTTAATAGATTATTTTTCCAATTTAGTTCTATTTTCGGTAGGCATACGGTTCGTTTTTCATAATTCGATTTTTTGTTTTCGTTTCTATTATTTTTGTCGTTTTTCTTATTTTCCTGGTTGTTATGCCTATCGTTTCTTTGTCTTGTTTTGTCTCCTTGGTTTCTTTCTCCGTTTTCATCATTTTGTTCATTTTCTCTGTTATTCTTATCTTCGTCATTTTTATCATTATTATCTGTATCTCCTCCGGTTTTCGCTGAAATGTCGTCCCCGACATTAAGTTTCCTAATTAATGCTTTATAGGTTGTTATTGCTTTGTCCCTTGCCTTGATTATTTCATCTACTGTCGTTCGCTCTTTTCGGACCCTCGTTTTCGTGGTTTTCCATTTTGCTACCAGGTTAATAAGTTCTACTTTCCCATTTTCAATTCTCATTTGTTCTTTAATGTTATCTGTGAATCTCAATTCTGGTCGTTGTAGTACTATCATGATTATTTTGGGGTTTCCTTCCTTTCTCATCAATTTTTTCAGTAATGCATTTTCTCCTTCTTCGTATCTTTCATTTATATCTATTGCATATTCCTCGGATCCTGGTATTTTCCAATTTAGCAAGATCTTTATCGCCTCTTTGTTTCGATATATGGTTCTCCATGATAGTCTTTGAGTATCCGCACACAGTTCCTCTATTTCTCTTCTCGTTGCATTTTCTGTTATAAATTTTATCATTGCCACGTTAGGTTCGTTAGTTGCCAACTCGAGTATACTGCTCCAATCGTCTGATCTCTCTGTTAATTCCGAACCGGTTCTTATTAGTTCTTGTATTACCGTCCTTTTTACTCCGGATAGTGTAGCGTACATTAGCGCTGTTTTGCCATTTTACCCTCTTCTATTCGACTTTTCCCCGCATTTTTCTACTAGCTTTATGATTTTTAGGCTACGGTTGTCTTGTCGTTGATGTATGGCGGTGTGTAACGGTATCATTCCTGATGGCATTGTTAAGGTAAAGGCTCTTGGTAATTTTCGCATTATCAGCTCTGTATCCGGATCGATTTCGTCTCCGATGGCGTATGATTGTGCTATCATCCCCAGTCTTGTGAGTATTTGCGTTCTGTTTTGTAGTCCGAACCTTGCGGGCATTATTTGTCTTGCTGCTCGCACCATTTCATTTAGCTGATCTTTTTGCGTTATTCTAAATTGGTTGAAGACTTCCCGTTTTACATCCTCACTTGCTAGTGTCTGGCGGATTTTCCGGTTGGCTTGCAAATTGTATATGACTTTCTGATAGAACCTTTGGATGTAGTTGAATTGACTCGTTAAATTGGAGCATTGATGTAGTTCCCAAGCCCTATACTGTTCCTTATGTCGGAATTCTCTTATTAATTTAAACAGTTGTTGTTTTTCTCTTGCCGCCTGTTGTTCGGTCCCGCTGAAGTTGGTTAATAGTATATCTCCTCTCTTGATTAGCTCGTATATTGCTGTCAATGTGTTATACTGAAATAAGGCTGATTTCATGAACTCGTTTTCGCCTTGTTCATCCGTTTGGTTGGTGTTTATTACCCATTTATCGTTATCAGGTCGTTTCCATTGGATTAGTCTCGTTGCCATTTCTTGCTTATTGCATTCCAATGTAATACGTAATAAATCGGGTAGGTCTTCCAAGTTATCGATATTTTCTTTGGTTACATAATTTAACATTGCTCCCAGATTTTTTGGCATATTCGTTAATATAACGCGTTTCAACGCTGTATCCCCTTTCCTATCTGTTGCAGTCACATCTGCTCCTGCTTTTAGTAGGACTTTAATTATCCAAGTTGGGATGTCTCTACTTGCTGCGATCATTAGTGGGGTTTCTCCGTCCTCGTTTCTTGGGTCGATTGACTTCTTTAACCGTTCCCATACGTTAATTATTTCTTGCATTCTTTCGTAATTATTCGTCTGCATGATGGTATGCAGCGGGGTATTGCTTTCTTTGTCACCAATAGTAAATAGAGTTGGCCAGTTTGTTATTATTGTGGTTATATGCTCGATATCTGGCTCGTCGCGTTTGTAGTTGTCAATTATTCTCATTAGTCCTCCCAATATTTCAATATCTCGTTTCTCTTTCGCCCATTCTGGTAGTAGGGTCTTAGCCTCTTTCACGATATTTTCTGCTATCTCTGGTTCTAATTTTCCCGTATGGTGATCTTCCCATTCTTCATCATCATATTCCTGGTACTCGTCTTCGTCGTATTCGTCTGGGTCCATATAACGGTAGTTCTGGCTAGTACATCTTAGCATCGATATCCTTGCGGTTTGAGACCGTGTCATTATACGTCTTTCTTCTGGTTGAGCTGTTATTGTTTTTGGTATGGCTTTGCATCTTGCTACGTTCACATATATTGGTCTGGTGAATGGGTTGTTTACCAATTTTACTCTTACGTTTGTTTCGCTTGCGTATAGGATTTCGTATGGTCCTTTTCCATTTCTTTGTAATTTCTTAGTTGTGCCTGGAATCAATTCTGGTGTTTCGATGATTACCCAGTCTCCTACGTTGAAAGTGTGTGGTTTGACGTTTCTCTTCTGATCATGTAGATCTTTGTAGCTTTCCTGGTTAAATTTGATGTTTAGTCCTGCCGTTCTCCATATTTCTTGCATCCTTTCCTTGAATTTTGTAACGTAGTCGTCTTCTTCCATATACTGCGATATTGGCGGCTGGTACTCTAGATCCATCGGCATATTACATTCTCTACCATACATTAGTTTGAATGGGCTCATCTTAGTTGCAGCATGTGTTGACATTCGATAGGCCAGTAGACATAAGTTGATGTATTCGTCCCAATCTCTCTGGTATCTGTCTACGTAGTTTGACAACATCTGTATCAATGTGCCGTTAAATCTTTCTGTTAGTCCATTGCATTGTGGGTGATACGGTGACGTTCTCAATTTTGCTATTTTAAAATAGTTGGTTACTTCTTTCATAATTTCACTCATGAAATTCGTTCCTTGATCTGTTAGTATTTGCTTTGGTGTTCCGTATCGACAACAGATTTCTTCCACAAGTTTTTGTGCTATTGTTTTGGCTTTTTGGTCTTTCATCGCAAATGCTTCTGGGAATTTTGTCAAGTAATCTGTGACTACTAGGATATATATATTTCCGTTTAGTGTCTCTGGTAACGGTCCTAGTATGTCCATTGATATCATTGTCATGGGCTCGGCTGGTACTGGCATTGGTTTTAGTGGTGCTTTCCATTTTGCTCCGGTGTTTTTTCTTGTTGCGCAAATGAGGCAGTTTTTTATCCAATCTTTCACGGATTCGGACATGTTCGGCCAGAAGTATTTCTGTTTCATTCTTGCAAGCGTTTTCTTTACTGACATATGTCCACCTAATTTCCCATCGTGGTATTGGGTTAGTAGTTCTTTCGTCTATTTTCGGGTATTACCATTAGCCTTTGTTCCCCGTCTGCTATTAGTAGCCATTTCTTCTCAATTACATACCGGTGTCGATGTTTATCCATGTGTTCCTTTAATTGCGGATCATTTTCGTAGACTTCCGGTTTACCCGTTTTCACGTATTCAATTATTAATTTCAATTCTGGGTCTTCTTGTTGGTCAATCATCAATTGAGCGAAGTCAATATCTTCCGCAATTATCATGCATATCCGTCTGACTTCCTCATCCATCAAATCCGGGAAGATGAATCTCGACATACAATCAGCATTTGCATTTGCTCGACCCGCTTTGAATTTTATAAACGGAGAGTATTCTTGTAGTTGCATTGCCCATCTCATGAGTCGACTCGATGCTTCTTTATGTTGGCCAAGCCATACTAGTGGCTGGTGGTCCGTTGTAATGCATATTTCATGACCCCATAGTAGGTATTTGAAATGTTTAATTGCCTGTATGATTGCTAACGCTTCTCTTTCGGTAACCGAATAATTTTTCTCGTGCTTTTTGAATGTTTTGCTATAATATCCGATTACCCGTTCCTTTCCTTCATCGTCTAATTGTCCCAATATTGCACCGGATGCGTATCCGCTTGCGTCGGTTGCCAGTAAAAACGGTTTTTTGAAGTCGGGGTGGACTAAGATTGGTGCTTTAATTAGCTTGTCTCGTAATGTTTCAAATGCCAATTGTTGTTCGTTTCCCCACACGAATGATGTGTCTTTTTTGACTAAATCTTGTATCGGTTTGGCTATACCTGCGTAATTTTTGATGAATTTTCTATAATATCCGCATAACCCTAAAAAATTCTTGTATTTGTGTTACGGTTTTTGGCGCTGGACAATTTTTGATTTTCTCGATATTCCTGGGATCGGGTTCTTTCCCTTTTGCTGATACTATGTGGCCTAGGAACGTCACCTTCTCTTTAGCCCAATCGCACTTGGATGGTTTCAACTTCAATTTCCACTGTCTTAGTCGGATAAATACTTTTCGTATATCTTCCAAGTGTTGTTCGAATGTACTTGAGTAGATCAGCAGATCGTCTATATACACCATGCATTGTTTTATCCCGTGAGTAACGAAGTTCATGCATCTTTGGAAAGATGCTGGTGCATTGGTTAATCCGAATGGCATTTTCTTAAACTGATATAAGTCTCTCCCCGATGGTGAATGCGGTTTTTTCTTTGTCTTCTTCTTTCATTTTTATTTGCCAGTATCCACTTTTTAAATCTAGTGAAGTGAAATAGGCTGCTCCTTGTAACGTCAATAACATTTCGTTAATGTCTGGTAACGGATACGTATCTCTTTTGGTTACCGCATTTAATTTCCTATAATCGATGCAAAATCTTTGTGTTCCGTCTTTCTTTTTCACCATAACAACTGGGAATTGCCATGGTGAGCAACTTGGTCCGATTACCTTTGCATCGAGCATTTTTTGTACTTCTTGCTCTGCTACGGTCTTTTGGGCTTCTGCCAGTTTATATGGTCTTAGTGCAATTGGCGTTTCATCTGATAATGGTATTGCGTGTAATGTTACATCGCACGTTCCCAAATCCAAGTCTGATACTGCGAAAATATCTTTATATTCCATCAGTAGCTGTTGCAATTGAGCTTTTTCGTCTTCATTTAGGAGTTCGCTGTCCATTGTCCATAACGGTTTGTCTTCCTCTCCTTCCTCTTTTAATTTTAATAACTCGATGTCTATCATGGGCGTTAATTTTCCCAGTCTTTCGTTTTCATATATTATTTTATCTTCTTCATCGAAATTCGTGATGTTGATTGGTAGTTCGCCGTTTTCGTTTATCTCGATTATCTCTCTTGCTAATTCTCGCCGTTTTTCGAACTTTTTACTTGGTTCGAATATCATTTCTCCCGTAATGCCCTCATCTACTTTGATGTAACAGATCATTTGGGATTTAGCTGGTACCACTATTTTCTCTGAGCACCTTACTATTGTATTCATGGCACAGATTCTGCCTTCTTTATCTTTTAAACATAAGGTTCCTAGGTCGATAACAATTTCTTTGAATAGTTCTGGCATTAAATCAGTTCCAATTATACATGGTACGCTTAGCTGTGGTATTACCGCTAGGTATGTCTCTACCTCGTTGTTTTGGTGCTTTAATGTTGTCCACCATCGTCCCATTACGTTTACCGTCTCTTTACTACATGCGATTACATGAACTCCCGTTGGTTCGATATCTTTCCAATAGTGTCGTGGTATTTCGCTTAAATGTACTGCTGAGATATTCGCTCCTGTATCTATCATTGCTTCCGTTTCCTTTCCATTTATTTCGATGATTAGGGTAATTGCTGGTCCGGTCGATGTGTATAGTGCCGCTATTGTTCTAACTTCCCCGTCCTGATCTACACTTCTTGATCGTCTTGTATTTATTGGATTTGTTGCTTCCCAATCAGGGTTATAGAGTGACGGGTAGATATTTGCGGTTGGTATCATTTTTGTTCCCATTGTGGTTGCTTTTGTTCGTGGTAATTTGCTTGGTTCCTCGTATGGCATTCTTGACATTGGTTCGCTTATCCACGCGCATGTCTTCTTTTCGTCCCAGTACACTGGTGCTTGGATCGTTTTTGGTGCGTTTCCTTTTCCGTTATTCTCCTCATCGTCAGAGTCGTCATCGCTACCGGTTCTTCTATATTCCTTGATTCTTTCCCACATACTCTTTCTGCTCCTTTTTAGTTCATCTCTCGCTCTTTCGTCATATAGTGCTTTCCTGAATCGTCTACCTATCTCTTCGTCTGTCCCTTTCATTGTTGTTAAGACTCGTAATAGTCGTTTGATTTTGTGTATATCCTTTGAATGCCCATGTAACACCATTGTTTTCGCCAGGAAAGGTAGTACTCCAACTAATAGTTTCCAATTTACCTTCTTTTCGCGTTTGTAGATGTCGAAACAGGCCAGCATTTGTGTTTACAATATTTACTCTGATATTTGGATTATTAAATTATGCCAATATTCAGCCATCATCTTGACCGAACTACCAGGAATCTACCCCACATGGCTTTCATCATATTGGACTTGTTGCTTGTTGGAAATGGTTCTGGCGATAATAGTAATCGTAATTAGGTTTCTGTTCGAAATTCGTGCCGCCGTTAAGTTTACTATATTTGATAGTAAATCGATTTCTCTTTTCTCCGCGGGAAAACAAAGTTTTGTCTTGTGGCTTCCAAGACTTTCTTGTGAATATATTCCGGGCTTGTTACCCGTCTAGTGGTCGAAATTCTTGTTCGTTGTTAGTTCCGTCAATCCGAATCTTTTTGGTTCGGCAACCGGGATTCTCCATTGGGAACATTACATTTTCCATCTGTTTGCTGAAACGTGGGTCGAAAGCGTTGTTGCACTCATATAGTTTGGTTTGTCTGTTAGGATTTCATTCATTCGGCGTTTAACTGGTTGTACGTATCGAATCTGCTTTTTATATACCACTTCTAGTTGGTTAGTTAATTTTCCGGGTGGTGCCGCGTTGATTTTTCCCGGTACCATAGAAAATGTTTTTTTCACACTTGAATTATACATCACTCTCGGCTTATTTTTCCAAAATGTCCTTACTTGGTATGGTATAGTGGCAATTTGCGCTATCTGGGTTGGTTATTGGCTTAAGGCTAAATTTCGTTTTAATATTTCTTTATTTAACTGACAATCGTTGCGTTATCAACGTCGTGTATACTTTTTTGCATTGACTCTTGTTCCTATGGTAGAGGAAATACCATCTTGTTATTCATGTATAGATGTATTCAACTTCATCTTTGGCTACCGCGCTATTCTTGCTTCTAGCATTTGTCTTTGATGCATTATACGTCCTGGGTAGTTGGCTGGCATATACCATCTTTCCACATTTTTTGCGTTATTTTTTCCTTTGATGAATCTCATTCCGCATCCTGCTTCGTGTTATTCAATGCTGCTGGGGTTTGTTTTGTTCTCAGCGGTTGGGACCTAGTTCTGGCTTTTGAATCTTTCCAGCTTGTTATGATTTTGTTTACATCATTTATTTGCAATTCCTCTGCGTCTTCCTCGAATCACTTCTCCTTTTTACTTCGTCGAATAACCGCTGTTTTTAGAATTGCATTCTACATTTAAATGGATGTTTGCTTCGTATATTATGTTGATTGTTCCGGTTTTTATCAAACGGTCGTCTGTTGCTGGCAATTTTGGTTTGATTTCATTACTTGGGTTGCTCCATCACCATTTCAATTGTGCTTCGTATTCTTTTAATTCGACTGTATAGGTTTTCTATTACAACCACTCCTGTTTACTAGTTCTTCTCTCTCCATTTATAGTATTTTCCTCCCTGGCAGTTCTCCAGTTGCTGAGTTGATTACTCCTGCGAACGAATATGCTTTGTACCTGGATCAATACACTTTTCCTTTTAGTACGACTCCTTCTTTTAATCTCATTTCTCCTTCCGCTGAATAGATCCTTGCATTGTTTCCGGATACTTGTGTAATTTCTCTTTCTGTTCCCCCGGATTTATGATTGATACGTGGGAGTGTGCTTCCCGCAATGGTATGCTAATGTTTTCTCGTGTGGATTGCCAACACTCCTTGGCTTTTTGTTCTGATGAAATCAGATTCTTGGGTAATGTGATACGTTATCGTTTTTCTATAGTGGTCAGGTTATTTGGAATCTGCCATCCTAACATTCCTCCGATATCTTTAGCGAATACTTGTCTCCCAGTAACTGCTTTTAATCGGCAGTCAAATATTAAGCAATCCGTTTTGTTTGCACCTGTGCACATTGCCACACATCATTGTCCATCATCTAAGTGAGTGTATGCTTGTATTTCTCATTGCTTAATAATCTTTTATAGGTAATTCATGGTTCGACGTTGGTTTAATAGTGCCTTCAGTCTTACGTGGCATTGGGTTTGATTGTTCGTTTTTCTCGGTTGTTTATAAATTGCTATTCCATCCCCATTCTGTAGGATTCCTGGTTCGATTTCTTGCTGTTGAAATCATTGCGGTTAGCTCTACGTTTATTCATGAATTGTTTGTTGGGAATTTTTGCTTGTCGATAGGTCAATTTCAGATTATATAACGAGATAGGAGAGTGCCAGTAATCGATATTCGTCATCATACCGTATTTGTGAGCAATTGGGCGACTAATTTGTCTCATCTCTTCCAATCCAATTTCATGTTTTTAGTTTCCTCTTTGATCAAAGTTTTGGGGAATTATACTGGATCACGGTATACCATATGTTGTTTGAGCGTCCTCACTTGGCTCGATTTGTTGCCATATCTCCTTAATGTTTGGTGGTGATTATTAGCCATATCCGCTAGTATTTCTTAAATCCATTCCGTTCCCACTCTCTCTCTCTGGGGTGGAGTTTTTTCATTTCGTATGCTATTTTTTTCCAGGTTTTCCACCTTGTCATCCATTGTTGTTGTTTGGGATTGGTCTCTGATTTTGTTCCCCGTTTTCGGCTGTCAAATTTTGGCCTACCTCTTGGACGTTTCTCCAGCGACGTGCTGTTTCCTCTTCTTTGGTTGTCTCCTTCTTCCCGTGGTGTTTGTTGGGTTACCTTTTTGGCTTTCTCGTTTTTGTTTCTGACCAAAAATTCGTCCCAGTTCTTGCTGTGAGGTATATATCGTCTTTCCCTCGTGAGTTTGTGTTATACATTTTTTTTCATTGGCGTGAATCTTTTGTCTTATTCATCCATTTCAATTTCATTCTTTCTAAATTTCATCTCCTTGTTTGCCATTGATTTTTGATGATAACTGGTTTGAACGGTTGCTCCTCTCGGAATTTTCTGGTTGTTTTTGTTGGTGGTTTTTAATTATTAGTGGTACAACTCTTCTTCCTCGTCTGTATTTTCATTCAAATATTACTTTAATCTCCTTCGAACATTTTGGGGTTTCACACTTTTATCTCCTCCATTACTGGGCGTGCTCATACTTTGCTTGATTAGGTTTTTGGTTTATCTCTTTCTTTTTCCGCGGTATTCCTATGTTTTCCTGGCCATTTTCAGGGTTTAAGTTTCTTCTCCCATCACACATTGCGTTACTCTACTCCACATATTATCTAGTGGATCGTCCGTGAATTGTAAATGGAAGGGAAGTTTCATATGCTAGTTTCCTTTTACCTCTTTTATTTTTGCTGTGGGCTGGACTTCTCGTTCTTGACTGATTTTGATCGGCGGTGTAGAATACTTTTATTTTAATATTTTTCCTTGAGGTTCTTGTGCCCACTCTCGTGTTTCCATTTGCGTATTACTTGGGTCGAATACTTCCGGCACACCATTCATTTTTCCTTCTGTATCCTTCGAATCTCTTTCTAATTCTTCAAATTCTCGAGTTTTAACCATTTCTGCCCATATATTTGCAATGCGTTCGTTGCCTGCTCGTCTCTGGTCCCTTGGGCAGCAAACCTTGCTGTAAATATTTCTATTAGTTTTTTCGCAATGATGTTTCTAGTTTTATTTTTGTGCTT
>CM039680.1:111444907-111558892 GCA_022537955.1 Schmidtea mediterranea
GTCCACTCTCTCTTTTTCTTTTATCCACGGTGGGTTCATAACTTTTATTTTTATAGTAATTAATTGTATTTATTTAGGTTGTTTCGTTTATTACAGTGGAGTTTAGCCTTTTTCTCTCTCTTTTCTGGAGGTTGGGTGTATCTCGACTTTCCTTAGTTTGTTTTTCTGAATCTTTTAGGATTGGTATTTTATGTCGGTTTATTTTCGGGAGTTTTTTTAATCGTTCTTTTTTCTTTTGTTACCCTCTGTTTTGTAGATTCTTTTGGAGTTTTCTTCTTTACGCTTGCTTTCTTTAAGTTGACGTATATTATTCGTTTGCTGTTTGTTTTCTTCGTCTCGCTTCCTGGAGCTTGTTCTTTTGTTTTAATTTCGTTGTGTTTGTTGATGACTTTTTTTTATCTTCTTGCTTCTTTACAACTGTCTTGTAGTTGTATTATGACTTCTGTGGCGCTTTTCTTGCTGTTTCATTCGTCTCTGCTCGGTTTTTCCATTTCCGGATTACCGAGTTTTATTTCGGCTAAGTTCTGCTTCATCGTTTTTTCTCTTTTTGTTTTTGTTCTCTCCATGTGGAGGTTAGTTTTCGTTTTTCTATTGGTGTTGTTTTGCTTTAGTTGTTGTTTATCGGGGCGATTTTGAGATTATTACATCTACTAATGCCTTCTTTTATTCGGTATCATTTTACGAGTTATATATCGTTGATGTTTCTCGATTCGTTCTACTAATTGTTGGGCTTGGTAGTATTCTCGTCTTTAGTTCATTTCGGATTTACTTCATTTGGATTCATTTACTAATCTAATTCGATTACAATTTGTGTGTTGGGTGTTTGTGTGTGTTTTTATTTTTACATGTTCCTCTTTAGTTTTTATATTGGCGTTTTGTCTTTCGATCTTTTCGGTTTCGGCGTCGGTACGTTGGTTTTATATGGTATGCAGGATTGGGGTCGGTTTTGTAACTATTTACTTTTTTTTGGATTTTATATTTGTATCTGCTTGTCTGAGGATAGCAGATATTCCTGTATTTTCGGGATTCTTTACTCGGCGTTTTCACGATGCGTGTTTTCTAACGTTTTGTTTTTCAGTTTCTTTTCTCAGTTTGTGTTTCTGAGTCCTGTTTTCGTTTTCGTGGCTCGGTGGTTGGGTGTGGAGTGGTTTTGTGATGAGCTTCCGTGTCCGTGTACTTTTTTTTAGATTTGGTTTTGTCGTTTTCCTCGTAATTGATTTTCGGTTTCTGTGCTTTTCTTGGTCATTGTGAATTGTGGTTCGGTTTCCTTGCGTGTCTCGTGGTCTTATTGTGTGGTTTTGCTGATTTTTTTCCGATTAGTTTGGACTGTCGATTTGTTCTCGATTGTTTCTTTCGGCACTTGATTGTTCCAAGTTCCCATCTTCCTATTTGCTATCCTTTGGGTACATCTTATTCTTTCTTGGTTTTGAAAGTGCTCTTTCATTTTTTGGCCTCGCTTTTTTTGTATTTTCTTGATCTCCGTTTCATGTTGTTTGTGTTCTTTTCGGTGGCTTTTGCTCGATTTGCATGTCTTTTACTCTGGGTTTTGTTGTTGGTAGTTACTTCTGCTCTCATTTTCATTTAGCTATTGTTTTGGTTGGGTCTCCTTTTCTGCACTCTATTCGCCATTTTCTGGCTTGATCATTATCTGAGTCAGCATTCTTTCTTGTCTATCGTTCTTCTGGGCTCTCTAATTTCTTTGCTGGTTTTGGCCCTGGGTTCTCAGTTTGTTGTCTTCTTTTTCGCATTTTCCCATTTGGTTTTAGTCTTTGTCGGTCTCCTTCGGCTTTGGAAAATATAATGTGCTAGTTTGCCCGATTCCCAGATTGTTTGACTTTGTTCTCATCTTTCTGTCGTTTGATTTTCACAATATCGCCTGCTATTGTCTTTTTGACCATTCTTGTGACTTTTTCTTTGTTTCTTAAATCTATTGTTACTAATTTGCCCAATTTCCTCCTGCATTTGTTGTATAATCTTTATCGTCTCCTCTCCTTTCTTCTCGTATCTCTGCTTCTTTATCTTTTATCACTTCTCGCAATCTTTCGATTTCACTTTGTTGATCTGCTTCTCTTGCTCTAGGGTTTGTATCTCTTCTTTGGTTTTTGATTCTGGTTTGGTTCTGCATAATTCCTTCATCATTTCCTCTTCTCGCTCTTGGTACGTTTTCTCTTTTCCTTCTGGTAAGTTATTTTTGTTCTAGTTGTTTTTCCCACTTTTCTTTCATCTTTTTCGTTTTTAGAGTCTCTTGTACTAATTCCTCTTCTGCGATTAGTAGCATTTCTTTTAATTGTAACGTTCTTTGTCTCCATAATTCTACTTCCTCACTTGTTACTTTTATTGATTCTGATTGATCTTTGACCGCTGGTTTTGATTCTTCGGCCTCTTTTACAACTTCTTTTGTCTCGTTTGGATTCATAATTGTTTTCTAAATATTAATAATCGATTATTCTCTCCTTTCAATCATCTCAAAATTTTATCATAGTTTACATCATCTCGTATTTTGTGGTTTTTGAGTTTTATAATTTTTTTGTTTTTACATTTATCTTTATTTACACTTTTTACACATTGTTTTCGTTTTCTATCTACTGATCAGCGAAACGGAATCCTTTGATCCGCCCGTTGATCGGCTTTCTACACACTGGACATATATCGACTTTTAACCCGCATGCTTCACATGTGACCATATGTCCACAAGGAGTATAAATTATTTCTACATGTTCTGCCAACATGTCACACATTGATACTGCTCCAAAATAGCTTCTTTTATCATTGATTTGTCACGATTTTCTTTCGGTTTCTCCTGATATCGCTTGATTGCTCGAATTATTGCTTGTGTTGAGTCGTACCATTCTAAATTATTAGCTAATCTTTCTTTGATTATTTTCCTCATTCTTGGAGTATCTACTCCTGATAATAGCATTATGGTTCTCGTTTTTGGTCGATCCAAGATATCTTCCACTTGCTGATTTGTAATTATTATTTCGATATTCTTTGACTCTTTTTCTTGTTTATACATACATTTTCTCTTGTGCTTTAGTTTTTTGACATTCTGATCTGGTATTGGCTGTTGATTTTTGCATCCTTCGCACATTATTCCTCTGGCTGTTCGGCAATATCCTTGACTCGCAAATTCTGCTGCTCTTGGGTTTCCTTTGAAAGTTTTGATTCTCTCTTCGAATGTTCTATTTATAGTCTCTTTTTCCCATATTAATTCTCCTGGGTCTTCGAAACTCTTTATTATCGTTATCTTTTTCTCGCCTCCCTTTTTATCTTGGTCTAATTCTGATTTTCGGAGTCCTTCTAATCTGTTCATCGCTTGGTTTCTTACATCAATATTAATTCTAAATGGGCAGGTTGAAAATTTCCTCAGGTGTTCTCGTTTTGCTGTCTCTCCCTTTTCCCATTTTGCGCGTTTTCCTTTACAATAGATGCATGTTACTTCGTCTGGTAGTTCGGGTGTTCCCGTAAAATAAAATCCTTGTGCGGCCATTTCTTTGCTTTGTCGGTCGGTAAATACTTTATTATCTTTAAACGTTAAATATCTCTGTTCCTCTTTTCTCAGCTCCTCGTCTCTCACTCTCATTTGTGAGTATATCGCTTTTATGATTCGCGTTGGCCGTCTTATTCCGTCGTAGTCTTTATAGTATATAATTGCTGCTGCTAGTGTATTAACTTTCTCTTCCTCTTCTGGTTTTTTCCATAGTCTCGTCCATATCGAATCTGGTCCTTCTCTCATATGTATCGTTATCTCTTCGCTGCTTCCGCTTGCCATCTAAATATCGTCATTATTTTTTGAATTTTTGTTTTTCTGATTTTTCTGATTATTTGTAATTTTTTGATTTTTATTTGATTTTTATTATTTTATTTACATTTATTTACACTTTCCTTTTTTCTTTACAACGTCTTGTCTGGCTTCTCCACTTCTAATTTTATATACAGATTATCTTCTCGCAAGAATCCTTCTCCTCTCAATCGTTGTTGCGGATAAAAACGTGGTGTACCGATTGCTGTATTCCAGTCGGTTGTTGGTCTTCCCATCTGTGGTTCATTTCCTGTTCTGATTGGGTTACGATGATCCTCTTGTCCTTTCATTGTTAATATCATATTTTGTTTAAAAGGCCATGTTAATAATTCATCATAATCTCCTCTTCCTACTCTGATGAAGACACTGATGTGGGTGCCTGTTGCATTCCCATCTCCATTTGGATATAATCTAATGCCCAATTTGTATCCATTCTCCCAACTGTATATTGGTGGACTGTCTAGGATTCTCTGTGTTCCATCTTTTGCTCTCTGAAGCTTTTCTGCAATTCGGTTATTTTCCATATAAATGGTGCTGTAGGATGTTTTCTGGCTATCAAGCTGTTGGTTTCTAGTTCCTTTAGGCTGTTGGTCATCTGTTGCATTTTCTTTTGTATTTCGGCCATTTTCTTGAGTGTATTTCCTTGGCTTCTCTCAAAATTCTTTCTGGATTCTAATATTTCTCTTATTATTGCTTTTTGTGCATCATTTTCTGTTCGTAGGCTTTTTATTTCCCATGCCAACATCCCTATCGTTTTCATTATGATTTCGGCATGCTCGATACTATTTTCTATCATATGCTTTTGCATTACCGCAACTGGTAGTTGTGCTTGACAATTGAATAATTCTAACGGGCATTTGACTGGTTTGCTGGTACATTCGTTCCAATGTTCCTTTAATTTGACTTTATCTTTCTTGTCGCAGTTGTTTGTGCATATTCCTTCATATAGATCACATATTTGCTCCTCTTCTGGATTCCGATGTTCCATTTCTATTTTTATCCATTCGTCACTGACTCCGCAGAATTCGCATTTTTCTTCTCTCTTGATGCACACTTGGTGATGTTCTTTCATAGTCTTTTTTGTTATGATAGTTTGACATTTTTCGCATAATATCTCGTTATATTCACATTCGTTTGTGTGACTTTCGGCTTCCTTCATAAGTCCTTTCCATTCACATTCTTTTACTTGGCATTGAATTAATAGGTTGTTGATCTCTTTGTTGGTAGCTTTATCCATTGTTGTAGGGATCTTCATCTTTTTCCAATATTTCGTTACATCCAGGGGCATTTTATTGTTTTTGTTTCTATCACTTCTATCGTACAATCTGTACATATTCTGCATCCGCATTTCGTCTGTCTCGCTCCAATCAGCAATTCTTTACATTTACAACATTTTAGTCTTTCTTTTATATCGTTCACCACTTTGATTTTTTCCTTCATTATTCGTCTCGTAGTTTCGGATGGATTCTCGCTTCTTCTTATTCTCTCGATGATTGTCTGCATATCTACAAAAATTTTCAATTACTTGACGCTGCTTCGTTTCTGCCGTTTTATTTTTACCTATTTACACGGTACGCTTTATTTTTACTCTACTGTTGAATCCGGTTCTGGGGTGAATTCTGGCATTGATGCTATCCATTCCACCCAACTTGCTGGATCTACGCGCTGTTGATTACTACGTAATCTTCTAATTTCGTCAGCTTGCCATCTAACTTGATCTGCTAATTGTTCATTCATTCTCTGCAATTGTAGTATTGTTCTCTGTTGCTCTTCTAGTCTTATGGCTTGTTGTAGCCCTCTGTTCACACTTTCCGTTAATACTAGATGAGTATTTGTCCACTGAGTTTGCGCATTGTTCGTTATTAATGTCATTAATTCACATTGTCGTCTCCACGTTGCCTCGATTCCTTGATCTTGGTATATTCCTTGATTTAATTCTACAATCTCTATGGGTACATTGGCAGCTGCTGGTTGTTGACTTCCTTCTGTGAACGGTGGTATTCTAACTTGATTTTGTTGATTTGCATTATTCGGATTCATCTGTTGGTTATAATACATCATTAATTCATCGCATTCATTTCGGTTTGCTTACTATTTCTGACACATTTTGTACAATATTTATATATACGTGCATACTATTACTACTATTATACTACATAATATTTTACACTATATACAACGTCTTTTTCTCGTTTTACACCATCGTCTCCGGGGACTCTATACGCAATGTCCGTATATCCCCATATTTCTCATTCATTATCTGATATACATCAAATTCATTTGACCATTGTTGTGCTTCGATAATGGGCGGTTCTTTTAACCAGAGTCCGCTTGTACTAGAGTTTCCTATGATTTCATATTCTTCGGTTCTTTCTGCATCGTATTGTCCTAATTCGATATCATAGTTGAATTTTTCCACTGCTGGCCATAATCTTCTCTTCGTTGGCTTCTTTCTGCATTTGGTAGTTCTTACTAATTGAATTATTATTAGCGTTACTACGCTGCTTATTACTGCTGTTGTTATCCAAATCATTTTTATCATATAATTCTTTTCGTTAGGTTGTACGGTCGTATTTTCTCTTGCATTGGTTGTCTCCATTATTCCTTCTTTTGGTTGTACATTCTTGAGTGCTTTCTGAAGTTGTAATGCTTCGCGAATTGAAAGGTGGCTGTCGTCCATGATCATTCCTTTTTTCCATGTTTCGTTTTTTCCTTCAAGTGGTTTTATTATAGGTTGATCTGTCGCATTTGACTTGAGTGGTTTCCTTGTTATCGTTCTCCAATGCTCATGAGTTCCCTTTTGGATGTTTATTACATATTTTCCCAGTTTTCTTTTTGTTGGGATTCGATACTTTTGATTCTTTATATTTTTGCTTGTTTCGCATTGGATTCTTTTGTTTACTGTTTCGTTTCCTTTGAGTTCGTATTTGCAGATTTTCGTGATAGGTTTTTCACCTGTGTTCTCGATTAGTATTTCCTCTTCATTTGCTGCATTTGACTCTATGTTTATTATTACTGCTTTACTTTCTCTGATCTGTCGTTGATACGGTTCTTCTCTTGTTTCCTTTTCCGGACGTTTTGTCGTAATTGATTCTAGTAACTTTCTGGTTATTGATTTCCAGTAATCATCTCTTCCTTTCTGAACATGTACTATATACTTCCCACGCTTTCTTTTGGTTGGGATGCGGTATTTTTGGTTTTTGATATCTTCATTTGATTGACATTTAATTCTTTCATTTATCGTTCCGTTCTTTTTAGTTTCGAATATACAAACTTTTGTAATGGGTTCTTTGCCCATATTTTCGACTATTATCTCTTCTCCACTCTTTGGATCTGATTCTACTTTTATTATTATTTCTTTATTTTCTCGTACTCGACGTTTGTATGGCTCTTCTTTTGGTGTTGTGAATTTTTCTCCCAGGGTTTTGGCTAATGTGCATGTTATTATTATATCATTGTTGGCACATATTATATATTCTGCATTGCCTTCTAGGCTATCCCATTCACATTTCTTTCCTGCTTTCATATTCATTTTCCAACAATCGATAATTTTATTTTGTATACATACTTGTTCAATGGTTTCTATTCCTTTGTTTATTATTCGCAATTTGCCTATTCCTGGCTTTACTTGGATTTTTACGTTTCTATCTTCTGTAGCATCTCTACATACATCTTTGGTGGTTTGACATGATGATGGGTTTTCGGATCGTATTTCCATTTTTCCTGGTTTTCCTATTGCGTCGAATTGGCAACTTATGCTTGTATTCATTGTCAGTTGTAAGCATATTCCTTTGCTTGCGCTTCCTTTCTCATTTATTGTTCGTATTCTGAACGATTTTATTTCCTTTGTGATGTTTTCGTCGGCTTCCGTTAACTTGATGGACGTGATTAATATCATTATTTTTTGTAGCAGGGTCGGTCGGTTTTGATTTTTCCTTTGTTGTAGTAACATCATCCCTTTGTTTCGCTTTCCCTCGTTATTGCTGTTGCTCGTTTCTTGACGTTCCTCGTTAGATGATTCCTTTTTCTCTTGTTGTGCGGATTTGTTTTCGTCTCTAGCATTTTGATCGCCTTGATCTTTGCTGTTGTCACTTCCTCCTTCTCCATTATTACCTCCATCCGGGGTTTCCTTTGAAATGTCGTCCTCGACATTTATTATTTCAATTATTTCCTCGTATACTTTTATTATTCTCGCTTTTATATCGTCCATTTCTTTTATTTCTTGTTTGCTTGCTTGAAATCTTATTTGCTTTCGATGCCATCTGTGTATTATCATCAATAACTGTTCCTTTCTATCTCCGATTCGTATTGCTTCTTTTGGATGGTTGGTGAATTTTAGTCCTTCCCATTTCAACATTGCTTTTATTGTTTTTTGGAAGTGGATAGTGAGCATATATTGTTTCTTTCAATAGAACGTTTCTGTTTCTTACCATATAGTTCAGATCGAATACTTTGAGTGGTGAACCTTCGTAGGTCCATTTCATCAGATTGGCTGTTGCTTCGTCTTGTTTGGCATCGATAGCTTCCCATAATGTTTGGATTGTTTTACCCATCATTTCTCTCTCTCTGATTGTCGCGTTACTGGTTATAAATTTTATTGCACTTGCTTGTCTCGATTTCAGTGCATAATGTAATACATTATTTTCTCCATTATCTTTTTCTTTGAACGATGATCCTGTTTTTAGTAGTTCTCTCAGAACTGTTGTAGAAGCATCTGCTGCAACTGCGAACATTAATGGTGTTTGTCCCTCTTCGTTTGGTATATTTGAGGCGTGTCCGCATTTCTGCATAAGTTGAATTATGTCTATTATCCTTTGGGTATTTCTGTGTTGTACTGCGATATGTAGAGGTACGTTCCCTTCTACATCTGCCATAGTGAAGATCATGGGTATGCTTTCCTTGATACGATCCATTTCTGGTGGGCTTCTAGCTCCTTTAGCGTAATCCATTGCGATTTTTCCCGCTTTGTTTACTATTCTCATCCATCCTTTTCCTTCGACCCATTCTGGCATTATTTCTCTGATGGCTTTCACTATTATATCCATCTTGTCTACATTATCTTGAGTCGCGTTTAGAGTTATTTTGGATTTATCCGGTTTAGGTTCCTCTACGGTATTATTTGCTGCCGCTTCTATTTTTCGACTCATCGTTAGTCCGTTTATACTCAGTTGTTGAGTTTGTGATCTAGTTTGCATACCTCGATTTTCTGGTTCTCTTGTTATTGTTCTTGGTATTGCTTTACATCTGCTTACGTTTACGTAAATAGGTCTAGTAAGTGGGTTGTTGACCAATTTAACTCGAGCATTGTTCTCGTTTACATACATTATCTCATATGGTCCTTTACCACTTCTTTGTAGTTTTCTGGCTACTCCTGGGATAATTTCTGGCGTTGCAATTATTACCCAGTCTCCAACCTGAAAGTTATGCTCGCGTACGTCTCGTTTTTTGTCATGCAATTCTTTATAACTTTCTTGATTAAATCTAATATTCATACCTGCTGTTTTCCAGATCTCTTGCATTCGCTCTTTGAATCCTGTTACATAATCATCAATTTCCATATACTGTGATATTGGTGGTTGATATTCTAAGTCTATCGGCATGTTACATTCTCTGCCGTACATTAATTTAAATGGACTCATTTTTGTTGCTGAGTGTATTGACATTCTGTATGCCATAAGGCATAGGTTTATATATCTATCCCAATCCTTTTGGTGTCTGCTGACATAATTTGACATCATTTCTATTAATATGCCGTTAAATCGTTCGGTTTGACCATTTGTTTGCGGATGGTACGGTGATGTTCTCAGCTTCGCAATTCTGAAGTAATTTGTAACTTCCTCTATGATTTCGCTCATGAAGTTGGTTCCTTGATCAGTTAGAATCTGTTTGGGTGTTCCATATCTACAGCATATTTCCTCTACTAGGATTCTCGCTATTGTTCTGGCTTTTTGATCTGGTATTGCGAATGCTTCCGGAAACTTTGATAAATAATCTGTCACTACTAATATATAGATATTTCCATCGTTGGTTTCTGGTAGTGGTCCTACTACGTCCATTGCGATCATTGTCATTGGTTCTGGTGGAATTGGCATTGGTTTTAGCGGTGCCTTCAGTTTACTTCCTGTGCTTTTTCTGGTTGCACATATCAGGCAATTCTTTATCCACCCTTTTACGTCCTCTCCGATATTTGGCCAATAATATTTTTGACGCAGTCTTGCTTCCGTCTTTTTTGCTGACATGTGTCCTCCAAGTTTTCCATCGTGATATTGCATCAATACCTCTTTTCGTCTGCTTTCTGGTAAACACATGAGTCGTTTTTCGCCATCCATTAGTAATAACCATCCCTTCTCTATGGTATATCGGTGTCTGTGTTTTTCCATATGCTCTTTTAATTTACTGTTGTTGTCGAAGATTTTCATATCATTGGTTTCCATGAATTCGATTATTGTTTTCAACTCTTCGTCTTCTTTCTGTTCATTTTTCAGCTTTGTAAAGTCGATGTCCTCTGCGATTATCATGCATATTCGTCTTACATCCTGATCCATCAGTTCCTCAAATACAAATCTTGACATGCAATCTGCGTTGGCGTTCGCTTTTCCTGATTTGAACTTTATATACGGTGAGTATTCTTGCAACTGCATCGCCCATCTCATTAATCTACTCGAGGCTTCTTTATGTTGGCCTAGCCATACCAATGGTTGATGATCTGTAGTGATATATATCTCGTGACCCCATAATAAATATTTGAAATGTTTAATAGCTTGGATTATTGCTAATGCCTCTCTTTCAGTCACAGAGTAATTCTTTTCATGTTTCTTGAACGTTCGACTATAATATCCAATAACTCGTTCTCTTTTCTCGTCATCCCATTGTCCTAGGACTGCTCCAGATGCATATCCACTTGCGTCTGTTGCTAACAAAAACGGTTTCTTAAAATCTGGGTGTACGAGTATTGGTGCTGATATCAGTTTATCTCTGAGTGTTTCAAAGGCTGTTTGTTGTTCCTCTTCCCATATAAACGGGGTATCTTTTTTGGTTAATTCTTGTATTGGTTTTGCGATGGTTGCATAACTCTTAATGAACTTTCGATAGTATCCACATAGTCCTAAGAGTTCTTGCACTTGTGTGACTGTCTTTGGTGCTGGGCAATTCTTTATCTTTTCGATGTTTCTTGGATCTGGTTCTTTGCCTTTTGCTGATACAATATGTCCTAAGAAGGTGACTTTTTCCTTTGCCCAATCACATTTTGATGGTTTCAATTTTAATTTCCATTGTCTCAGTCGAACGAATACATTACGGATATCTTTTAAATGTTGCTCGAAGGTGCTAGAATAAATTAATAAATCATCAATATATACCATACATTGTTTAATGCCGTGCGTTACAAAATTCATACATCTCTGAAATGAAGCTGGTGCGTTAGTTAGTCCGAAAGGCATTTTCTTAAATTGATATAGATCTTTTCCAATTGTAAAGGCAGTTTTCTCTCTATCCTCCTCTTTGACCTTTATCTGCCAATAACCACTTTTTAAGTCTAGCGATGTAAAATAAGCTGCTCCGTGTAACATTTGTAACATCTCGTTTATATCCGGTAACGGGTATGTATCCCGTTTGGTTACTGAGTTGAGTCGTCGGTAGTCTATACAGAACCGTTGTGTTCCGTCTTTTTTCTTTACCATGACTACTGGGAATTGCCATGGCGAGCAACTTGGTTCGATCACTCCTGCGTCTAACATCTTTTGCACTTCTTTTTCTGCTTCTGGTTTTTGAGCTTCTGCCAATCGATATGGCCGTAATGTTATTGGGGTATCGTCTGTTAATGGTATCGTGTGTTGCGTTACATCGCTTGTACCTAGGTCTAAGTCAGATGCTGCGAATATATCTTTAAATTCCGTTAGCAGTTTTTGTAATTGTTCCTTTTCAACTTCGTTTAGTAGCTGACTGTCGATTGTCCATAATTCTTCCTCAGTTCCTTCGGTTTTTGTTGTTGGAAGTTCAATATCCATCATCGGTGTTAATTTTCCCAATCTTTCGTTTTCGTAAATGACTTTATCTTCTTCATCAAAATTTGTAATGTTGATCGGAATTTCACTGTTGTCGTTTACATACACTATCTCTCTGGCTAATGGCAGTTCTTTCTTTTTCTCAAATTTGTGATTAGGTTCAAAAATCATTTCTCCTCTAGTTTCCTCATTTACTTTCACATAGCAAATCATTTGTGTGCGCCCTGGCACTACTATTTTCTCTGAGCATCTCACCTCTGATTTCAGCATACATATTCGTCCGGTTTTGTCTCTCAGCTCCATCGATCCTAGATCTATTATTATCTCTTTTAGTAATTCTGGCATGAGATCTGTTCCAATTATACAATCTGCACTCAATCTCCTGATGACTGCTAAATACGTATTGATTTTTACGTTTTTATATTCTATTATCGACCAGATTTTCCCAATGACTGCTACCGATTCTTTGCTGCAAGTTATTACATCCATGTTAGCTTCTTCTATACATGGCCACAATCTTCCGGGTATTTTATCCATATTTATTGCTGAGATGTTTGCTCCGGTATCAATCATTGCTTTTATTTCTACCCCATTTATTTCTATGGGTACCGTTAATGTTGGTCCAGCTAACGTTTGTAACATAGCTATAGTTCGAGTTTCTGGATCCTGATCCACACTTCTTGATCTTTGGCTGGTTCTTGGTACTAAGTCTGCCCAATTTGGTTCGTATGGTACTGGATAAATATTTCGTAATGTTGTTGATCTTGGTATTGGTACGTGTCTTTCTACTGGCATGTTTCTCTCTACTGATGATGCTGCTTTCTTTAGACATTCGTATACTGGTGGTGGATGATTATAATGTCCACTATGTCTTGTCTTTCGATTTTCCCATTGTTTGAGTTGCTCTTGAGTTAGCATCTGTGTTCCTCCTTGGTTTTCGTCATTGTCGCTGTTATCGCTGCTGTCATCTTTGAAGTTCATCCATCGTCTCCAGTTGCTCGTTTTTTGTCGCTTCATTCTGGTTTTCTCGGCTTCTAATCTCATTATTGCTTTAAATTTTCGTCCAACTTCTTCATCGGTACCATTCATTTTAGTTAGAATTCCTACTAGTCTTTTTATCTTGTGAATATCTTTTGAGTGTCCATGTAATACCATTGTCTTAGCTAAAAACGGTAAGAATCCAATTGCCATTTTCCAGTTGATTTTTCTCTCTCTTTTGTAGATATCGAAACATGCTAACATTTGTGTTATGATTACTCTTACGATTTGAATGATAAGGATTATCCCTAAAATTCCTGCCATCATTTGTCCAAAGATTAAGAATCTTCCCCACATGGCTTTCATCATATTTGCTGTAGCGTGTTGAAAATGGTCTGGTGATAGTAACAATTCGTAGTTGGGTTTCTCTCCATAGTTGTTACCTCCCGTTATAGTTACAATGTTGGATAATATTGCTTGCCTTTGTGCTGGGAATAATAAATGTTCTCTGGCTCGTTCCAGATCTTTTGTTTGGTATATTCCACTCTGTGATATATCAACTGGTTTGAATTCTGCTTCGCTGGCCAATTCTGTAAGTCCAAATATTTTTGGCGGTGCTACGATTACTCGAGTTGGAAATTGTAGCCAACTTCCATCTCTTATTTCGAATAATGGTCCATATATATTACTACAACTGAACATATTGGGTACAAATTTCTCTGGGTTTATCATCCTTGTCACCGGTTGAGCGAATCTGATTTTTCCTTTATGCATTATCTCTAATTCATTTATGCATTTATCTCTTGGGATTGTTGAATTCTCTGGCAATTTTGCAATTGTCTTTTCACATTTGTACGTATACATAACTTCTCCAACGATTCTCCCAAAATATCCTTCCTGGAGTGGTAGTAATGGAATTGCGTTATCTGGATTCGTGATTGCCATTGCTAACTTTGTTTTTAATATTTCCCTATTCAAGATACAATCATTTTTAACCAAGTCGTAGTATATTTTCTCTGTTGATGCCAATCCTTTGTGGTATAAGAAATCCATCTTGTTATTTATATAAAGGTATAGTTTTACATCCTTGGGGTCTATTTGCGCTTTTGCGTTCGGTATTGCTGTTCGCGATAAAAATATTCCTTTATAATTGGTACTAGCTACCATTTCGTCACATTTGCTCACCATTCGTCCTTTTATAAATCTCATTCCTATTGTGGTATCAGTTGATATTACTACCGTTGGCGTGACCTCTGATCCGATAGTTGTGGTGATCGTTGGTTTTCCGATTCTTCCGGTTCTCCGTAATTCATCCAATGCACTTTTTTGCGTGTTAGTTTCGGTTTCTCTGTGCACTTGTCCTTGCACTTCATCAAATATTGCGCTCTTCAATAAGGTGAGTCTACAAGTTCTGGTATCGGCGTGATATACGATCGTTGACATTCCCGTATTGCATGATCTATCTGTTGCTAGACATTGGGGGTACTTTTTCATTGCTTGCGTGTCTGGATCAAAATATCCTTGGTATTTCTCCAACTTTACTTGATAGCTTTCAATCACTACTACTCCTTTGACTAGTTGATTCAATAGGGTGTATTCTCCTCCTTGACACGTTCCGTCTCCAGCCGTTATTCTTCCCGCAGCGTATACTCGGGTAGTTTTTATTTTTCCTTCCTCGGCTGCCACATTTACTCTTCCAGCTATTGAGATGCGTCCTGTCGTGAATCCTTCTTCACATTCGCTCCGCGTTACTGATACTACTGTTGTTTCCGTACCCGCTTCTATAATTGTTGAATGTGAGTGATGTCCGCAATGAAATGCTACAATTTTCCTTGTTACCGAACATTCCTTGATTTCCGTTTTTATAAAGTCCACCTCTTGATATACATTATACGATACTGCTGTTGCCGTTGTCTGTAGTTTACCGGGGTTTGCAGCTTTGCACTCTTCCGTTTCTTTTAGTGAATATTTATCACCAATCTTTATATTATCACAATCATATACTACAAACGGTTCTACTCCTTTCACGCACATCATCCATATGAGTATTGTAGTGATTATCGTATTCATCCCTTTTCTAGCTGTTTTTGGATCGCTTGCATTAATCGTTGTTTCGAATTCCGTTAATAACTCTTTTAACTTCGCTTGCATCATCTCGGTTTGATCATCTTTACTTACCAAATTTATAAAGGCTTGCCATCCACCTTGAGTCAGGATGAATGGTTCGATTACCTTCCTGATAATGTCTGTTATTGCGAATTCATATCCGTTTGGGTTGTATCTTGGAGTTCGCTTTCTGTATATTACTATCGTATTGTACATTAGGTAGGCCATTCCTACCAAACATCTGTTTGGGTCATCAGATCGTTTCGTTAAGTGATTTATTATCAACAGTAATTCCTCTGGATCTTTGGTTGTGGTTCGTACTTTGTTGTCCATGATTTTATTTATTATTGGTTTTATTGCTGCCCAAAGCTGTTTCGATTCTGCTCCGATATTATTAAGTTTCAAATTTGATGCAGTAAAACTAAATTCGACCTTGTTCTTTTCTAGCAAATTCTATTTTTTAGTTTTAATATTTTTTGATTTATTTTTATAATTTTTTATTTAAAATTTTTATTGAATTATTACTAATTCAAATTTTTCGATTTAAATTTCATTTTAATGAACTTTTATTAATTTTTTCAATTTCGTCGAATTTGTTGTGTTTTCTTGTTATATTTGTATAGGTATCGTGCGAATCTTGGTGCATTTTGTTAATATTTTAATTTATTTTTATGTTTATTATTTTATATTTAATTCTTTTATTTCTCAGATTTTATATGGTTTAATTGGTGTTTCAGTAGGTTTATTTAAATTGCATGTTGTATTTGCGTGTGTGTTTCTGATCCATTTAAACATTCTTCAAGGCCGTTTACGTTGTGGCCCAACATTTCTAAAGAAATATTATTCAAGTTACTTTTAGCTATTGTGAACATGACCTCAAACCCTAATTTATAAAAGCAACTAATAATAAAATAATCAAAACATAATAAAGTAAGTAAATGAAAATGTATAAGTTTAGTTTTCTATAATATACAAGTTTTATTACATAATTATTCGAAATCGTCTGATAAATCCTTTTATTGATGATGATCATTCAGAAGCCAAAATTTCATTGAAAATATCTTGAAATGGCTGAGATCTAATATAGTTAAAAACACAATAAAAATTTACGATAAGAGAGGACAATATGAAGTTTATGCTTAATTATTGACAGACCAAGTGAGGTCAAAAAGTACCTCGGCTTCATTGCACAAATTAGGCTTAGCCTGTCGAGTAATTGCACATTACACAACTTTCATGCGCGGACACTACAAAGTGTCATAGGCACTAAATTAATTAATTAATGTTTATTACTACCAAAATAATTATTTGCAGACTAGGGAGATTATAGCCGCCTACGACCAGCTTGTAAATAAAATATAATAAAGTGTAAAGATATTATTATATTTAAAAATACAAACAAATAATTCATCCATTTAAACTCATCGAAATCGAATGATGGGAGTCAAAATAATGTTATTATTTAGTCAAAATGTGATATATTAAAAGCGCGCGGGTATACTTTTAATCAATATAATTTGTAAAGTTTTTTTTTATTTATAACTATATTCCTAAAATAAATTAATAAAACCATAGTTTTTAATATATATTCATTAGTCAAGTCTTTGTTAAACATTCACTTGTATTGCATCTACATTGTTAACTAACATAATCCACGTATATTAAAAATTTGATATATTCATACTTGCTATAAAGAGTTTAAAAATATGTTGAAATTAAAAGTGTGAAAACTGAAAATACTCAGAAAGCAGAATAAAAAAGATAATTGATATTAGTAATTCTGTGTTTATCCAATCTATTTGTATTAAGATATATTTTATAAGTAATATAACAACTGTAAAATAAAATATCTGTAATATTCAACAGATCTCTATTAATATTATTAATTAATACTATTATTATTATTATTATTATACTTTAACTTTTTATTATTATTACCATTTCATTAACATTATTTTCGTCTATTATAATTTTATTATAATATTATTATAATATTATAACATAGAATTAGCAAATAATACAAATTGGATTCAAATTTTTAGACAAATCTAAAATTATCGAAAACTAATGTAAGCATCGAACTTCAAACAAATTTGAAAAATTTTAATTAAATTTATTTATGATAATAATGTTATTATTATAAGATTATAAATTATCTAAAAAAATAAGACATATCAAGTTTTTAAGAAAATATTTTTTTATTAATTTTGTTAAAATATCCACTTTTTCAAAATTTCTAATGGATGATTCAAATTGGACTGAATCTTCAGAAGTCGCTGAAAAAATAATTGATAAATATTATTCTAACATGGATCAAAATCGTATTTCAATCAATTCATTTTTTACGCCTTCTGGTACTTTATCATGGAATGGCCACCTAGTAAATTCTCCTGAAATCCAAATTTTTTATGATTCTCTACCGGCTTCAAAAACTCAAATTTTATCAGTTTCTGCTCAACCAATTAGTTGTTAGATTTTTATTATTATAGTTATTATTCTACATTTTACATAGCCATTGTATCTTCTGAATTCAAATCTGTGGCAATATTTATAGTTGGTAAAATTAATTTTGCTAATTATCCAAAAAGCAAGATATTCCATGATAATTTAATAGTAATGAAGGATAACACTGACGAACTTTGGAAAATATTATCATCTACATTTCGTTTTATAAGCGAGTCATGACTATAATTTAACTATGCTACATCATTCTTGAAGCCGAGTATTTTTTTTTGTAGAATAAAAATGTTTACTTACCTTTAGAATTTTGTTATTTATATGTATTCTTAAATGTGTTTATAACTAGAATTTTAACAAATAGATGTTATCACATTTGAGGAATCATGCAAAATCATTTTACAGTTATTTATTGTAATTCTCGAAAAAATGTAAGTATATTTTATTTATTTTTAAAAATGAAATGAAATGAAATTGAATAATATCGTTAGTTATTTGATTATTAATTTTACGAATTTTATTTTTAGCATTATTAAATTTAAATCTTAGTATTATGCCAGTATTTCTGTGATATATATATATATATATATATATATATATATATTATATATTATATATAATATATATATATATATATATATATATATATATATATATATATATATATATATATATATTGCTGGAAGTTATCAAACTAATACATTATCTATGAATAAGTGTTGGCAAAATAAGTTTCAGTTGAATTTTTATTCAAACTTCCTATTGAAAATAAATTTTAAAATATTTGTATTTCTTTATTTTCGCTTTATGGAAGGTGTTCCAAAATATTTAATCATTATGTCAAAGAATTTAATTTTTTTCTAATTATTTTATTGATTTAAAATGATTTAATTGTTATATTAAAAAAGGTAATTAATATTTTGAAAAACCAAGTACACTTAAACCTCTTTGTGCGGTAGATGCGTTTTGCGAAAGGTCGCACTAAAAATCTACGACTTATAGAAAAAGTAAGATTTTTCAATTTCTTCATAAAATGTGCGCGCTTTTTCTTGAAGTATATAACCGCTTATAGGGATTCTTTTTTTTGTTAAATCTTCAACGAATATTCTGAGCGCTTGTTCTGTTTTGTGTAGGATGATAATTTTGAACTTAACTTCGTGCCATCAATGATCGATTTTCTTATTGCAATTTCATTCTTATTGATTGCTCTTACAGTCAATTCTCCTAAGTTGAAATGTTTACTAATCTCGCATATTCTTTCTCCTTTTTGCAAAGAATCTAAAATTTCAATTTTTCTTTCTAAAGAAATCGCTTTTCGTTGGTATTTTTTTTTCTCCATACTAGCGTAAATTAAAGAAAAATCTATTAAGATTATAAAATAAAAATGTTTTCTTTTTCAATTTTTTTTCTATTTTATGGTTTTTGGTTTACGTTTTATTGAAAGATTTAATTTTAATTAAATAATGAAATTACTTGAATTTTTACACAAATTTAGTATTATTTATTTAATCATTTTTAAATTAGCATTTAAAATATTATTTATTACATTAAAAAAAAATCGTTTAATAAATTGGTATAACATAAACACAGTACCGATATAAATATTAAAAAACGCCAAATGAACTGATATTTGAATATATTATCAAAATATATTTCACATTTATCAATTTAACTTTTATAAAAATTCCCATTGAATAAATTTTATTTTTAATACATCGACACTTGGATGTTTTTAGACTTTTAAATCAATATTTACATTTTATTTATAGTACAAAAGCATTCTGAATAAAAGGCACCTGTGATTACAGTTAGAATTTACATATTTAATATTATGCACTCAAAAATCAATATAACACTTAAAATAAAATTCGGGATAATTCATCGACTAAATGTAGTAGGTAGATGTGAGTATTCTGTACCAGAATGAGTTATCACCCCTTGGCAGTGCTAAAACCTTGATCTCGTATTGGTCATATAGTGTTGATGAAACTTTTGATGTCATGTTTTTGAGCACTACGCGTAATATCGATTTAAAAAGTTTGTTATTAATTTTAGGTACTAATATTGATTAATGATTGATTATTTTAGGTACTAATATTGATTAATGATTGATTATAATGATTGCTAATAGTTTTAAAAATAAAATTTTATTTTCAAATTTATTTATAAGGTATATTTTGATATAAAGTTTAATCGTATAAAAAACGGCAACATTTTTTAATTTGTTCAAATTAATAAATTGTTTGAAAAATTATAATAATTTACTAATTTTAGATTTAAAAATGTTAATAACCGATTATAATTTAATTGATTGTTTAATTTGTTTTGAAATGTGTACCAATGAGAATCTTATAACAATTGTTGATTGCAATCATCAATTTTGTTCTAATTGTTTCGAAGAATTTATTAATGGCTCCAAAAAGTGCCCATTGGATATGAAATTCATCGATGAAATATCAGTATTTAATTTATTAAAAAATAAATTTGAACTGAAATCGGTGCTTAAGACAAAAATATGTTTACTCTTGAAAAAGTTTGAACGATTCCACGATTTACATCTTGAAAAGATTAAAAAAATAGTTAATAGCATCGATAAATGCCACGTTATTTTCTCTGATAATTTTAAACAGATAGAAAACTTTTTACTAGAATATAACGAAGAAAAATTTCAAAAATTAATAAATTCTGCTGACATCAACTCAGTACATTTTCAATACGAATCTCTAGACTCAGTAAATAAGACAGTAATTGCTATTTTATCTAATAGTTTATCGATTTCTAAAAATGTATTTAACAGCAGAGAAAGATTTTACAAAGTATATCATAAATTATTGAAATGTTTTGAAAATATTATGAAAATTTCAAAAACAATGAAATATAAAACCCTCATTGCAGCCATGAATGCTTATCTCAATAATTTCACTTTCATGGAAGATTTTTACAGACTCCTGTTAAGTTTTGTAGATACTTATGAAGACAATAACCGTTCTTTAGAAAATAGCTTTCCATTGATGTTAAATTTCCAAAATCAATTTAGGCTCAGAATTCATTTGTATGATTTATACTTATCGATAAAAAATTCGTCAACTATGCATTATAAATTGTCAAATTTGCTTAATATTATTAAGGAAATGATAAAAACAATCGACAGAAAAATGACAACGAATAACGAAGAATTACATTCGAATAAGCCGTGCATTTCTTGCATTACCATTAAGAATAAAAATCAATATTTGTGCTATGAGTTAACCGATTATAATTTCTGTGATCATTGCAGTGTAATTGATTTCAGTGATTACAAGTCAATAGAGAATTTTATTTTAGATTCTCATAAATTGATTTTTATAGATTGTACAAGGAAAATAATAGAATTATTTAAAATCAATCAGAATATTCCAAGTTTTGACGAATCGAACTTTTATCAGTTTTCCAATGTAAATATTTTCTACAACTATTTCTTATTTCAGCATTTTTCTGAGAATATACGAATCCGGAAACTCTATTTGAATTCATTTATCAATGATAATTCGAACCGTTTGTCTCGAAATTTCAAGAAAATGATTGAAATTTATGATAAAGTTTTTGATACAATTTTTGAAAATAAATCCAAAGTTTTCGAAGTGAAGAAAAAAATTGCAGAAAGTGAATTCAAATCATCAGATAGAAATTTTGAATCTTTAGAGATGAAGCTGTTAGATAATTACAGAAATTGGCGCTCTGACATTAACAGAATGGTTACTAAGATTAAGGATAGAAAAAATGTTGACCCTATTTATCTTTTTAATCTTCAAGAAATACAAAAAGCGCTTCTAAAATCTGAATAAATTTATAAATACTGTTTATTTTAATTTATAATAAATATTTTGACGTTTAAAATTAAAAATTCTATCAAATATCATATTGTGTACCTGGACAAAGCAAGGTATAAAAATGACTGATGTTCAAATTTTTCACTTGGGTCTTGTAAAATATAATTCAATAGTCTCATGGATAGGTGTCCAAATGTCGTAGTTTATTTTGCTTTGGGTATTCTGTTACCAATAAAATGAAGCTGCGATCCCTTTATAATTTTATTACGGTATTTTAGTTATCAAACATTCTTTGTGGACTTTTCTACTAAATATACAAATCAGTACGCTTTTATCCAAGTATCAACCACATTTTTATCTAGCACGATATCCGATAAAATTTGGTAGCCGAATATTTAAAAATACGAAAAATGACGAAATATCACCATTTAGACCATAAACAATATAAAAACTAATAGAAATATTAAAAAAGATAAAAACAGTAAAAAATAATAAAAACGAGAAAAATAAACCAAATCAGCTCCAAATTTATAGAAAACGATTCAATTTTATAAAATGAGTACAATATCAAATTCTAAATTGAATTCGAAGTTTTAATTAAAAAGAAAGATTAAAATCCAACAAGTAAAAGAAAGGTAATTAAATTTGAAAAAAATATTGTTCGACTTAAAGCCAAAATTAAAACAAAAATATAATGGTAAAACGAGTTAAAACAAAAATAAGTAAAATGGCCACTGTACATACACTTGCACCGCAAGCAGAAACCAAAAGTGAAATAAAAACACCAAATTAAGAAATTAAATTAAAACATTAATAAAATCGATTAACGCATACATAGTCAAAAAGAAACATGAAATAAATAAAACTGCCAAAACCTTGCAAAATAAGGTTAGAAAAAACATATGCAGAAGCGGTGACCAAGAAATAAAATTTTTGGGGCTAAAAAGAAAATTACATAAAAGTTACAATAATAATAGATTAGATAACAATAAAAATAAAATATCAAAAAATGAAAAATACAAAAAATTTTAAAAATATTTTAAAATTAATAAAAAGCCGTTAAATTAGCGAAAAATCGCACACATGCATAAAACTACTATATAAACAGTGGCCAAATTCATTATTTTTAACTTAACTTCAACTACAATTCTAACTTAAAACTTCAATTGTAATTTTAAACTTATTTGTAAGTGATATCTAATTTTTTAGAAATAAGGTTTTTGTTTTTGATGTTAATGTTTTTAGTAATTTTATGTTTATATTGTGGGATTAGTGGTGTTTATGCCCTTGACCTCTTTCATACTGTTGGCGCGCTGGTTAGAATTAATTTGTTTAAATCTGCGCTCCTTTATCCTGATTCGATTACTCTACTAACTCTTGACTTTCCTAGGGTAACTTCTACCTCACCCAGACGCCTCACAATTTTGACATTACTACTGTATACCCATGAGTAAGCTCATGTTGGTACTGTATACAGCAGCCGAGAGTCCACAAGCAGGTGAGCCCCGTCTCCAAGACTACTCCTTGTGATAATCTCGCTTTCGGGTTCCTGACGGCGGATAGAAGGACTTACGTCTGCTTAACTCATCCACTCTTTCGTCATTCACACTCACATTCCCCATTCTTGAATCTCGATCTTGTATGTACGTCAGGGTACAAGTTTTCAATGGACTATTTAAGTCATCGCTAAATATTAATGCTAATTGGGGTTCGAAACATGATTAATTATAACTTAGTTATCTATTTACCCTTCATCAATTTAATTTAGACAACATTAATTTTTGGTATTCAATCAATAAAAATTAACTATTATAATTTAGAGATTTTTCACAAGAAAAACTTTTGTTAACACATTGTGATCGGGCAGTTTTCGGCCGCGTACTAGTGCTGGTAACGGGTGATTTTTCGCGTAATTTCGCGCTAACGTAGACCTCTAGAAAAATTGCGATAACTTCAAAAATATTGGAACCCGCATTTTAACGTGACCCGCGCTCCACTAACAATCTATCAAAAACGTATAAATACGTGATACGCTCTCTAGCATTAATTTGCTAAACACGTATTAATACGTGATCCGATTACAATGTGTTAATGATCTTTAAAATCTAATTTCCTTTAATTATCAAAATTAACTGATTAAATTCCCCGAATAGGTTTCCATAAATTAATATTATCGACCTAGAGTTTGTTTTAAATTTGTACAATTAAAATTATGGTAGTTTGAAATTCCATTTAAATTATTCCATACGCTGTTAAATCAGCTGCTTTTAAGCAGGGTAGATCGTTTTTCAATCGACTCCCGACTCCGACTCCTTTCAGCTCCAAAACTTCCACCAATATTTCAAGTTTCAAAATTTTCGTAATTCAAATACGTACGATAAATGAAAGACAAATATATCGTTACATAGCTTGTTTTGTGCACTTTCAAATTCTTTTTTTTCGTTGCAATTGAATAATTAGTTTTCGAAATATGTGTATTCGAAAAATCAATTCGTTTGATTATGTAGTCAACAATGAACATTTTCAAAATTATCGTAATTAATAAATACGTACGATAAATGAAAGACAAATATATCGCTAGATAGCTTGTTTTATGCACTTTCAAATTCTTTTTGTTTCGTTGCAATTGAATAATTAGTTTTCGAGATATGTGTATTCGAAAAATCAATTCGTTTGATTATGTTGGCAACAATGAGCATTTTTAAAAATTTCGTAATTAATAAATAGTACGATAGATGAAAGACAAATATTGCTAGATAGCTTGTTTTATGCACTTTCAAATTTTTATTGTGGTGGGTTACAGGGTTTCAAATCTTGCTTATCTTCCTGGCGACCCTAGTAACGCCATACAAAATGATTCTCACCCACTTGGCACCCGTTGCTAAGCAACGTTGGAAATGTGTTCAAGTGGTGGATTGCCCGCAAAAATTGAGTACCATGTGCTAGTACTATAGTTGCTCGGACAACCCTCGGGTTCACGAGCTGTCGATAGAAGACCTATGCTCGTTTTGCTCTGTCCCTCTTAACTATCCATGATTAGTGCTTAATTGACTATGAAACGAATTGACGGTGTTGGTGTACGGTTATGTTAAATTAATAATTCGACTACATTTAAACTATTTTATTCGATTCATATACAACTGTTACTGCTGGGTGTGTTGGAGTTGAATTGCGCGACGTCGGGCACGCTCCTTACGTCCCGGTCGCCGACTGCTGATTGTCGTGTTGGATTTCTCTGCTGACCTGGTAGCTGCCTGCGGCACTTGAGTGGGGGCGAAGATGAGCGGGTAAGTTACCGCTTCACCTTCCCGGCATACCGCTAAGGCCACTTCGAGTCCCCGAACCTGCGTTCGCAGACTCCGATTGAGCTGGCGTTCTTCGGCCCAGCCTTTTTGAGCTGCGGTGAGCCGTTGGTAAAGGGTTTTTGTTCGTTTGGGGTCTAAGCAAGTCGCTTTGATCTGCTGCATCTCGCGAGTTAGTTGCAGGATCTGACTAAGTAACTCGGCATTCGCCTGCCTCGCGCGATCTAATTCCGTCTGTAGGATCCGTAGGGAGGACATTACTGAAATTAAATGGGTTGTTACGCGTCGATTTATGGTAGAGCTAAATGTTTAAATTTATCCAAACAAATCAACAGTTCATTTTCTATTAAATAAGAAAACACACAGTTCTAATTATAATTGTTATCTAATCACTACATTAATGTCTGTTAGTCATTCGTCCGGGCAATACCGTTCTAGACTCTTCTTGAGGGCTTCCACCGTGTAGGGTCGCCTAGTATCCCGAACCGGACGAGGTGGATGGGCGACGGCGATCCGCCCGGCAAGGATGTCATCCAGCACGTTTGCAAGGTACATCCTTGCCTTGACTACTTGTAAGTCCACCCGCTCCTGCACCCGCTCCCACTGGGTGAGGAGGTCCTGCGCGTTAGCGAATATTTCGGCAGCTGGGTACTGCTGTCGATTTAGTTCCTCGGGGTCGTTGTTGAGATCAGGTGTCCTCCGAATGGCAGGGTACGGCCATTGTCGACGTATTTTCCCGATTGCCCCTGTTCTCCTGGGCGACTCCTTCCTAGATGGCGTGTTAGTTGAACTGGTGTCTGTCCTATCTAGCGGCATGTTTGGCTGAAAGCAATGTAGTATGATCAATTACTAGCTTATGATAACGAAAAACAATTAAAACGGATCATCTAAACTGTGTGCGTGATTTGTTATTTGACTCTCTAATGGTTAGAGGATGACGGTTGGGCTTTCATATTGTTCAATATTACGTTGTTGAGATGAGTGGAAACTGGCGTTCGATCACTTAGTGTCATTCGTTAATGTGGGGCGGAACTTATCGTTGGATCTATAGTAGACTTGACGTTAATATTAGGGTGTAGGAGTTACGGAGGGGTTACGGTTTGCTTGTTAACCCTTTGCGCCCCCCAAACTGTCTGATTTGATCGACCTTTCCTATTTAGATGGGTTTGATCATGCATCCCTCATAATTAACAAAACGTTCTTTTATGTGTACCTTGAATTGATAGTTTAGTTACTAGTTGAAGGAATAAATGAGATATTGGCTAAAGATACTAATGGGTTAACCGATTAAATACCAAATTGCGATATTAATTAAAAATCTCAATTAAATGATGAATGTGACGTTAATTAAAAATATCAATAATGAATGTGATCTTAATTAAAAATACCAAACTTCTGATGTTAACTTTAAGTATCTTGATATGGAATGCGTTTGTTTATTTATAAACGGTGCAATGCCGATCGCGTTGGAATTTGATCATTTTGCGTCAGTGTCTATTTCGGATGCACACCCATCTCGTCGTCTACTGAAATCTGATTACGCGACCTGACTGATTCTAATTTATTCAATCCATCTTTCTTATTCAATAATTTCATCATTCGGCCTTATTGGATTATCTTAAAATTGTCAAATTCGGTCAGATCGACAAGGGTAAGCTTATCGTCATAGTCGTTTCCTCTAATGCTCTTTTAGATTTTTAGTGCCGTACACGCGTTCCTACCGTGGATCTCTTCTCGTATCATTTGGGTCTGTTCATGCATTATCGGTTGGGGATTATCTTAGCCCTCGGTAATATTGGTCGATAGATTTTTCAATCGCATGAACCATTAATCAGAAGTCGTGTCTCCTCGTTTGGGTATTGATGGACCTCGAATATCGCACCTTCCCCTGCTTAGTCAGTCAGAAATTTCATCTCTAATTTCTGATTGCGGACACTTGACCTACTGGCCTATGGATTACCTACTGTTGGTTAGGGATCCCAATTCAGTCGATTTATTTATGTTGGATTTTAATTGCTTTGTTAAAGGTTCATTTGATTTGTTTTTTGTTTGTGTTCGTAAATCATTAATGCTTTTATGGTCATCGACATTTTATTTCATTAATTAGGTTGATGGTTCGAAAGATTTTTACTCGGATACTATCAAAGATGCCATTAAAATAAGCTAAGCTGACATTATAGGAATTTAAAATCGATTGCAGTTAATATGGAATTCACTTTATCAAGTTCACATGGTTTTATCAGTTTCCTTACTCCTATGAATAAAAAGCCTTTTACCTGATTCGTCCTCTCAGCAAACTCATTTGTCAACATTGGGCGGTAAATCTAA
This sequence comes from Schmidtea mediterranea, assembly GCA_022537955.1. NCBI lineage: Eukaryota > Metazoa > Platyhelminthes > Tricladida > Dugesiidae > Schmidtea > Schmidtea mediterranea. The sequence goes on from CM039680.1 coordinate 111,471,693, forward strand.
CTGTTACTAACAATTCCTCTTTGCTACCGTAACTTTCTCGTGAATTTCACCTAAGGAGTTGGTTTACCCTGCGTTTAACTAGTTAAAGATTTACTGGCATTGTGGGTATTTCTCGCGTTCATTTAAAAAATGAGTTTGGTTTACTATTATTATCCCTAAGGTTGTTTAATCTCCTCGAACCATCAATCTGTACCAGGAGTTTAAATTAATCGTCCAAATTATTCTACAAATTGTTTCACGGGTTTTACTTCTATCAGTGATTTTTAGTTAATTCATTTTTATCTCGTTTACTTTACTGAAGGAGTTAGTTTAGATGGAACTGTAAGTCACCTAAATTTCCGATAGTCATTTTATTACTTTAATTAATAGAATATTTATTTTTAATGACAACAAAAAAATCTGTTAACTTGATGCACTTTAAGGGATGCACTAAACTATTTACGATACTTATGTTTAATTTTGATGAACTAATCTACTACTAGTCAAATCATTTTAAAACATTAATTGAATTTATTTATACCAACGATTTCAGTTAATTTACCCCAGTACCCTTTCCCTTTAATAGACCTTAATCGCCATTGTGTTTATATTATATTTATTGAGTGCCCACTGGACTACTCGGTGTGGTGATTTTAAGCCGTTTGTAAGATCATTTTAGGTCGATTTTACAGAATTGAGAAACGAGGAAGCAGCCAGAGACTTCTTCCTTATTTCTCGCTTCAGCTATAGGGATAAATATTTACGTTCCGACCGCTGCGTTGCGCACGCTGAGTCTTCACGGGTGCATATCATTGGCGATTTTCCACGCACTTACATGCATTTGCACTATGTTGATTTTACTAACTTGCGTGATGTGTCGGCTGTGGGCCGGAAAAATTTCGACATTTGAAAATGTTAATTTTGTAAAACATATAAATTAAGTATACATATTAATAAAATTTATTAACCATAAAACAAGTAAATTTACCCATTATCCATTCCATAAACCATCAAACATAAAATAAGGCATAAAATAACATAAATACCGCTCTCCCCACATCGACGCCGAGCAGAGCTCCATTGAGATGCAAGGTCGTGATGTGGAAAGAGGGTTCCGACATAAATGATTCTCACCTAAAAATTCTGTTTGAAATAGATTTAAAGTATTAGTTCAAAATGATTGACAACTTTCAAAATGGTTCTTAAGGTTTTAAAAATGGTTCTAAAGTTTTACGGTTTCTCTTTGGAAAAATGGTGTCTTTAAATGTGAAAATGGATCAGTATTTATACCTAATTGTGTGACGTGTAAAATTTGATGCAGTAAAACAAAATTCGACCTTGTTCTTTTCTAGCAAATTCTATTTTTTAATTTTTATATTTCTTGATTTATTTTTATAATTTTTTATTTGAAATTTTTATTGAATTATTGCTAATTCAATTTTTCGATTTAAATTCCACTTTAATGAACTTTAATTGATTTTTCTAATTTCGTCGAATTTGTCGTGTTTTCTTGTTGTATTTGTGTAGGTATCGTGCGGATCTTGGTGCATTGTGTTAATATTTTAATTTATTTTTTATGTTTCTTAATTTTATTTTTAATTCTTTTATTTCTCAGATTTTATCGGGTTTACTTGGTGTTTTTCAGGTTTATTTTAAATTGCGTGTTGTATCTGCGTGTGTGTTTCTGATCCATTTAAACATTTTTCAAGGCCGTTTACGTTCTGGCCCAACAATTGTAAAGTTGCAAAGTGACAACGAAAACAAAGGCGTTGACACAAATCTGAAATTATTTTTATTTCGTAAGTATATTCAGCACAAAATCTGCAAGCTAAGTATCAATTTTCAATATTAATGCATTAAATATAAATGAACATCTAAAATGGATGATTATTTAAAACTTTGAAGTCTTCAAGCAATTCATAATAAACTTCTCGATCAATGTAGTCGCATAAAATATTTAATAAAATAAATAATGATAATTCAGTTGCATACTATGAGTCCTTGAATACTGGATACGCATAAGAAATCTTAAAAATAAAAAAATTTATATTGGGTTACTGGCAGGTTTAGGCTTCTTATAGAATAATGCGAACTAAACAGGCTTTTCTACCTTTTCGTATTGCATATTCATAAATCATAACACATTTTGGAAAATAAAACGATTTTCTTATTAATAAAAATTGATTTTCAATTTTTTTATTGTATATAATATAATAGTTGTATTAAATACTAACGAATAACTATAAATAATAACTTTCCTCTTATTAATAACTATAGAACGTAAATTTTAACTATACTATTATAGACATTCATTATAAAGTAACATATAATACTTTCCCTCTTATAAAAAAAATTAAAGAACTATCAAATTTTTATCCTTTTATCATAATTTCGTAATAAATTTAATATTTCAAGAATAACAATACATATTTAATTATCATAGTATTAACCTTTGCATGTATAATGAAATTTGAAAGAAATTTTACTATTTTTACTAAGAAATTTTAATTCGTTCTTAAGAAAAGAATGGCTTCGGTTATGTCCTCTTTCAAGTTAGCTCGTAGGTGTGACTTGATCAATCTCAGCTGAAAATAAGCGTTCTACACTGACTTGGGTAGGTGGTAAGGCAGTAACAATAGTGGCAGCACTTTGTACTATTTCTGGATATATAGCGATTGCACTCTACATCAAGTTTTGATTTACGATTAATTTTATCTTCTTTCGATAATGCTACAAAAAATTCGTTTTTAAATTTTGTCAACGGATCTACTTTTATTACACCCTCGTTACCTTCAGCGTCTTTATTTTGCATCAAACAAATACGTTTGGATTTCTCTTCCTGGTCAAGATATTTTTCAAAGTCTATTTCTTTATCAGAGCTGGAAGGGGAGATTCATTAAGGAGAGAACCGTGGCAACTTTCAGCCTCAGATTCTGAATTACCTTCAGAATGTTTTTCCGTTAACGATTTTATTCGGATAGCTACATCACACAGAAATGATTTCCCTCTTTCAAGCTGGTCATCAGTTAAAAGTATCCTGTGCATAGGATCCACATAAATTGCAGCCAGAAACAACATTGTTCATTAGATCTTCCTCTCTACGTTTCATAGAATTTCGTATACCATCTGCAATAATGCCCCCAATTTTAGAGAGTTTGTAGCTAAGGGTTTTCCATTCTTTGTAGAATGATCCTGGTGTTAAATCCGCAGCTTGATATTTTTTGTGACTACATACGGGATTTTAAGTAATTCTTCAAGTTGACGGGCCTCATCCCACTGCATGTCAGTCAGAGTAACGTCTGCGTTTGCCATATCGATTAATATTGGCTTTATTTCAAGAAGGCGCTTAATCATCTCATAGGTGCTTCCCCAGCGGGTAGCTTGATCTAGAATTGCACCTTTATCTGATTGTCGCTTTAAAATTGCATCAAGTTTTGGGGTTCTGGCTGCCACTGCTATATTCGCAACCTTCCTATTACAGATGATACATTCCTTTCTTTTAACCCATCCCGAATTGCAAGTTGCAATGTATGGACTCCACAACGCATATGGGGGGTATTTGAGAAGCCAACAAAATCAGTGACGGCGGAGTTAAGAGTTTCATCAACACTAGAGGATTCTTCATCTGAAAGTTCTTCACTAATATTTTCAAAAAGGTCATCCTCTTCACTAACATTCCGGCTAAGTTTCTGCACTGCACTGGTCATATTTGCAGTATTGTCTGTAACTATTGACAATACTTGCTGTTTTGAGATATCATATTCTTTTAAAATTTTCTCAATTAGGTTTTTAATGTACTTGCTAGAATTCTGAGCTTCTGTGTCTCGCACTGCAAGAGTTCGTATTGCCAGATTTCTTTCATCAACAAACTGGACATTTATTGCCATATAATTAATTCTTTGCCTAGTGCAGGCATCCATCCTTAGAAATAAAAGTTTATCTTTCAGAATTTTTTTTAATAATATTTTCTGATTTTCGGCTTCTTCAATAATTATATTCCGAATATCATGTCTTTCTAAAGACACTCCGAGTTTTACTGCCATTTCCCCATTTAATCCATGAAAAGCTTGCGATGAAAATAATGAAAGTGCGACCCCATTTTTAACAACTAAGTCTATGAGGTGTTTTCTAAATATTTCTACTGTCATCGTAACAGTAACTTTTTGACTATGAAAATATTTTGTAAGAGAGCTTTGATCATTTCTTGAAGTCGAGCTCCCAGCTTCCTCACATTTTTTAACCTCTGTATCACGCTCCTGTATAGACTTGTAAATATTGGGATGTTTTCTTTGCAAGTGGCGCTTTAAATTGGAAGCTCTACTTGGAGCATTACTGCCATGTTTCTCAGCGACAGTGTAAGCACTAATTTCCGCATTACACAGCTTGTCGTGTTCTACTTGACAAATATGACTTTTCTTATCACTCAATTTAAAATATTGATAAACTGCGGATTTATTAGTACTTCTATGGCTCATGGCTAATTTGGATTTAATAATTAATATATTCTAAAATGAGAATTAGGAAACATACAATAAATATATTTAATAAATAAATATAGTTTAATAATTATGTTATGTAATGCGGCCCTCGTGATGTGTACTTATAGACATAGTGGTGGGTTACAGGGTTTCGTAATTTGTTTATCTTTATTGTTGCCCCAGTAACGCCATACAAAATGATTCTAACTGCCACTTGGCACCCGTTGCTAGGCAACGTTGGAAATGTGTTCAAGTGGTGGATTGTCCGCTAAAAGTGAGCATCATTACTAATACTGTAATTGCTCGGACAATCCTCGGGTTCACGAGCTGTCGATAGAAGACCTATGCTCGCTTTACAATGTCCCTTGTGTAAGACGGTTCAAGATCAGACTCATGTTGACCGGTAGAGACAGAACGATGTTCAGGTGACGCGGGACGAATACTCACGGCTTTTCGGCAGCAATTCAATATTATTTATATTTTACAACCTACTACTTTAAACTGGTTTAACAATAATTGCAATTTTATTCAATAAAACATAAAAAAAACTAGTTAAAATAGACAATATCTGTAAGTTAGTTCAGTGCTAAACGGTACTGGACACTTTAGTTCAATTGGCTTGTCAGACGTGCAGCTTTGCGTCCCGGTCGGTTATTGCTTGGCGGTACTGCCGATGGAGTCGTTACTAGTGTGGAATTGCTGACTGAATCCCGGTACGCCAATTGAGATGGGGCGAAGATAAGAGGGTAAGTCACCGCTTCTCCTTCACGACTGGCGGCTAGAGCGACTTCCAACCCCCTTATTTGCGTCCGGAGATTCTGAGTTAGTTGACGTTCCTCAGCCCAACCCTTCTGAGCGGCTGTGAGGCGTTGAGTTTTGCCGGGTCCACCCAGGTAGATTTCACCTGCTGCACCTCCTTGGTGAGCTAAATTATCTGCTCGTACAGAGATTTGTTGGATTGCTGGGCGCGGGATAATTCCTTTTGTAATAGCTGGGCAGGTTCCATGACTAATAAAAGTAAAATCAATTAAGGGGGTGGTTTACAATTAGGGCAGAATCGTACAATGTTAGATTTATTTCAAACAACTAATGACAATTATTCAACGATAATAAAATTCTAACTAATCAAAACAAAACAAAACAAAATTTCAGCTCTAATTATTATTAATTCAATCTAATTAAAAAAAAATTTGTTCTAATCGAAATTGTGTCTATGTCCATTTAGGGGAAGCCTTTCGTTACCCATTCCTCAGGAGTATAGCCCGAGATCGAAATGGTCGGTCTCTTTGTATTGCGGGCTCGGGTTGCAGTGGTTTGCGGGGTCTGGATCGGGGAGATTTGTTGGGGGTGCCAATAGATGTCGGCGATCCGACCCGCCAGTAAATCTTCTTTAACATTCGCCAGATACTGACGAGCTCGGATCACCTGTAGATCCACGTCGCGCTGATGTATTTCCAGATTTTCTAGCAGACGTCGAGCCTGCCGGTAGATCTCCTCGGTCGGGTTCCATTGGTCGGTCATTCCTAGCCCCAGATTGTTTTTGTCGAGAAACTTCGACCGGGGGAATTCGGGACATTTCTCCTGTCTATATTGGGCCCAGGCCCATCTCCATCGGTCTGCGAGGGAAATTGATACTTGATCTGTTGAATTGATGACTGAAATGAACAATATTAATATGAGTGTTTTGACAACGGAAACAGTTATAAATTATTATGGTTATTTAATTTATCTTATTTCTTCCACTCTTGTGCATATATATTGTAATATTTATTCGATTCGGGTTAATATCAGTCCACATATCCTAAATTTCATTAAATCGTTCACTTGTCCCTGAAAATTGCTACACTAATATACCGCACTTTTTAGCTCCGCTCTTAAGGTCTCCTACCTAAACAACAAAATCCTGTATAATCGATGGAATGCATCAAATTTATGCACAAAACTCTTTCACGAGTTTTCGGGGTCTGCCGATCAGAGAATTCTATTTCTCTTAGTGTCGTTAAACTTCCATAACTACAAAATCTTGGGGCGTTATGATGGTACGAAAACAAAAATTGATTGTTAATTCTTGGTTCGAGTGCGAGAACCGGTGGTTTATAACTTCATACCTTCAAAAAAAAATGATCAATCGTTTAAACTTATCAAAAAAATGTTTCATAGGACAATGATCAATTATTTAAACTTGAAAATTTAGCATCTATTTAAGGTTTAGATAAGTAAAATAGAACAGCAAATAAAACAAAAACAGTGATTATAGATTAAAATTTTACATAAGAAATTTTCAAGATAAATTACCAGATGTTGTGGGAATCAATTCCCTTGACGTAATTGTAGCACTCGTATTTCCAAATTGCATATTAAAATAATAAGATAATGGATCGATAATCCACCATATAAAGAACTGGTCCAGATGTGTGTGCATCCGCTACGCTACGGTTAGATTCGATCGTGTGGTAATAAACTTTTGTCCAATCGGATGCTGGTTGTCATCCATTTAAATAAACAACTTGTTCGATCACGAAATTTTCAAAATTTGGATGTCAAATTCGACGTGGTTAATTTGGTAAGTTTTTATTTTATCTCTTTGGGTATTAACGGCGGAAAACTCACTCGTCTCATCGTCAATTTCACGATGTCACGGTGGGTGTTCCCACGTTAACTCCAATCTACTTCTAATTTATTGGACTTTAATTTATTTAATATATATATATTTTATCAACATTCAACACATTTACCTTTTCAGGAATATTTTAACTCATTCATTTTACTATTTAATATATTTGATCACCGCGTTAGAAAAGTCGTGAGATCCTTCTCGTCCCTCAATTTTGGAGCTTCTAATTTTGATTAGTAATGGAATAATGGGTTCCTTAATTCACTGAATATCGTACAAATCAGGGACTTGTTGGGTATTCAAATCGAGATTAACCGCCTTATTTTTCAGGGAATGAATATCAATGAACGTGTTTCGTAAATCTATTCGTTGATGCTACAGAGAAATAACGGTGGATGAAACAGATGGGTCAGTTAATTTGATTATTCAAGTGGGTTGGGAATCCGCGTTATAATACAGTTTATTCTATAATTTTGATTTAGTTATTAATTTAGGCTGATTCGGTTTAAACGGGATCCAAATTAATTTATGGCCGACATTTTAAATCAAAATATAAAAGGAGATGTCTCTAACAGTCGTATGGGTTTCTGTCGGAATAAATTTTCTATTTTGTTAGGGTAGGGGATTTAATAAATAATTTAGAAGTTTTCATTTCAAGTTTTATAAAAATTGAACTTAGTAATTTATTTCATAGCAGTAATTTCATATTGATTTTGTTCCCCGTAACCTTTCCCTTTAATAAGACTTAGGCGCATATTATGTTTATATTATATTTAATGAGTGCCCACTGGACTACACGTGAGATGATTTTGAGCCGTGTGTAAAGTAATTTAGGTCGAATTTAAAGAAAACGAGGAAGTAGCCAAAAGACCCCTTCCTTATTTCTCCTTACTTCTATACGGGATAATATTGACGTTCCAATCCCTGCGTTCCGCACGCCGGGTCTTCACGGGCACAGATCATCGGCGATATTCCACGCACTTACACGAATCTGAATAATGTGTATGATTTTACTGACTTGCGATGTGTCTTGGCTGTGGGCCGGAAAAATTTCGACATTAAACAATTATGAAAAAACAAGTTAATTTTAAGCATTATAAATATTTATTAATATATATCAAAACAATATACAAATTACTTGACCAAAATCATAAAATAACATAAACATACATCTCCCCCACGCCGACATCCAAGCAGAGCTCTATCGAGGTTGCGAGGACGGGACGTGGAGAGAGAGTTTCCAAATAAAACTTCTGCTCACCTAAAATTGAACTTAAATAGATTTTTAAAACTAAATTCAAAATTTTCAAAATGGTTAAATTTTATGTGAAAATGCATCGGTATTTATACCTATTTTCTGTCCCTAACCTCGCGTGTTATTTTTGATTTAGTAAAACAAAATTCGACCTTGTTATTTTCTAGTGTATTCTTATCTTTATTTTTATTATTTTTTCATTTATTTTGATAATTTTTTATTTGAAATTTTTATTGAATTATTTCTAATTCAAATTCTTTGATTTAAATTTCATTTTCATGAAATTTTATTGATTTATCAAATTTCGGTCGAATTTGTTGGGTTTTCATGTTATGTTTGTGTTTGTATAGTGCGGATCTTGTTGCATTTTGTTATTATTTTTATGTTTATTTATTTTATATGTAATTATCTTTTTCTCATATTTTGTTAGGTTTAATTGATGTTTTAATAGGTTTGAGTTTAAATTTGCGTGTTATGTTTGCATGTGTGTTACCGATCCATTTAAACATTTTCCGAGGCCGTATGTGTTCTGGCCCTACACTGTTATGAGTACTTATATTGACGTCTGACTCGTAATCCTGTTCCTATGGACCATGGGGATGAGGTCGAGTTTACTGTAATTTTCTAGGTAAAGGTACTATTCGGGATTTTATTTATTTCTAGTTACGGATCCTAATTAGTAGCATTCATAATAATAACCCCATGAACTAGGTTAATCATAACACTTATGATGGAGATATTGATAATAAAGATATTAGTGATGGTAATGGTGACACTACACTAGTTGTAATATTAATGATGATTTCTATTATTATGTTATTGGGAATAATAAATATGACGAATTCATTGGTGGCATATGACTGCTCCCAAACCGAAATGGGAAGAGTATACTCGCTGGTAAACGTAGCAGAGTGTTCGGATGCATATCCAGTAAAATTTAAAGTGACAAATCCAGTAAAATATCATGTATATCAAGAATCGGGGTTTCGAAGATCAAAGGTGAGAGAGTGTACAGTGAAACGAACTACTTTTGTATTTTATTGTGGAAAATGGAGCCACTCATCGATGGTGAAAATGCAATCGATACCTAGACCGATAGAAATAATTCCGGAGAATTGTTTGGCAGCCTTTCAAACAGGACAGTTGAAAATTAATGCAGATATCAAACTACAAGCAAAGCTTAACCACAAAATCCGTGAGACTGTAACCGTGCGAGGGATAATAAAGTCGAATGGTGATTGCCAAGGAGAGCCATACAAAGTAGACGATGCTATAATTGACAAAGCCGTGGTTGTAGAAGAGTACATGTCAGAATTAAGAGAATTTGATGGATCATTTGATGATGATACTGGTAAACTACAAACACATCCATTCTGCAACATGAAACAATCTAGCTGTCAGACAGGAGAATCAATTTTGGTGTACGATGTCGATACCAAAAAGTGCAATTTAGTGCAATTGAAGTCAATGAGTTTTAAAGAAATAACGGGAGAACAGATCAGGGAAAAGCCCGAGAAAATAAGAATGGATCCAGCAACGAGTACAACAACAAGAATCACACCTCTACGGATGAAAGATACTCCAACAGTGTTAATGTCAACCTCAGAGGAAGACGGGATGCGATTCCTGAGAAAAGAAACTAAAACAAACTGTGGACAAAATATCTATGAGACAAATTATAAAGGTATATATGTATCTCAGAAAATGATTATAGAGGCCCAAACAAACATACATGCCGGAGATATCAAGTTGACAAATTACTTTAATAACAAAATAGATTATTTATTTCACTTTGGTCAAAATACTGTTGAAAATGTGTACCGAGAAGTTATTATAAATGATTGCAATCTCAACAAAGAAATACTCCGAAATCGGATGGCAATGGCTATAACCAATCCTAATTTGGTAGCACCAATGTTAATAGCAGAAAATGGGGTGTTTGCCAGAATTTTCGGTGAAGCACTATATAGCTATAAATGTAAAGCGGTACCAGTTAAACTGACAAAGTATGACCAATGCACCAACGAGTTACCAGTGAATTTAAATGGAAAGTTGCGATTTATGGAGCCTGTAACACGAATCTTACTGGAAGAGGACGTGAAACCGAAAGTATTACAGTGTAATAGATTGTTGGCACCACTATACAGACTAACACCAGAATCTTGGATTGCATTACCAGATCATCGAGAAGTAAAGACACCGGAAAACTTAGAATTGACAGAATTACAATATCTGGTAAATTTTACGTCATTAGAGAAATTATCGCAAAGTGGAATTTACTCGAACGAAGACATTGAGGAAGCCCGCAGAAACTTGTTATTTCCATCAAAGAAAGAAAGAGTAATAATGGAGATGGTAGATACAATTCTCCCAAGCGGAAGTGGGAAGGTAAATTACGAGTATTTGTTAACTCCAGATCATTACAAGAAAGCGACGTATAATACAATGAAAAAGATCTGGGGAAAGTTTATGTTCATTGGACAAGCGTGTGCCGGATTGATTGGAATTTATGTAATATGTGTTGTAATCAAAGTAATAATATCGCAGGTCCTATCAACACACAGATTATACGCGATCACAGGTTGGTCGTGGAAATTAGTAATTGGTTGCATACCATTATTGGCTAGGTTCTTCATTACTCATCATCAATATCAGGAGTTGGAGATACTCAAAGCGCGAATATTAAAGAAGAAAAAGGTGAGCTACGCTAGTACAACCCTTCAAGGGACGAGAATAATGACAATGACAACGAGGGTGATAGTGCACCGTTATATGTTGACAATCAAGAACTAAGTGGAATGAATAAAAAAGCGTTGAGAACCTATCAAATCTTAAAAGAGCCACTGTTAAATGCGAGTAGCGTAGACACGTTTACAAAATTGTGTATACCAAAATCGTTTATGCAACCAGCACCAGTATATCCAGTTGATCGATTACGAGAGATGAAACCAGTAAAAAATATCGCATTACAATGTGAAGGAATGGTAGGAGAGAGAATCGAGCCTTCTAGCGCAGAGATCGAGAGAAAGAATATGTTAGGCTTACCATGCAACTACTCAATGATGACATTAACAAAAAGAGGAAAGCAACCCCGAATATTTATACAAATGAACAAACATAAAGTAGAAGCTTTGGTTGATTCGGGATCTAGTCACACAATAATATCGGAAAATGTATTAAACGTGAAGGAGAAAATGCAAATAAAGCCTACCGACGAAATAGTGAGGTCATTATCAAAAAATGAATTAAACATAATTGGACAACTTAACGTCATATTCCATATTGGAGACCGAATAATAGCGCACAGTGCGCTCATAATGAAGGGAAGCCCAGTACGATGTCTGATCGGTATGGATATATTAGAGCAGTTGGACGGAGTCTCACTTGATTTAAAGACAGGTAATTTGATAGCAGGAGAAACAGGAAAAATAATTCACAGGGCAGGTGAAGTGTTTGTGAATCAGACATTGACAATACCACCACAATCGGAGATGGTATATTGTGCAAATACCATGAATGTGGATAATGGTGATTTTATATTCGAACCAAATCAAACGCTAGTCGAAAAATATGATTTACCGATATGTGACGAAGTTGTCAAAGTGGAAAATCAGATAGTACCAGTCCATATAACGAATAGCAGTAAGAAACCGGTTCAGCTACACCCAAAAACAAAATTGGGAAAATTATCGAAAATTTCTGTTGAAACAAATTGTAAAATACCAAGAAACGTCAAGGTGTACAAGGAGCCTGAAGTGGTAAGCAATGATTTAAATGAGATGCAGAAAAAGGAATTCACAAAACTGCTGAGAAAATACCGAGATATCTTTGCCAAACACGAATATGATTTAGGTCTAACCAATGTAATTGAGCATGAAATACCGTTATTAGACGAAACTCCAATAAAAATAAAGCCATACAGAATCCCCTACGTTCATCAAGATGAAAGTGATAGACAGATTACAGCAATGAAGGAATTTGGAATAATTCGAGATAGTGCGTCACCATTCTCCTCATCAATAGTGATAGTTAAGAAAAAAGATGGAGACTTACGATTTTGCGTAGATTATCGGAAGCTAAATCAAGTTTCGAGGAAAGACACTTATCCAATTCCAGTACCCCAAGAAATGTTCGATCAAATGGGAGAGGCACGATATTTCACAGTTATTGATTTAAACAAAGGGTACAATCAATTTAGGGTAAAAGAGGAAGATAGAGGAAAGACGGCGTTCTCGGATGGCAAAGGACTGTATGAGTTCAATGTTTTACCATTTGGATTAACAGGAGCCCCAGCTACATTCCAACGAGGAATGAATTATGTGTTACGAGGTATTCGACATGCATTGGTATATATCGACGATATAATAATATTTTCAAATGATTTCGAAGAACACTTGAAAGATGTAGAAACTGTATTTAAACGGCTTAAAAGTGCAAAATTAAAAATCAAACCATCGAAATGTGAATGGGGCAAAGCAGAAGTGATTTATGTAGGACATATAATATCACGGCGAGGGTTACAAACTAATCCAGATAACATCAAAAAAGTGGAAGAGTACCCAGTACCAAAAGATGCCGATGAGGTTAGACAATTTTTAGGTTTGGCGAGCTATTACAGAAAATTTATAAAAGATTTCTCTCACATCGCACAACCATTGAATACGTTACTAAAGAAAAACAATAAATTTATTTGGGGACAAATGCAACAAAACGCTTTCAATACATTAAAAGAGAAATTAGTAACAACTCCTACATTAATAGGTCCAGATTTTACAAAACAATTTATCTTGATGACGGATGCAAGCAACGTTGCATTGGGTGCGGTGTTAGGACAAAAATTTGAAGGTGAAAAGGACCACGTAATAGCCTATGCAAGCCGATCACTGAGGCCTCACGAGAAAAACTACTCAACGATTGAAAAGGAAACGTTAGCGTTAGTGTATGGAATTACTACTTTTAGACAATATTTATTGGGCAGAAAATTTACTGTTTATACAGATCATAATCCATTACAGTGGTTAATGAAACACAGAGATTCAGCCAGTAAATTAATACGATGGTCGATTGCCCTCCAAGAATACGACTTTGAGATTAAATATCGGACAGGTAAAGCTAACGCGAACGCAGATGCAATGTCAAGAATCCCAGAAAATAATAGTGAGGGGACACCTGAAAAAGTGGAAGGTACTATATTCGTTGCAATCAAAGCTGTTAATAATATGTCTGAACTTCAAAATGATCAGGAAAACGATAGTGAATTAAAACAATTTATGGAACAAGCGGTCAAAATAAGAAAAGAACAAGACTGGAAACGACTTACAGATGCAAACAGCAAATATGTAATTCATAATGGAATACTTAAATTTTGGAAAAATGGGGAAGCATTAATTATTATACCAGCCAAGCACAGAGACGCATTACTGATGCAGTATCATGATGGAGCGTTGAGAGGTCATTTGTCAACGCGCAAGACGCTATCGAGATTAAAATTGAAATACTTTTGGCCAACAATGGAACAAGACGTGAAAAATTGGTGTAACAGTTGCAAAGTATGCATCACCCGCAGAAATACTGGTAAAAAGATTAAAGTACCATTAAAACCGATGCCAGTACCCGCAGCACCAATGGAGATGACGGCAATGGATATTCTGGGACCATTACCGGAAACAACAAAAGGAAACAAATACATTGTTGTTTTTTGTGACTATTTTACCAAATGGCCAGAAGCATACGCTATTCTAAACCAAAAAGCAGACACGATTGCTAGAATATTTGTGGAAAACATAATATTTCGCTATGGTACTCCAAAGAAATTGTTGACTGATCAAGGAAAGAACTTTCAAAGCGAAATGTTCAAATCAATCACAGACCTATTTGGAATTTGGAAATTGAATACGTCACCATATCATCCACAAACGGATGGATTAGTGGAACGATTTAATGGGACACTGATAAATATGATCTCGTCATATGTGAATCGAAAACAGAAAGATTGGGACGACTTCATAAAGCCGTGTCTATTTGCCTACAGAAATGCAGTAAATCAAAGTACAGGAGAGACCCCTTTTTACTTGATGTATTTAAGGAAAAATAATATGCCGGTTGATCTCAAATTCCAACCACCAATTTCTCAATATATGGAGATACCCGATTATAAAGTATTGATGCAAGAAAAAATGCAGTCAGTATGGACTAAAGCCGGTTTGACAATAAAGCATAACCAAGAGAAATATAAAGAAACCTACGATAAAAAAGCACATGCGCATGGCATAAAGATTGGAGATCTAGTGTATCTGAACAGGCCGGAACCTCTCAAAGGTTTATCGCCTAAATTGCAAAGACCATTTAAAGGACCCTACAAAGTGTGCGACACCACCGAAACCAATTTGAAGTTATTACCATTCAGGAGTAAAAAGGCTAACCCGATGATTGTGCATGCAAATCGATGTAAACTAGTGCCAGAGGAAGATGAATCTAGATACCCCTTAAGGTCCAAGCAGAATAAAGTAACGGGTCAAACAAAATTGAAACAGAAATTCACGAAAAATCCAACACCAGTCAGCTACATCAATAAGATATTATATGTAGCAATAATGCTGATGTTAGTAACAGTTGCGAGCGGCAAAAAGATTGACTTACTATATGCGGTAAGCAAAATCCGAGGAATGGAGAAAATACATATATATTCCACTCTAACAAATATAGTATGGAGCTGTAAATGCGAGATCGCAGACCAAATAGAAATTATTGATTTACTAGACAATACGGCACCAGTGGTAGAACTGAATTATGATAAAGATATATTTGCGGTACGAAAGTTAAAGCCAAATTTCAAATACCAATGGCTGTTGAGACAGAACATGTCAAAGTGGTACACGCAAATTCCGATAGAAGTGCACACAAAAGAGATGCGAAACTTGATCGAAATAGAACCAGAGATAAATGGAATCAATATATATTGGAAGCCAGTGGACTTGGTGAAAGTGCGAATCACATTTCAAGGGTTAAATGTCGACACCCTTAACTCGCGAAAATCAGTTATCCGCTACGAGAAATTGAAAATGAATAAAAATTATTCAGTTAACGCAAACTACTACGAGAACATATGCCTCGAAAATGGAACGGTAGTGAGAAACCAATGGTCACGATTTAAGAGTGAGACCCAGTCTATCTATCTCAGAGACGAGTCAAATCGTATAACCCTGAGTGTTGGAAATGGACCGGTAACGATATATAGAAAATCAGGAAATGATGAAAGAGTTGTTATTATCTACAAACAAAAAACCCTGACTATATTAGATGCCGGTAATCATTTTTTTACACTTTACACTTCTGATTTAGAGACGGCATGGGAATTAACAGTTAAATATCAGCGATGGATAACCGAACCAGGCGGATGGCAAACAGTTTTCGTGGAAGTCAAGACAATCAATGAATCGAAACGAAAATCAGATACAACCACATCACCTTTCCAATTACCGACCCAAGAGACGACAAAACCTAACTCAAATAAACTAATGAGGATAAATTCGGATTTGACAGTCAACTATTGTGAATATCTCATTTACATTTTAATAACAGGTTTTCTCATCTTATCAATAACATTCATAATCATCACCATTTTGATATGTGTAAAGGAGAGACAACTAACTATCCTTCAACCACCATCATATTCATATTATGAGACAAGACTATAAATTGTGATCTGCATGAATAGAGTATAAAAATATATTACATTTATATTAACAATGTGCATGTTTTATAAGTACCATAGGATGAACGGTGTAATTTGTTTGAGATTCGAAGCGAGGTGTTGATGCTTTGCGAATAAGGAGTGATACAAAAAAAAATTACTATCATTTAATTTCAGAGAATGCAAGAAGCCTCGGAGATGTCATGCAAAGAGTGTAAAACAAGTACGCAAGAACTAAAGCAAAAGTCTCGTAGCATGCAGGGCAGAATAACAGATTTGGAGGAAGAAAACTTCCGTCTGAAAAGGCGGTTGGACCGTTTGGAAATCTTATTGTTTCAACACGAGGTCGATTTCGCGATGTTTCGAATGAGAGTAGAAGAAATGGAGGAATCGGAAGACGATGGTGAGATAAATCAATTAGACTAAAAAAAAAATAAATTATTTAAACGGACCTAGATAGTGTTTTTTCGTCTTCGAGAAAAAAAAAAAATAATAGTAAATAAATATAAGTAAATTAACAAATAATCAAATAAATAAACAAATTGATATAAAGAAATAATTGGCAGTGATAAATAATAGTTTAAATAAAAATAAGTAAATTACCAAGTAAATAATCAAATGAATAGACAAATTGATATAAATAAAATAATTAAAAAAAAGTGATAAATTAAATAAATGAATAATAGATAAAAATGAACAAAAGCAAATAGAATAACTCAAATAAATGTTGCAAATAATGAAATGATACCCTAAATGAACATTAGAAATAAATAATAAGGGCTGAGTAAACAAAGTGATATCATGAGTCGGTCGGTGCGGGGGAGATTAACTTTTTACCATGCTGCGAGCGAAATAAACCAATAAGTTATTAAAAACAAAAATTATTTTTAAATCATAATATTAATAATAATGGTAATAATGATGAAAGAAAAAAAAAATATAAATAAAAAAAATAAATAAATTACCTTGCGACTGGGAATAAATTAGACAAATATGTTGCACATCGATCAAACCGTAAAGACACAAACACAGACGCAAACGCACACACTCACACTGAGAACATCGATCATTGGTTTGCGTGTGTTAGATTGGGTTTTGTTATCATTACCTTTTAATAATCGACGGCAAAATCGATGTTGTTCAACAAGACGGAGAATGACTAGCATAAAATAGAATGGGAAATGAATTAAGTATCAATAATACACACATACACACACATACTGTTGATTTCCACCAAAGTCGCCAGTCTAACCAATTAATGAATTCATAAACTCGCACACAAAAAATTGTAAAAATGCAAATTATTTCATAGCCAAGTTTTTGAGATAAATTCAACGCAAACAACAATGAGCAGGGCAGAAAAACAAAACCACATAATATTTCGAAAAACAAAAACTCGACCATTTGAAAGATCCTGAAAATGTCTAATAATATCAGATAATATCTTTAACTGTGTTTTTGAGCAGAATTAAATAACTGTACTGTCATGTCTGAGGGAAATTTTTAATATCAGATAATATCTTTAACTGTGTTTCTGATCAGAATTAAATAACTGTACTGTCATGTCTGAGGGAAATTTCAAATATATATGGGAAATGGCGCAACGAATCACACGAGGAGGATTTACACACATTGTTAATGAAGAAAAACAAAGAGTAGAAAATTATGGCACATAAACAAAATCGATGACATTCGACCAATGAAAATGAAATAAATCTTTTAAAAAAAAAAAAAAACATTTGAGCATCAAATGTTGAAAATTTATTATCACCGCCATCCAGCCATTCCTATCCACATTCGATGGATATTTTCTACTTTTATTCATCTGCAGCAAGATCAATTAATTATTATCGTTTCTATGGAAAATCTTAAAAATATATCACCCTTATCTCAAACACTGGTCTAGGGTTTGTTGACGCATGTCATCAGACTGTTTGTTTATAGATAAGGATATCTATATTCCTTATGGTTTTAATAATAATAATAATAATAATAAGGGTAATATTAATAATAATAATAATACATAATCACAGCAAAACATAGATTTCGAGGACGAAAAAATTTTTTAAGGGGGGAGATATGTTGAGGTCTGTAAATTAAAATTAAAAATTTAAATAAAATTTAGGATAATAATTCAAATGGAAAGTAAGCGAAGAAAAAAGGCAAATAAAAGCGGGATCGTGCACAGAATTAATAGTAAAGGAAAGTGCGATGGAAACAGTATTAGAAAATGCAAAAAGCAATTACGAAAGGCGAGAATCCGGAAATCCGAGAAAAATCAATAAATGGAAAAATCATCGAAATCGAATGGGAAAAACGGGACAGTTATAGATTAGCTAATGGTCAACAAGATGACGGTTAGGGATTTATCAGAAAAGGGTTAGAAAGGGTTGAAAAACATTCAAATGTATGAAAACAGAAAACGTTAATTAATTAATTAATTGGCTAATGGAAAACCCGAGCTAATGGGAAACCCAAGCCAATGGAGAACCCGAGAGATGAAGGAAACCCGAGCTGGGTAAACAAGAAGAAAGGCAAACAAAAGGAAGATTTGGGCCCATTAGCTTGACACAATGATTAATGGGAAAAGAGTAAGGAGAAGATAGCGCGCGTAGGAAGACCGGTAGGGCCATTAATTATCTGGATTCGTTGGACCATTATGGATGACAGCCAAAGCAAACACGTAGGAGAAAATGTCAAACGAAAGATTGGCTCGGCAATAACCATTTGTCATCCTGATTTCGAGGAGTATATAAGCAAAGGGAAAATCAGAGAAAATCGGCATTCTGCCTCAGCTAGGGTTCGAAGAATCAGACTGTAGGAAAAGTGGTAAACGAATTAGGGAAGTAGGGAAAAGAAGAAATAGAATTAAGAATACGGAAAGGCGAAAAGGGATCAAACCAAACAGAAACCGAGGAAAACGAGAGTCAACAGAACTAAAGGATCAAAAGGTGAATATTGTTTGTTTGCAAAGCATCAACGCCGAGCAGAGAATCGTATAAACTTTGATTGGTCATTGTAGCGTGATAATAAATTGTGAACCTGTTGTTTCAATATACGTTGGGTCGTTCATTGTTTTAATTTAAAGAACACCAGGAGTCAGAGAGAACCGACTTGAAATAATCCAAAACCCAACAAAATATTCACCACAGTTTTTATCCAATTGGTATAAACGAAAATTCTATTAGGTAGAGTAATGAAGTACAAAAATTATAAAGCGGAAATACACCTGTGCACATGCGAATTTCTCCCTAAAAATTTACTAAATTCTGGTGGGTTACTTTAAATGTTCTTATGATTTCCCCGGTAACGCCATATAAATATTTCTAGCTACAACTCGGCACCCGTTGCTAGGCAACGTTGGAAATGTGTTCGAGTGGGTGGATTGTCCGCAAAAAGTGAGCGCTATTATTAATGCTGTAATTGATCGGACAATCCCTGGGTTCAACGAGCTATCGTTAGAAGATCTGTGCTCGCTTTAATGTCATTAGGTCCCTTTCTCTTTATGGTGAGTTTGTAAACTGTATTGACCCATACTCTTGATTGAAGCAATTTAATAAACATGAATTAACTAATTAACGATCAAACAACTACAAAGATTTAATACGGATATACATCATTTTTATACAGGAGAAGATCGAGATTTAGTTCGTAGTCTGAGTTGTATTCTGGCCCGCTCTTTGCGTCCTGGGCGATAGCTGTTTGTAATGGTGGGGTGGCCGTTGCCTCCCGGTAAGCCAGTTGGGCGGGCAGCTCCCTCTTGTCAAGCAGATAAGGTCACTTCTAACCCCTTCACTTGAGTCTTTAGGCTTTGATTGAGTTGCCTTTCATCTGCCCACCCTTTCTGGGCGGCAGTGAGTCGTTGGTAAAGTGCCTTGGCTTTTTGGGGGCCATCCAGATGGCCTTTGTTTGTCGTATTTCTACAGTCAGCTACATGATCTGATCGCGCAGGTCCTTGTTAGGCTTCCTTCCTTGTTAGGCGTGGACGAGTTCGGTTTGCAGTATCCGCAGGGGTTCCATTCTGCAATATCCAATATACACATAAAATCTTTATTAGACTCAATTTCTCTACCTATGAAGTTAATTTAAACATAGTTATAAACAATTCAAGATAACGAAAATAAGTAAAAGAAAACGAAATCTCGACAATTATTTGTATTATAATAATGTTTAATAAAGTTTACAATCACTGGTTTGTATGCTCATTGTTGCTCCAGAGATTTTTGCAACCATTCCTCCGCCGTGTAACCCGAGGTTACGAACACGGGTCGTCGTGTATTCCGCACCGGTCTGTGGTGGGGCGGTGGCACCTCGCTGTAAGTGTCCAAGATTCTTCTTTCAGCGACATCATCTTCCACGTTGGCCAGGTATTGCCGGGCCCGGACCACGTGAAGATCCACCTGTTTCTGGTGTGCTTCCAGACGGTCGAGAATTTCGCGGGCCGGATGTTGTTCGTCATTGTACTCAGCGGCCACTGGTGATTGCTGGTCCATTCCTAGCATTTGGCCAATTGTTTGACGGGGTCCTCGTGGAGATGGCTCCTCGTAGCCCTTTGCTCGCCACAGTTGTTTCCGAGCCTGTCTCCATTCTTCTGCAATGCCAGCGGGGACCCACTTGAGAGCTCCTGATATTTCTACAAGTGAAATATTTTTATGATATCTGATTAGGTAAATTAAATAGGTCAAAAATATTCTTAAGATCAATTCATTAACTATTATGTCGAGTTGAAATCCGGGGAGTAAATCCGATCAAAAATTATTAACTAAATATTGCAGAAATTCTGGAATTCAGCGTGCTTACTTCAGTTTGATAGTTTCATTCAAAGATAATTTTTATTCGGCATACAAATCGAAATTTATTGGGTGAAATTATTAATATTAACTATTTTTAAAATGTATGGGTTTAGAGATCAGTAGGATATGGTTGTGAGTGGGTTTGATGGTAATAATGGTAATTAAAAAGGAATGAAAAGAAACTGACCTTAATATAGTAAGGTGAGTAAATTCTACTGGGAGTCGTGATGTCCAAAGATTAATGGGTTAAATCAAATAGATTAATGATCAGATTAATAATGATGAGATACTATTACACTGATAATAGGGCGAATAATTTTTATGATTAATAATGCTGTTAGAAAATCAGGGGTGATAGGAATATCATAATATTGTGAAACTTATTTGTAGTTAAATAGAGCTCCTTGAGTATTTACCTAAGTTTTACTATTTATCATTTAATAATCAAAGATATTTTACGAAATTCTTACCCTTAGTTTGTAAATCCAGCTTCGTTACTGCATCTTCGTCGAGTACCCTAACCGAGGACTCTTCATCATTCAAAATTTGTCGAGAATTCATGTCGCTGTAAAAATCCAAAATTTCTGTTCGATTGGTGATAGTGGACGCAGTTTTATCAAATTAACCGGTGTGTCTCGTACATTCTTACTATTATAATCGTTCAGTGACAAATTGAAAATCAATGGAATTGCAGTGGACTATGAATATTTATATAAATTATGGTAATAGTTTGATCAGGGGATTGACGACTCGGTTTGTTTATTGTAATTTACGTTTGATTTTTATTGATTTTATTTAGAGATTCGCCTTGTTGGAATCAGGGATTTGGGTGCCAGTTTACCGTCGAAATCATCAAAATTAGTTTCCAGTAATACATATATTTTTAGTTATTGATTTTTTATCCTTTTTAGCGAATTATTTATGAAAATTTTTAGACGCTATTCTAAATTCGAGTTGTCGAACAAGAATTTTATTCGGGATAGTCAAGTTCTGGGTTATGAAAATTGATGAATCTCTGTCTTCTTGGTTGTACAGGTGATAAATGGAATTCAACTTTATCATTTCTATTCAGATTTTTAGTGGTGTCTTTTTCGGTTGTTTAACGGTGAAGATTTGGAAACTATATTCATTTGTTGCAATGAAGCAAGGTAAAATGTTTCTCATTGATGAAATATCCCTGGCCGACGATTCGGTTCTGGAAAGGTTGAACAGTGTCTTGGAAAAAGATCGTATATTGACGCTGGTAGAAAATGTGTTCGGGACGTACCAGGAATTTTTTATTAATTATGGGTATGGTTTCATAATTATATTCTTAGTACCTTTAGGAATTTTTAATAACACAAAAGAAATTATTTAGTTTCAACCTGTGGGAAAATCTTATTATTCGTCCTGAACTTTTCGTGGATTTCGATAACGGATTTTATTTCTAATGGATTTGGATATACTTTATCTCTATTAAAGCTGATTCGATTCGAACTTTCTATAATTAGATTATGCCCCTTGGGGGCGGTTAACAGGTGGTAATTAATTATGATGATTTTGGAGTTTCGTCTTTATTCTTTTATAATCATTATTTGGATTTATAGTTTACTTGAGTTCGTATAGTCTACTCGGGGTTATTAATAGTCAAAATTTTAGAGGGGTCGTTTCATAATTAGAACTGTCGGTTAAATTATTTACAATTTATGAATATCTAAATATTATTTAAATTTACAAATTAATTGCAAGAATTAAATTCCCCGTTACCTCCCCTCAATTGGCCTTAGGTGCACTGTGTTCATATTACTCGGACTACTCGGTGTGGTGATTTTGAGCCATGTGTAGAGTAATTTAGGTCGATTTTAAGGAAATCGAGAAACGAGGAAGTAACCAAAAGGCCATTTCCTTATTTCTCCTTTCTTCTTCCTCGGCCGTTAACTGCTACCAGAAGGCGCCTGGGCGGATTGATTTGTCTTTTATCGGCAAATTTCTACAATTTTGTGACTCAATCTATTCATTCCCAGTTACCTTTTATACTAAACATTTCAGGAAACTTAGGGGTGTGAGGTTTTGGGTATGATGTCATCGTCCTTGACCCCATATAAAAATTGTTGTCCTTCCCCCAATGGTTACCCGTTGCCAAGCAACGTTGGTAATGCAACCACTGGTTACGGAATCGCCAAAGGTGAGCGTCATATAGGAAATGCTAAGGCCCGATCCCATAGCAAGTTCAACGCACTACCGATGGAAGGTATGTGTGCGATTTCTATTTCTGATCCCTTTTACTTACAAGTACGATCGGTTGTCTCTCTCTCTCTGATTTAATCTTTATTATCTTGCGTAGATTATTCTTAACCAATATTAATAAATTTAACAAATGTGCAGACACTTCAACTAAAACATTTATTTGTTATGACATTTTCTCATTTTTGTTGTTCCGTCGCTTTCATCGCCCGTTGTCTCGCTCGTTCGATTTTCCCTGGACGACGTTGAGGTGGTTTTGTTGCGTTTGTCGAGTTGCGATACGCCAGCTGGGCCGGTGCGAAAACTAAGGGGTATGTGACAGCTTGACCTTCTTGGCAGGCCGCTAGCGCCACCTCTTGTCCGCGAATGTGCGTCTTCATGGCCTGCGTCAATCGCTTCTCTTCAGCCCATCCACGCTGTGTGGTGGTTACTCGTTGATACAGGACTTTTGCCTTAGATGTCTCCACCCACGTTGATTTTACCCGAATCCATCTCTACAATAAAACGGCCATTAATAGATTCCTTTGACTAATATAGAATTAATTTATCATTAATTTAGTATTTCCCATGCGTTAAAAATATCTACAGGTTGTATAATAGATCAAAACAGTTTAAGGAGAATAAATGTAAGTACGCAAAACAATAAACTCCGAATAATTTTTTTCACTAAATTCAGTTAAAACGAGATCGTGAATAACATTTTTCCGAATTTGGTCTTGTTGTTCTTCGTGCATAGGAATGTTCCCATTCCGACCCGTGTTTTCTTGCTTCTGACCTCATTTCCCTTGGGAGAACTTTTTTCGGCATGGACACAGTCATCGGTGGAATTGGTCGGTTCACTCTAGGGTCATCGAGCTCGAATGAGATGCCGTACGAATGGGCATACCCATCCGTGCTCGGGATCAGACCAGCCACGATATCTTCGTTGATTTGATTTAGTTGTTGACGAGCTCTCTTCACTTGTTTGTTGGTCCTCCTTTGATGGGCTTCCAGGCGTGCTAAGAGTTCTTCCGCCTGACTTCGGAGCTCGCGAGCCGGATTTCGTACAGGCTCTCGTTTAATTGCCACATACGGCAGTTCGACGTCCTCCGTTTCATTTTGTACTCCGAACCTCGATTCTCTCACTGGGGAAATCGAGTATCCCACATCCCACATCGCCTGTCTGCATTTTGCGGCGGCGTGAGATGGGAATCTCATTGTTATTCGTCCACTGATTATTCATCCACCCATGAATCTATTAAAACGAATAATATTAAATTCATGAATATCTAACAAGAGCATTAAATGTATACATTGATATATGTGCAATATGGGTTGAGTTTAATACGCCTAATGAGTTGATAATCTAGTGGAGGTTTACGTCAGGGCAGTCTGCGTTGTTACCAAATTGGAGGTTGTTTGGGGTCCATAACTCGTTTGTTCTGTCACGATCACTTAATGCGGCGACGGGTGTCATAAGTCATTGTGTTGGCTTTTACGATTTCATCGGTGACGTTTTATATCTTCAGCGGTGTTTCCTACAGAGTGTTTAATTGATTTGGGTAAATATCTAGGGAATTTTTATCTGACGCTTAGGAGAATTTCAGCATTCTGCAGTGACTCTCGGACGTATTGTGTATTTGGGAATCAAACATAACTGATCCTTAACTGGATAGGCATTTTAGGTGCCTAGCATCCTACTCGAAAGTGGCATCATTTCGGCACGGCGAAAAGTAATGGGCTTAATCAAAGAATTAGCTGAACGTTGTTCACCGAATGGTATTGTAACTGGCGATTTGCTCATTTAGTGGGTCTTTTTATTCTAATCGTTCGTACGAGTTTACCATAATAGGATTTTGACAAATGAACATCTATTATTTATTTAATAAAATTCATGTATGAGATTCGGTCTTCTTGGATTGTTATGAGGCTTTTCTATTAGTAAGGACTTTTCTTCTTGCCACGACTCGACTGGATTAGTGTTCTTTCTTATGGAGTAGGTTAACCAAAGTGCATAAAACATTTTATAATCAAAACAAAATTTTATATCATCAAATACAATCCTTACTTTCTTGGACATTAGTACTTCGTTCCATTGTGATCTCGTCTACGTCTGGATGGCGTGAGGGACGACTTCTGATTCGTCGATCGTACTGTCTATTGTCATTCATTGTATTCATGATTGTGAAATTTCTGACTGGTCTCCGTCAGTCGACCTATTTATAGTCTATGTTCTACCTCTGCCTGTGGGTGTGTGCGTCACAATTCCTTCTCTCCACAATTTCTATGTATGTGTGTATTAAATTTTCCAATTCTCTCACCTCTTTTGCCTACACTGGTGATCGATTTATGCCAGGTGGTTTTTCACCACGTGGTCATTTCCTGCTCTTCCCGTTGATCTTAATGGAATTATTCACGTCTCGCTACGTCTACCATTTCTATTTTTAATTTATTTGACGATCCATTACTTATTCGCTGTTGTTTTCCAGACTTCGGTTAGCTTTTGTACTATTTTAATAGATTAAAAACCTTATTCGTCTTAGAGATTTGATTTACAATCCCGATGAGTTTGCAAGCCTACACTGCCTCACAACGATGTCAATTTACCTTTCCTCACTAGTTGTAATTAATGCCGGATGCTGCTCCTGTGATTCGAACGCGTGCTTATCTCTATGTTATTGTTCTCTTCGATTATTATTCAGATTGTTTTACGGGATTCTCAATCGGCTAGTCGCATATATATTCAAGTGTATGTCTTTCATTTGCTCCTTAATTTGTTTACTTCGAGATTAACTCGATCTCTCTATGATGGTTGAAAATTATGTATGCTTATGTGAAGTTTCATGGTCTCGTGATGCGTCTAGATGTAATATTAGAAACTATTAATATGATTTTTATTCAATTTGACATAAATTTTCTGGGATTATATTATTTCATTTTACCTTATTATTCTGACTGGTGGTTGGGTCACACTTGGGGGGAATATTTTGAATGACAATATGTCTGTGTTTTTGGGTAGTATTATATTATTCTTCTATTATTTGATTAGGGTTATTTATAAAAGTTTTGGGTGGATTTGTTACTCGGCGAAAGATTTTAGGTGTTTGGGAAAAGTCTCGATTTACAGGTATACTAGTTCACTAATGGTAATAAAGGTATCGTCGATAGTAGTGCTATTTGTTACGCTATTTATTTGGTACAGCTGACTAATGGTGAATTTACTAACTGAGAATCGGTTATGCCCTTACGGTTTTCATTCATAGTTTATTCTCTTTTCTTTAGCTGCGGTTCAAATTTATGCCAGTTAAATATTCAGGTAATTAATTCTCGTGAATTTATTCTCACGTTATCATAATTTTATTTTTTTTCGAGATATTTAAACATAATAACGATTTCCGATTTCATTTCCCCACTTCCTCCCTTTCAATTTGATCTTAGGACAATTGTGTTCATATTAATATTTTAAGAGTGCTCACCGAGCTACTCAATGTTTTGTTGGGCCAGAACACAAACGGCCTTGAGAAATGTTTAAATGGATCGGTAACATACATGCAAACATAACATGCAAATTTAAAATAAACCTATTAAACACCAATTAAACCCTACCAAATATAAGGAAAAAGAGAATTAAATATAAAATAATAAACATAAAAATAAATTAAAATAATAACAAAACGCACCAAGATTTGCACGATACCAACACAAACATAACAAGAAAACACAACAAATTCGACAAAAATTGAAAAATTAATAAAAGTTCATGAAAATGAAACTTAAATCAAAGGATTTGAATTAGTAATAATTCAATAAAAATTCTAAATGAAAAATTCTAAAAATAAATCGAAAAATAATAAAATTAAAGAATAGAATTCACTAGAAAATAACAAGGTCGAATTTGTTTTACTACATCAAAATTAATATGCGAGGTTAGGGACAGAAAATAGGTATAAATACTGATCCATTTTCACATTAAATTTAACCGGTTTAAAAACCAAAAACCATTTTGAATCAAAATTTACTTCTGTATTATTGATTGAAAATCTATATTGAAACTTACTTTTAGGTAAGAAATAGTTTTATTTGGAACTCTCTCTCCACGTTACATCCTCGCAACCTCGGTAGAGCTCTGCTTGGGTGTCAGCGTGGGGGGAGATGCATTTTTATGCTTTTATGATTTTATGGAACAAGTAATTTTGTATGTTGATTATTTAATATATTAATAAATATTTATAATATTAACTATTGTTTTTCATGCATTTAATAATATTAATTAATCTGTCGAAATTTTTCCGGCCCACAGCCAACACCTATCGCAAGTAAATAAAATCTACATACATTTCAGATTCGTGTAAGTGCGTGGAAAATCGCCAATGATCTGTGCCCGTGAGGACCCGGCGTGCGGAACGCAGGGTTGGAACGTCAATACTATCCGTATAGATGAAACGAGAAATAAGGAAGAAGTCTCTTGGCTGCTTCCTCGTTTCTCATTTCTGTAAAATCGACCTAAATTATATCACACACGGCTCAAAATCACCACACCGAGTAGTCCAGTGTGCACTCATTAAATACAATATAAGCACAATATGCGCCTAAGGCCTATTAAAGGGAAAGTGTACGGGAATAAATTAAATTGAAGTCGTTGGTATAACTAATTGGGATTAATAATTTGAAATAAATTAGATAAAAATCATTGGTATAATTAAATCGGATTTACATTTCGGAATAAAATAATAAACGTCATTAAACCAGAAATTCATTGATTCAAGTTAATTATTAATTAGCGGTTAAAGATAAATCACTCATTGATTAAATTAAATTGACTAGAATAATTATTGAGCTAAATTGACATGATTCATTCTCTCTAAATTAATTAAAACTAAATGATGTAAATTCGTTGATTAACAGTAAATTAATTCCTTGAGTAAACTAAAGAAAGATTGTGGGGTAAACCAAGTAATTACTCAATTAACGTCAAAATAATTTGAATAAAAGTAAAGTAATGCTCTGTAAATCTTTGAGTAAGAAGAAAGTAAAGCTTTGATTCATTAATTAAAGGGTAAAGTAATTGATTAAGATAAAGTAGTGTACTGATTAAAATAATTTATTGACCAAACAATTTCTAAAGTAAAATTAAATAATTCATCGATTTAAAAGTAGAGTAACTCATCGATTTGAAGGCAAATAATTTATTAATCGAAAGTAATATGTTAAAAGTAAGGAGATTTTATTGATTAAATTAATTAATGGATTAAAGGCAAACAATAAATAAATGGAAAATAAGAGCAAACCCGTCGCTTAACTTCACAATTCGCTAAAATAAATCAACGAGAAGTCATCGCTAAAACTTTACATCATTAGTTTAACGAAAAATTGATATCATTATTAAGAAATTGAGAAAAGTGTTGACCAATTCATCATAGACTAAAATGAAAGTGATTTAATTGATGATAGTGTTTCATTTAAAATTATCCAAGGTGTAAATTACGAATGAAAAACCCCAAATATAGACCATAAAATGCGAAAACCAGTACCTAATCGATAGAAAATCAAGAGTACACAAAAATTTAATACGATAGAACAATTAAGACGACATCCAAAATTTATATTAATATTACATTAAATATCGAACCATAGGAAAGGCTTACCGCTGATTTTTGACAACACTGGTGAAGTGATCTGAATTTCTCGAGAGACGATGAGAAATAATTTCCAATAGGTAAAACACTAAATCATAAAATCCCCAACAGAGAAAATTCCGAAGGCATGATGCAGGTGCTTGTCTTGAAAAACGTTGCTGGAAAACGTTCAAATACAATGAAAGCATGTAAATAATCCACGAACGCGCGATCTTAAAAGTTCATTTACCTAGAATAAATTTCGTAAATTTACAAGTTGAAAATATAAACAATCTTACTAGTTGACATTTTCGGCGATATAAATATTCACTATCGTAGTCGAGTCACGATTGGCATTTACTTCCTGCCGTCTGATTTCAATTGTATATTCTTCATTATATCTATCGTCAATAACAGACCATACATCATTTTTATCAAGTTATGTATTCGCCAAATATCTCAGACGAAGATTTAGAGCTTCAATCCCCAAATGTTACAGAAGCCCCCTTAAGTAAATTTTAATTAATTTTTATAGCAAATGTATGATCATGTTCGAGCCACAGGAACGACCCAGAATCAACACCATATCATTAGTGAGTAAACTCTCCGGATTGAAGGCCGTGACTCAATAAGCCATACCTGTTAACGTATCTTAGTGCTCTTCCACCAGACGAACCATAAAATCCCGTCATTCCACCATTAAACACGACAATCAATTTTGGCTACGCACCTTCATCAATCCCAATAGTCCTACAGTGTCGCAAATAGTTAATTAGAAATTACTAAGTAAAAATCCCGTCCTGGTCGCATTAGAAAATTGTCAACGATTCGTTTTGGAGAAACGAATTTCTCGAATGTTTACTCGGTTGAAGCAAATCTCGTGGAAATAAAGATACTGGTCCGACAATCGTTCTAAATACCTTTCTTTTAGATTCTTCAGTCGCGAAACGAACACTACCCCATCTACAACGTCAATTATTACTGCGACCACTACTCCGTCCACCCCATCAACAACCGGTCGTCGACCTGGACGCAAGGAGCGGGCTAAGCGCCGAGCCGCTCGATCTTCCAATCAGTCTGGAACCTTATAATCCATGTATTTAATAGATAAATAAAGTATCGTTTATATATATTGTAGTTCCGGTATACCTCTTATCGTATTTATATCCTCTTAGGGTTTTGAAATAACATTGTAGAAGGGTTTAAATAAAAACACACCCATTTTGTTTCCAAGCTAACGTCAGTAGAGCAGTTAGATAGACGATGGAAATTTAAATGCAAGGGGACCAAAATGATTAAAAGCGAGCACAGGTCTTCTATCGACAGCTCGTGAACCCGAGGGTTGTCCGAGCAATTACAGTACTAGCGATAATACTCAATTTTTGCGGACAATCCACCACTTGAACACATTACCAACGTTGCCTAGCAACGGGTGCCAGGTGGCAGCTAGAATCATTTTGTATGGCGTTACTGGGGCAACCACAGGTTAATTCAAACAAATAACGAAACCCTGTAACCCACCAGTTTTATGATTTTTAGCCGTTATGTGAATTGAATTTTTGGTCGAAATTATAGGAAAATGGGCGGTGGAGGAGCAGTCAAAAGACTACTTCCCCTCCTCCCAATTTCCCCTATGACGGTTGTGATTTGACGTTTGGGCCCTGCGTTATTCACTCCGGAACCTTAACGGGCACAGGCTATTGGCAGATAAACTGCACTTACACAGGCTGAATTGTGTGTTGATTTTATTGACTTGCGGTGCGTTAGCGGCCGTGGGCCGGAAAAATTTCGACTTGGATAGAATTCAATTATTGTTTGAAACGTTTATTTTTCATATAATACACCATAGTTGACATAATCATTAGTTGTACATCATAACTCTCTCCCCACGCCGACGTCCAAGCAGAGCTCTTTCGAGGTTGCAAGGATGCGACGTGGAAAGAGTTTTCGAACGTTCCTTCACTCGCATTTTCAAAATTTTGTTGAATCGATTAAGACTGGTCTGATTTAAACTGCTTTTTCAGATTAAAACTGATTAAAACGACTCAAGTTTTTCAAAACTGATTTAAAGTTAAAAACCGATTAAAATTATGTGAAAATGAATCGGTATATATACCTATTGTACGACCCTAACCTTGAGTGTAAATTTTGATTTATTAATACAAAATTTGACTTTGTGGTTTTCTAGCATATTCTATTCTTAATTTTATAATTTTTATAATTTAATTTGACAATTTTCTTTTTAACTTTTAAATTGAATTGTTTCCAATTCAAATTATTTGATTTTTATTCCATTTTCATGAATTTTTGCATTTTTTTGGTAAATTGTCAAATTTCGGTCAAATTCTTAGGTTTTCGTGTTATTTTTCTTTTCTTCGTGCGGATCTTGTTGCACTTTGTTATTATTTTAATTTATTTTTGTGTCTATTGATTTTATATTTAGTTGTTGTCTTTCTCGTATTTTATCAGGGTTAGTTGGTGTTTTATGGGTCTGATTTTAAATCTGCATGTTGTATTTGCGTGTGTATTACCGATTCATTTAAACAATCTCAAGGCCGTTTGTGTTCTGGCCCAACATAAAACACTCGCGGGCCCATAAAATTGCGACTCGCAATTTCAAAATGTTTTTCAGATCATTCTTTTGTTGGGTTATTGGCTTGGATGACCTTCACCCCATACATACAAAATGTTTTAACGCCCGCCAATGGTTACCCGTTGCTAGGCAACGTTGGAATTGTAACCACTGGTCACAGAACCTCCAAAGGTGAGTTCCGATATCAGAACTTCTATGTCGGGTTCAGTGGACTGCCGTTAGAAGGCCTATGTCAGATCTCTTTTTTGTATTCCTTTACTATATTCACTTGCAAATAACAACATAATAAACTAAAATAATTTTATTTATTCTCAATTAAATGGATTTGATTTAAAAGACACGAATTTGCTGGTTCATTTAGGCACTCAGTGGGCGCGTCGACGCAACCGTTCGGTTCGACCCGGTCTGGCATGTGAATGAGTTCTCTTGTTGGTCGATTGGAATTTTTCTTGATCGCGATAGGCCAATTGTGCCGGTGCGAATACCAGAGGATAAGTTACTGCACTACTCTCCTGGCATGCCGACAGGGCGACCTCCAATCCTTTGATCTGCGTCCGTTGCGCTTGAATTAATACTCTTTCATCTTTCCAGCCCTGTTGTGCTGCAGTGAGGCGCTGGTATATCTTCTTCATTTTGGCCGGCTCTGCCCAAGTGGCTTTTAATTGTTGTATTTCTCGACTTTGTTGTAGGAGTTGTCGGTGTAAATGCTAATTTTCTCGCCTGAGCTCCTTTAATTCCTGATTAAGTATTCTTGTTGCTTCCGTTTCTGAAATTAAAATATTTAACGATTTGTCATCATCAACGTTAATTAAATTCTATCGGCCCTTTCCCTTAATTATCCTCATGATCAACATAGTATATTAACAGGTTATTTCCATGAATCTCGGGTAGTCTGTGTTAATACTCTGGTTTATTAAGGTTTAGTCGAAAACGCGACTTGCTTTTCACATCATTTACTGTTTATAACTTTATAAATTACTGAAATAGTTAGAAATTCAGATTATTCATTTATGCGAGTGTAATGATTGTATTAATAAAACTAAAATTAAATAACTAATAAAACATCAACATTTATTATAAGACATAAACTAATTAAATCAATCTTCCAGTTCATTTAGGTTCGCAAAAATGGGTGTTTCTTCGACTTTTGTCAGTAAAGTTCCATCTAGGATGTCGGCTAGCATATATGTGGTCTCTGGTTTGGCGAGATCCAAGTCGATTTCGGAGGGTTGGCTGAATTAACTTTTCTGGTAGAACCAATTTAGTTGGGGCTGACATTTGCAATAACCTTGGGTCATCTAACTCGAAAGAGACTCCATACTCTGGAGGAAAGCCATCTGTACTCGGGATAGCTCCACTTACTATATCCCGGTTTACCTGGGCTAACCGTTGTCTGGCTAGAACTGCCTTCCGATGATATTTGCGTTCCATTTCCTCCATCTTCATTGCCATAAATTCGGCTCGCTGGTGGGCTTCTCGCGCTGGATTTCTGCCGGGCTTGCGCTTGATTACGATGCTCGGTAATTCCACTTCCTCTGCTCGGTATTCGGATCGTCGAGACCAGCTTGAATCTCCATAAGTGAATAGGATGTATCCATTATCCCATAATACTTGGCGGTACCGAGCGGCAGAAGCGCTCGAAATTTGAAGAGTTACCCGGGAGTCATCGCTCCATCCTCCATATGGGTCTCTGCGATCTGAATGCATAATAGATTTAATTATAATTTGTAATTGCAAATGCCTATTCATGGAAAAGGTGTGAATGTTTGTAAAATATTCTATTTTAACTACACGTGCTTAGATGTTACGTTTTAAAGTAAAGGCAAAACGTAAAGAAAATTGAAAACACGAAAATACCTCGTTGCCTTTCCTCGCTTGGCATAGGAGCATCATAATTCGAGATTCGTCCCTGTCTAGAATCCCTTGTTCGCTTGCGCTTGTGATCGGCACTTGTTAATCGAGGATCCATCGAAAATGTTTATGATAACTTTTAAGATTTTTGTTGTTTCATTTATGGCCGTAGGACTATGTGTATGATGACGTGGCTGAGTTGATAAAATAGAAAATCATTTTCTCTTTATTTACTGTTAGTCAGTGATTTTCCAATGATTTAATCTTATATTATTGAAGTCGTTACCAATGTCAATGCTATTTATCTTTAATTAAAATTAGTCGGAGGGTTTAAAACCGTTCAATTGTGACTTTGGACTAATACGCTGGTCAATGAACGAATTGTCTTTCGTGACGGTTATTTATTCAGCGTCATATTTATTGTTTGGTCGGCGTCCTTGATTCATCATTTGCGTCTAAAATTCATTCGGCTTTTCATGTTAAGAGCTCAGACTATGACCTGTCTGTAGTTTATCTACTTATGTTGCCATTGAGATCGAATTCATTCTCCGTTGATTCAATGGGTTACTGTATGGCTGATTTTATCGTTAACTCGAAAAATTGATTTCTAGGCTGCTATCTCTCCGAATTATTACTCTTATTCAACGCCGGATAATTAGAGATGAGTTCTATCAGGGTCTATTCCGTATTTCGCTGGTCTCAAATGGTATATCTGACGGAAATATTCAACTATACATGTTCGTCATGAAGAAGATCACTAGGTGGAATACTCGACGGCTGCGATTTGGCGAAGAGTTTACTGGGATTATGATGGTGTCTAAATCTTTGATTTTTATCCAATTTGATTTTTCGTTGTGATATGCTGTTAAATTATATCTCTCGCTAATTTAGTCGGAAGTTTTTATTTATTACTTTTATCAATTTCAGGGTGTCTCATTAGTTGCTATTCAGATCCAAATGTTCGATTTTATTCGTTAATTTATGGTGATCGAATTATCATTATCTACTTTATGAAAGCTAATCTCTTTTATTGTTTAATCATGGATCGGATTTCGATGTTTGTTATTCTTACTTTACCTCATTCTCATGAATTAATCCTATTATGTTATTTAGTATATTTACGTCAGGTTTTTGGTCTGTTATTATTATCTGTTACTTGATGTTTATGGATCAGATTTGAATTTTTCAGGTTATGTTTGCGTGCTGTTTCCAATCCATTTAAACAAAATCTTGTACTGGCCCAACACTTTTATGCATTTGTTTGAGTCTACGAGCTCTCTGGTCGTGATCTCAATATCCACATACATAAAAAGTTTCTACGTTATAAATAAATATCAAGATAAAGATGGACTTATGGTCCGACTACTGTACGTAAAATCAAATTAAAGTCGCTTAAAGTCACTGAAGTCACAAAGTTTAGTTTCTTTTGATCAATATAAGTCATTTATTACACAGTAAATTTGGTCTCGAACGAATCATTTACGGCTTGGTTTTCTCTTTTAGTTGGGTTTGATTGGCATTGTTGGTTGATGGAGATGCATGAGAGTTTTGATGTTTCTTTGTTTTTCTTGGTATTCCGGATTCGGTTAAATATTCCTCCAGTTTTATGGATTAGGGTATTTTGTCTTTGTCGTTTTGTTATAGTTAGGCAGGTGATAAGACAGCATATTAGGGATACGACATTCAATGTTATACTGATCGCTAGGATTTGTTCAATTTGCGGGGTTGTTGAGTTTAGTTCATATTTCTGTCGGGATTAATTTTGCTTATGTCTTTTGGCTGACAGGGTAAATTTTAGGATTTCACGTATTGGTCTATTCTCGGGGTTAGCTTTGACAGTTTCTTGGATTTGTCTGATGATTGTTTCCAAGATTTTCTTTATATCTAAGTTCTCATTTTTTATTCTTGATACTTCATCGTTTTTATTTAGCAGGGTTTGTATCATTTGTTGGGTCTTGCTGATACTTTGTTTTAATTCGTTATTTGCCTTTCCGTTTTCTTTTATCGGACATTGGTTGCATTGTAGGGTTATTTTTTGGCATTCGTCGTTTTCGGGGTTTCTGCAAATCTCTTGGTAATCTGCGCAGGTGCTGTCTTCTCTTCTAAATGGATGGGTTTTCTCGCATCTCTCCAATAGGTTTTCGGTAACGCATCCTTTTGTTATTATTACTATCATTATCCATAGTTTTAGACTCGTGGCTTTCTTTTCTAATATACATTAGTTATTTCATATACTTATTTACACTTTATTCCTCTATATACAGTGAAGTTTATCTCCTTTTATTCTTTCGCTTTCCTCGGAGGTGAGTGTATTTCGCACTCTTCTTTTGCCCTTTTCTCTGAAAATCTCATTATTAGGACTTGGGTTTTTATTAGTCGTTCCGTCAGTTTTGGAAGTTCTTTTAATTGTTCTTTGTTCTCCTCAATTATCTTCCGTCGGTTGTTTATTTGCATTCGGAGATTTCTTTCTTTTGCTTGCTTATGTTGGAATTTGTGTTTGTAGTTGATCTTGTCGGTTCTCGGCTTTTCGTTTCAGTTCTTGGAGTTCTTTTAATGCTTCAATTTCCTCTTGAGTTTGTTGGTGATTTTGTTAATTTTTTCTATCGCTTCTTTACAACTCTCTTCTAGTTGTATTAGGTATCTCTGCTCGCCTTTTCTGCTTTCTCATTCTTTCTGCTTCTGTTTTCCAATAATCTTCCAAAACTACTCGAGTTTTCATCTTTGCTAATCCTTGTCTTAAATACTCGTTTTCTCACTTTCTCTCTCTGTTATCCCCCATACTAGTTGTTAATTTTCGCTTCACTGTATTGACTAGTTGTCTTGTTTAAAATAGTTGTTGACTTATTCGTGTGATTTCTAATTCTTGTTCCTTTACTATCTTTCTTCTACTATTTTCAGTTACTGTACATTGACATTAGAAGCTATGTGAATGAATGATTTACAAATTTATTGACCAATTGATCAAATGCTTTATGATGAAGCAATGAAAGATGTTTATGCCCTCATTTATGAACAATGAATTATGATGTTATATGTATATTTATGAACTTCCAACAATTATATTGTGGGGTTTTTGTAGGGAGATGTCATTGACCTTGACCCCATATGAAAATTATTGTCTCTCCCCCAATGGTTATTCGCTGCCAAGCAACGTTGGTAATGCAACCGCTGGTTATGGAATCGCCAAAGGTTAGTGCCATATAGAAACTGCTAAGGCCAGGTATGTATGCGATTTCTATTTCCGGTCCCATTCACTTGCAAGTACGATCTGTCGTCCCTCTCTCTGAGTTAAGCTTTATTATCTTGCGTAGATCATTCGTAACCATAATTAATAAAGTTAATAAACGTGTAGACATTTTAACAAAACATTTATTTGATGTAACATTTTTCATTTTGGTTGCTCCGTCGATCTCATCGCTCGTCGTCTCGTCCGTTCGATTTTTCCTGGACGACGTTGGGGTAGTTTTATCGCCGGTTTGGTTGCGTTGGTGGCGTCGCGATGCGCCAGTTGGGCCGGTGCGAAAACTAGGGGATACGTGACGGCTTGGCCTTCTTGGCAGGCCGCTAGCGCCACTTCAGTCATCCAGGCTGGGCGGCGGTTATTCGTTGATATAGAACTTTCGCCTTGGATGGTTCTATCCACGTTGATTTTATACGATGGATTTCTCGAGTGAATTCTAACATTTGTCTGTGGATATCTGTATTCTCCCTTCGGGTACTTTTGAAAGCCTTATTTAATATTTCATCAGAATGCATTTCTACAATAAAAACAGTTCATTAATAGATTTCTCTGGTTATTATACAATCAATTTATCATTAGTTTAGTATTTCTGATGCGTTAAAAATATCTACAGGTAGTACGATATATGAAAACAGAGTTGTATGGGCGTTTGTAGGAGTCATTTTATGGTGATGAGTAGACAGTGTAAATGGATGGAGTATTGGAGTTACCTTAGTGTAGAATAAGGTCGACCTAGTATTCATCTTTCGTAAGATCCTTCATGTGTATATTGCGTTGGCATTTTATTTGGCATAATTTTAGTGCAGCCAAATAATAATAAAACCCGGGACGAGAAAAGATTTAGGCGAGACGTACCCAATTATTACAAACGAGGCCTTGAAACATAGTCAATGAGCTGAGTCAATGATCCAAAGATGTCGTCGGATGGATGAGATCTGGACTCGGCCGGATCAGATGAAAAAATTAATGCAACAAAACGCATTGTTGAAGAATCAATACACCGAGGTAATGGTTGAATTAGACTAATTAAAAAGGGAAAATTACGTGCTTAAGCTGAAGGAAACAATCAGAGAAGAGATCAGACATCATCCCAGTACTGTTTCAAACATGGATCCAAATATCACCCGGCCAATCTCAAGCTCCCTTTACACTCAGGTTCAAGGTAATTCCCAACCATAAACAAACCATAAAGTGTCACCCAAGTAAAGCGGAACGAGAAAGAAGACGTAGATTGAAAACCGCTAGTCTACTGGGGCAGATAAAGATATTTGGACCTTCTCTTCTGATATTCTCTAATAAACTTGATTCAATTTTTATAATAATTAATAAAATGTCTTGGGATTTGAGTCGATGGTCGTTTTGAAATAATCTAAAATATTCAATAAATAGCACCTTTAACATAAAATAAAGTGATCAAAGGATCTATATTATTTCAATCAAATTAATAACAAGGAGACCTATAATTAAAATGAGCATGAATACCTTCTATTGTAGCTCGTGAGCCCAAAGGTTTTCTAGGGTATTAGCAGTCATGGCAATATGGCTCAGTCCTTGCTAGAAACCGCCCATTAGAATACATCTCCAACGTCATTTTGACGGGTACCCAATGGTTATATGATATCCATGCAAGTGACCTCGAAAATAATGACTGGGAAGATGCAGACCGTACCACTCTGACGGTGCCGACCAGGTTTGCCGGCCGGTATCGACAGGCCCTGTGGAATCGGGGTTATACCATATCAACTTATGGTACTCACGAGTGCCCGAAACGAAAGACTGTCGAGCTGGGAGGCGATATTGAACTTCCCAGTGTCCTGATTAAACGGGAGCCAGGCCGGAATCCCGCGCGCGAGATCCGACAGAAGGCAGAATACGAGCTCCATCGCCTAGAACAACTGGAATGGCGCTATCGATTTCTGGCACGATGGCAGAAGGAATACCTCACTCGGATTAACCGGGATATCCGTAGTGGACGCATCCTCAGTTCAGACGGATATTTACCTTCTTAATGGATCGTCTACGACCATAGAGACCCAGCCTTGCTCGAAATGGACGCACCAGTACACCTTGTGGTCCCAAAGAGCCTCCTCCAGCACGCCTATTCACGGAGGTGCTTTCGCGACAAACGACCACACTGAGGCCAAAGAACCCGTAGCATAGTTCATTTATTTTTGTTAATGTCCTCATCTGTATTGTTAATAAACTTAGTGTAACAGTAGTTCTTTTAGTTATTAAATAATATATTATCTATATGAAAACTAGAGGAAGTAAGTGATGAACGTTTTCCTTTTGGTTACGGGACATGAGATGACTGTCCAGTGAGAACTAAGGCCTTAATTTATATTTTTTTTTATTATTTTAACAGCATCTACGAAACCTATTTTAGATCTAATTTATCCGAGAGCTTAGTAAAGAATTGAAGGACCTCCGAAAGGAGCACACTGATCTATACCAACAGTGTCTACAATTGAGTCGAGAGTTGCAACGGGTTAAGGCCACCTGGTCGGAACCAACTAGAGTGAAACGACTCTAACAGAAGATTGATGCAGCACAGAAGGGCTGGCGGGAAGAGAGAGCCCTGAAACACGCCCAAAAAATCCAGATACGTGGACTGGAGGTAGCTGTAGTAGCGGGCAGGAAGGACAGTCGGTGACCTACCCGCTGGTATTTGCCCCAGCCCAGATAGCTTACTCAACTGCCACCAAACCAACGCACGCCCAGTTTGAACCTAAATCTCGCGCGAGACCAGGCCGTGCCGAAAGAAAAAGACAAAAGCAAAATAAATTGAGAAATGAACAGAATTGAAAAAGTAGTAAAGGAACAAATAACATTTTGTTGTCTTATTGTTTTATTTGATTTTTTGACGTAAATGCCGTAACCTAACTAGGGTGAAAACGAATAAGCAAGAAAGTTAAGCATGTGAGGGACCTGAAGTACGTAAGACGAGCACAGACCTTCTAACGGTATCTCGCTGAACCAGCTGTAGACCGGGTCAGCAGTTTTGGAAACAAAGCTCACTTTTGACGGTAGTAGTAGGATGTGAGCCCATCAGATACAACCCTCCTTGGCTTATGTAATTATTATGTAACATTTGACCTCTGTAAGCGCTGTTGCTACCTGGAGATTGACCTTTGTCCACTAGTTGCAACGTAGTAATTGACCAAAGGTCAATGACGTCATGATTATGTCACTTGACCACTGGTCACTTATTATGTCACTGGTCATTGACACACTTGTTATGTCACTGGTCAGTCACACACTTATTATGTCACTGGTCACACTTGTTACGTCACTGGTCACTACTTGGAGACTGTTACCTAACCCATATTATGTCACGTAGTTGTGGACCAACACACCTACCTTCTAGAATCTTCCACACACCTACCTTATTATGTCATGCAGTTGTGGACCAACACATCTACCTTACTATGTCACGTAGTTGTGGACCAACATACCTGACTTCTAGAACCTTCCACACACCTACTTTCTAGAACATTTCACACACCTACCTTCTTGAACCTTCCACACACCTACCTTATAGAACCTTCCACACACCTACCTTCTTGAACCTTTCGTTCTTAAACATTTCACACACACCAACCAACCAACGATCCGCACTGATCCGCATCCATCCATACCCATCCATACCCATCAATACCCATACGCACCCATCAAACGGACGAGACGACGAGCGATGAGATCGACGGAGCAACCAAAATGAAAAAATGTTACATCAAATAAATGTTTTGTTAAAATGTCTACACGTTTATTAACTTTATTAATTATGGTTACGAATGATCTACGCAAGATAATAAAGCTTAACTCAGAGAGAGGGACGACAGGTCGTACTTGCAAGTGAAAGGGACCGGAAATAGAAATCGCACACATACCTTCTATCGGTGGTGCGTTGAACCCGTTATGGGATCGGGCCTTAGCAGTTCCTATATGGCACTAACCTTTGGCGATTCCATAACCAGCGGTTGCATTACCAACGTTGCTTGGCAACGGATAATCATTGGGGGGAGAAACAATAATTTTCATATGGGGTCAAGTTCAATGACATCACCCTAACCCTTCAATAATTGTACAGATTTTAAATAATTTTATGGGTACATATACGCAAATGATACTTATTTAGAAAATTGTGTAATCATTTAAAGGGAAATTTTGATTAAGAAAATGAAATGAACCAAAATTTTGATATTAAAACTATTAAGTAATTATATTTCAGAATTAATACTAGTATTCAATTTGAAAATACTACTTCTTTGGTTATTTAAGAGTTAGTTATCAACTTTTGATATTCGATTAAATATTTTTTTTTATCGTTAAATTGACTTCAATATGGAAATTGTGTTTAATTATACTAAAACTTGTAATAAGGTATTGAATAATAGCTAGTATATTAATTTATCATGTATAGTATAATATAGAGCCTGTTAAATATTTTAGTTTAAATTTAGGATTCTCGATATAGTTTTCATGAAATTTATATCTAATCGAATGTCAATTGAAGAATTTATTGAGATTTTGATGTAAACTTTTAAGAGAACTGTATCAATTTTAGAGAGAGTATTCCAACGTATGAATATTTCAGAGTGTTAGATATAATGGAAAGGTTAGATTTATCACTATGGATTGGAATTTTGATCAATTCTAGTATGCTTTACAAGTTGGAATATCAAGTTTAGATGTAGTAAGTTACTAGGGGAAATATTGAGTTAGAAATTTAATCGATTAATTATGACGTAATAATAATTTGGATATCATTTTATACAGTGTTAAAAGAAATTAATTAAAGGTAAATATTGAGTAGAAATAATCATTTAATGTTACATTTTACATGAAAATTATCAGTAATATATTAATTTTAAGGGATAAATTATGGCTAAATATTGAGTATGTACAGATAAATATAGGGTTTTTAATGATCAGTAATATATCGATTTAAAGTAGATATTTTCGCTAAATGTTGAGTTTGTGTCGATAAATATAGGGTTTTAATGAAAATGATCAGTAATACATCAATTTTAGGATGATATTATGGTTAAATATCAAGTATGTACAGATAAAAGTAGAGTTTAATAAATGGTTTACGTGAAATGATCGTTAATTTACCAAATAAAGGTGAAAATTTTAATAAATGGTTACGATTGAGGAGTCTTAATCAAATATTTGTTGGGATATTAGGGTATTACTATTGCATGTAAGAGAAATTCATTAAAGATTCTTACTGCATTTTAATAAATCTAGCTATTGCAGGATTTATGTAAACAAATTTCAATGTGGTAATTCATTAAATTACAGTAACTTTAGGGGTTAAATCCAATGTAAAGTAGAGAAATCAATAATTAGCTTTATATGTGGAATTATTGTCAGTAAATTGTAGCTTTTTAATGCAATCTTTACTGGTAATTATAGTTTTTAGGTGAATCGAAGATGAATTCAAGGATTGAGTAGATTTATTCTTTTTGTCGATGATTTGTGGTATTTATTAATACTATAATAGAAATTCATTAAAATTTTATCGAAGATTTTAAGGTTGTTGGATATCCATTTGGACATTAAAGTATATCAATATGCCAACAAATATTGTTTTTCTTATTCTATTAAATTCATTTTGTATTGAAGAAAAGTATGTGTAGTTCAATAAATTGTTAAATTTTTAATAAGGATAATTAGTATATTTTTATAGAGGCAAATTTTTATTGAACGGTAACCATAAATTATGACATTTGATAGTCAATTTAACCAATATTTGTTGTACATGAAAATTTTCTAGTCAATCTATTTGCTTGAATCGTTATAATTACAACTTTTTTTAGATTTAGAAACATTGGTGAGGTATTCTTTATAAGGAAACTTAGAGTAATGAATTATGGTAATTGTAGCGTTTTACAATGCATATAACTAGATTCGGATAAGTGATAAATAAAATAAGTCGGTGATTAGCAACAAGTTCAACATTATATTAATTTTAAATGACTTTTGTTGATTTATTTAAAAAGATTAATGAAATTATGTTCGATTGAATAGTATGATTTCCTATCAATGCGGTACCAATAATATTTTGAAAATAATTTGAACATTAAAATTTGAATTAATTTGAGTCGTTGTCATTGGTAATAAATAGAATTAACCAATCAAAATCAAGTATTCTATAATTTCATTTTCAAATTATTATTTTCATGAAAATTGTAATTATTTTAATTGATAAATTTATTAGTATTTTTAATAACCGGTTTTAGTTAAATAATAAGTTTATTAAAAAACATGTTTTCAAATTATTTTCAAGAAAACTGTAATAATTTTAATATAAATAAATTTATTAGTATTTTGTGTTTAGCGACTAAATTTATCGAAAAATATTGTAGTTGTCAATAGGAATAGTAACAACCAATCAAAATCAAGTATTTGGTTTGTACGTTTTCAAATTATTTTCAAGAAAACTGTAGTAATTTTAATATATTGATAAATTTATTAGTATTTTGAGTTTAGCGATTAAATTTATCGAAAAATAATGTCGTTGTCAATAGCAATAGTAACAGTCAATCAAAATCAAGTATGTGGTTTCTACTTTTTCAAAATTAATTTAAAGAAAAGTTATTGAAATATGATTTTTATGTTGTTTCAAGAGTAACTTTCTATTAAAAAATAAGATCAGTCAATAATATTGCTAATTAACTATTGCATTTAATCAATCAATAATTTTACGAGTTTATTTAAATTGACGATTAACAAATTTATAGACTTTTTAATCTAATTTCAATAGAGATTTTCAATTTAATATTCTTAAATTAAAATATTTATTCATATTTTCAAACCATTTTTAACTGGTACTTAAAAATTGTCAACGATTTTAAAATATACGTATGTTTTTTACCAACTACTCTTTATTAAAGACATGTGTTTACTTGGTATTTAGTAATTATTGGTTTACATAAGGTTATAACTTTTAATCACATAGGGTTAAAAGTTATCTTTCATCCTTTAGGGTTAAAAATGTGTCTTCTTTCATTATTTAGGGTTAAAATTATTAAATATTTCATTAATTTGAGTTAAAATTGTTTATTTCTTTCATTACTTAGGGTTAAAATTCTTAACCTTTTAAATAACTTTATAACAAATCATGTAATAGTTTATCCATAAATTTATCGAAAAGTATTATAATATACCTAGTTTGAATCATAATTTATTGAAATATTTAATAGGTATCACATGATGAATTTTTAATGGTTATTTAATCAATTTTTGGTTACATAAAGCTTTAATGTTCGAAATTATCGGTTGATTAGCATAATTAATTTAAATCTAATTTTACACGTTTTGGTATCAACATTTAATTAGTATTTAGATCAAAGCTCTTATTAAAAACAAAAATTTATTTAATTATCAATAATATCTACTTGACTGATATGGACAATGTAATACGTGTTTGTAATAAATTTACGTGTGAAAAATTATCTTTTCAATTTTGAAAGTTAAATTATTATCAATAGCATTATTATTAGCATTAATTAATCCTGTATGCGTGAATTTTTAAAAAATATTGATATAAAACTCATGGATCGATTATTCTTTATCAATTTATATAGTGAGCCCAGTGACTTTCATTTGTAAACTCAGTGACTTATTTTCATAAAAACACTAAAATAGTTGTTACAACGAATTTAGTTGATGGTATCACTAATAACTTATAGAGTCGAATGAACTTGTAAATTAGTATCCGACTAACTTGGTGAATTATTATCAAAATATTGAATTTTTGTTAGAAACAGTATATTTGCTATAAATTTATAGAATTTTGTTAAGTATTTACATGTAAATAATCCTATGATGGGTTATTTTCATAAACTTTATAAATCCAATGTTTAAATCCTATCTTGAATGAATTATTTTCAAATTCTTACATCAGATGTGTCGGTAATAATTCGTTGAGGGGTTCAACTCCTATCGTGGGCGAATTATTTTTTATTTTAAAAATTAAATTTTTTAATAGAATATAAATCTGTATATTTTATTTGCTGTAACTTTAAAATTTTATAGAAATTGGTATAGTAAATCTTGTATAATTTTTTAAATTTAGTTAAGTTGAAATTTTAAACTTGTTGAATTATTTTCCTAAAATATTGTAAATCCAGTGTTCAAATTTAAGTTTTGAGTGACTTTATTTTAAATAAATAAACTATCAATATACTATAGTGCTTTTAAACTTAAATTTTCATTGAAATTATTAAAGTTTTATGATTATTTTGATAAAATTGTTACGTAATATACTACTAACAAAATAGTCAGTAAGCTAAATAATTTAGAATTGAACATTTATTTTTAAGACGAGTTTGATGTTAATTTATTATGTTTAATGATTATTTTATAATTTTTTATGTAATAATATAATTAACAATTGAAAATTTCATGTAAATATAATTTTTTAATATATCTCATGCAAGTAACATGAATCTATGAGATAAACGAAACTCTTACATTTATATGAAGTAAAAAGTGTAATAATAATACCAATAGTACTAGTGAGTGAT
The DNA here is from genome assembly GCA_022537955.1 of Schmidtea mediterranea. Classification (NCBI taxonomy): domain Eukaryota; kingdom Metazoa; phylum Platyhelminthes; order Tricladida; family Dugesiidae; genus Schmidtea; species Schmidtea mediterranea. The sequence goes on from CM039680.1 coordinate 111,516,544, forward strand.
TTTGCTAAGTCTACGATGGGTGCGTATGGGTATGGATGGGTGCGGATCGGTGCGGATCATTGGTTGGTTGGTGTGTGTGAAATGTTTAAGAACGAAAGGTTCAAGAAGGTAGGTGTGTGGAATGTTCTATAGGGTAGGTGTGTGGAAGGTTCTAGAAGGTAGGTGTGTTGGTCCACAGATGCATGACATAACAAGGTAGGTGTGTGGAAGGTTCTAGAAGGTAGGTGTGTTGGTCCACAGCTGCATGACATAACAAGGTAGGTGTGTGAAAGGTTCTAGAAGGTAGGTGTGTTGGTCCACAGCTGCATGACATAACAAGGTAGGTGTGTTGGTCCACAGATGCATGACATAACAAGGTAGGTGTGTGAAAGGTTCTAGAAGGTAGGTGTGTTGGTCCACAGCTGCATGACATAACAAGGTAGGTGTGTGAAAGGTTCTAGAAGGTAGGTGTGTTGGTCCACAGCTGCATGACATAACAAGGTAGGTGTGTGGAAGATTCTAGAAGGTAAGTGTGTTGGTCTACAACTACGTGACATAATAAGGTAGGTATGTTGGCCCACAATTACTACGTAGCAACTAGTGGACAAAGGTCAACCTCCAGGTAGCAACAGTATGTGCAGAGGTCAAATGTTACGTAATAATTATGTAAACCAACTGGGGGTTGTATCTGACAGGCTCACATCCTACTACTGACGGTCACAGAACAATTGCTTACAACGGGTGACCAGCAGCAGGTAGTTAGCATTATTGAGGTTGAGGTCAAGGCCATATCGACCACTAATCCGTAACTCCACACAATGATTATATTATATCCCTACAAGTGACCTCGAAAATCGTATATCTTTTACCCATCAGGTGCCCAGCACCTGAATAAATTGAGTCGATAACAATATTTATTTTTACATAAGTACCTGAAAGCCTCTCAATCGAACACACAAAAATTTATAAAAAATTATACATAAATCTTTCTTCTATTCAATTTTAAATTATCTATTTATTATATTTAAATACTGAATACTTCTTAAATTATAATTGTAAATTTTGTCTAAACACTAAATTCTATGTTAAATAATTATTAAATAAATAATAAAATAATTTATATCATTTTTTAATACTTCTACAATAATCATTTTTTATTATTGTTTAAATATTCATATTATTAAATATTCATATTAAATATAAAAATCTTTTATGGAAGATTCAGATTGGTCTGAAGCCTCTGAAGTTGCTGAGAAATTAATAGACAAATATTATACAACTATGGATAAAACGCGTTCTTCTATCAATTTATTTTTTACTCCATCTGGAACCCTTACATGGAATGGTAATTATGTACAAGCTTTAGAAATTCAAAATTTTTTCGATTCTTTACCTGGTTCAAGAACTCAAATTTTGTCACTCTCTGCGCAGCCAACAAATCGTAATTTTTTAGTTTATGTTCATTATAACAACATGTTTAGCATTTGTGTCTCCTGAATTTAAATCTGTTCAAATTTACATAACTGGTAAAGTAAATTACGATAATCAATCGAAAAGCAAGTTATTTCATGATGTCTTAATTGTGATGAAAGACAAAAACGATGGACTTTGGAAGATTATATCATCTACATTTCGTTTTTTGAACGGATCATAAAATATCTCTGTTGTACAATAAAGTTTCTATGAATTCTATATGTAGAATTTTTTATTAATTCTTGTTTTTAGTTTATTTTTGAAACATAATTTTTAATATTTTTAAATTTATGTTTTCTGATTTCAAAATGTTTCGAAGTGAAATTGTAAGCATTCATGTCACAAAAATGTACAAGACAAAAAATTTATTCTTTGGTTTCAATGTACCCCTTGTATTTATTACGATAAGAAAATAAGCTTTTAGGCTTAAAAGTAAATTATTTTGTGGTATTATATAGTAATTAATTTCACGAATTGTAAAATTAATATTTTTAGATTTGTCCTTAAAACGTGAAAATGACCAATTTTTTTCACCTGTAGCTAATTTTCTAAACATCTTTGATTTATTATTTCAAACACCTTCAACTTTTTTTTACAAAATTATTCACTGATTCCAGTTATGCCAATTTACAATCAATAAGGTTTTTTTGTTATTAAAGCCAGAAATTCCTAAATGATGATTGTGTGAATGGTACCCGCTCAGTAGTATATCGTGGATATGTATGTACCCACTGGAATTCCAAAATTTGTTTTCTCCATAATTTCACTGGCAATCAAACATATCTGTGCTGGTAAATAAAGTTGGAATTTCCAAAAAAACAAATATTTTGAAACACGTATTAACTCAAACTGTTAACGGGTATTCGGTTACCCACCTGTTTGGTGAAATTGTACCCCAACACATGTTTACAAACTTTTCATAGCTTTCATTGTGTCAGGAAATGAGTTAATAGAAAAAATTCCAGTTATATTATTCCAAACTCAAATAACAGCAAAAATTGTCATATCGAACTTCTTAGGATATTTTAACAGTACTTAGCCGATATATTAAAAAAGAATCCCTTTGTGAAAAAATACTATATTATTAATGAATAAGATGGTTTTAATATAGTAACATCCTCAAAAAATAATATGCTAAATATGAGTAATGAAAAATAAATTTTTTGTATTTATTAATGAATAAATAAAAATATTTGTAATGAATTATTTTATTTTTTTGCCACTTAAACGTTTATTGTGACAGTTATATATTATGTTGAGATGATAATAAATTCTAGATGCAGTTAATTTCCCTCTGCCATTATTTATGATTATATAGATTATATAATTTTACTGAGTTGTAATTATTGTTGGGGTTGTTAAACTTAAAATTATTTAAAATGGTTATAATTTCCATATAATTAAAAAGGAATGTTCAAAATTCGAAACCATAAGAAATCAACAAATTATCGAATTAAAATTTGAGAAACGGGTCAAATTTAGTGGGAGATAATGGGGAAAGTCATGGCGAGAATGGATTCATCAGAATGTGCCCAGAAGGGTCAAAAAGCATGAAAACCTTTAAAACAGAAAATTGTTTATTAATTAAGTAAAACCCGAGTATGTAAACATAAAGAAAAGTAAGCAAAGTGGATTCTGGAAAACTATTACCATGACAACATGAATAATGAAAAAACGGAAAAAAGATTATTACAATGGAGACATACGTTGGGATATTTTATTATTTATTTCAATGATGAGAGAATTATAAAGGCCGTGGGGCAAAGATTATCAAATAAAGATGACTTAGTGGAAACCTCATCAATCAATACGATTATTTCTAGTATATAGAGTAACTCCAAGTCAGAAGCAATCGGTATTTTGCCTTAGGTAGGTATGGGAACAACTTAACGGTAGAATATTGGAGAGACAGAAATTTATTACAGTAAAGAATAAGAGAATGATAAAAGGGATTTTTTAGTGGACAGTCAAGATAGAATCAAACTATTGTGGGATTGGGGGTGTTTGCGACCTTGACCCCTTCACATACAATATTTCGCGCCCGCCAATGGTTACCCGTCGCCAATATGAGATTAAGATGAGTTGGATTTAAATTCTTTCCTCAAGCGTTAATAATAAAATTAAATATTATTAGGTTTGCGTCGATTTATTAATTTAAATAGCAAAAACATCATAATGTTGGGCTATAAGCCACCATTAAAACAAAACAAAATGACTAGAAAAAGTCATGTCGAAAAATTGTGAGAATGGCTATTGGTAATACAAGCACGCACCGCAAACAGAAATTCAAAATATAATAAAAATATTAAATAAAAAAAAAAAAAAATAACATAATTAATTAAAACAAATAATTAATAAATTTTGCACGAAAAATACATGGAAAAATAAAGTGAAAATACAAAACCGACAAAACCTTACAAAATAAGGTTTAGAAAATACACAGGCGGAGGAGGCGACCAGAATAAGAATCAGCAAAAAAATAAAAATGCAAATTTAATAAAATTAATATTAAAAAAATTAAGAAAAATAAATAACAAAAGAGAAAAATATAAAATTAAATAAAAGCCATCAAAAAACCAGAAAAAATGGCCAAAAAGATTCGAAATTAGCTGATTGGTCGCACACACGCACGAAAACAGTATAAATACAATAGCCATTGTCACAATTATTAACCTTTAAAATTTTTTATCTCATTTTGAAATTTTGAAATTCGCGCTTTAGCAGTAGGTAATTTTTGTTCATTGTATTTGTTATGTGAATATATTTTTATGCACTGTAATTGTTTTCATTATCATGGATGGCCGCGATACTTTTTAGTATCTGCGACAGGTCCCCCTAAATTTAATTTTATATATTAATGTATTAATTGTGGAGAATGGCAAAGTAATATTCGATTCCGGCCGTTAAGTTGGCAGGACGTCGACGTGTTACTTAGTCACAAACCACCCTTCGGTGTCTGCCTAGTCTGGTCAGGTCTCGTTACACTGATCACGGGGTAGGACACCGTCGTAATTCACCGAGGCGGCCATTTTCAATGTTGGTCGGAGCGGTACGAGTAAAATGCGGGTAGATCGCCATACCTAGGGGGTTGACATTTATAAGATTTCTAAGTAGGGATATAATTTTTTTATTTTAAAAAATGCCTGTCGAGAAATCGATTATAACAGAGGGGACGACTAGGGTTAAGTATAAGAATAAATGCATAACACAATAAACCAAAATGAATTTAACAGAACGAAAAGATTTAAAGATATTTTAACGTGAATCGAAATGACCGGAGCATCAATATTTTTCATTTTTCTCTTTACCGAATTATCGTCCGCAGACCAACAATAGATGTTTACGCGAAAATCGGCATTGTAGAAATTAATATTAAATATGAGTTTGGTGTAAGAATGTGTGATGTGACTTTCAAATTAATATTCTCTTTTATTATCCTTATTGTTAAATTGATAAAAATTTTCTTTTTACTGAATTATTCCCCCTCATATTCTTTTATAAATTTTTTAAAGATCTTCGACAACATGCAGCCAGGATATAAAATCCCGAAATTAACGTCACAGAGATCGGAAACGTCTAACCCATCAATTCCCAATAACGATGACAAATCCCACCAGGAATGTCGAAGGAAATATAATCAGTTGGTCATAGAACACGAACGCACGCTCGGTACGTGGTTCGCCCCCGAGGCGGTGAAAGCCCTCCACAACCAAATTCACCGACTCACCAGGTGTCGTGAGGATCTCATTGCCGAGAACCGAGCGCAACGGATCGTAATCAACAACCAGAGCGCCGTTCTAACCGCCTCTTTCAATGAAACGGAACTGAAAAAACGATTGGCCGGCCGCGATCTGGCGATTAAACTGAACATAATTCCGGCAGAACACGTACCCGAAACGGCCACAGCTGGCCCTCCACAAATGCCAAAAATTAGCAAGAAACATAACCCCAGTAAAAACCGGCGTCGCCGTGAACGACGTCGGGCTGAGGGAGTCACCCTGCTAAAAAATGCAGCCCAGACACTGGAAGAAGCGGCGATGCTAGTCGCCGAACAACAGGCACAACTAACTAGGGATATCGAAAGCCTGCCAGAAACGATTGAATCTGGAGGAGTTGCCATCCAAATCTGTGCCGGCGAACCGGACGAAAATCACAAGCCAGCTACTTCAATCAGTTATTGGACGGACGAATTTGGGGACGAACTCTGTCACTCGGTTCCCCAAGTCGGATCCAATGAACTAAGAATCGATAGGAAACGAAGATTTCCTGTCGACATCGACGAATAAAAGCCGATTCTTGTGGATAACCAAGTTTCGCGTCGACGAACTGATTAACAATTATTTATGACTAATTATATTCTATTTTTATCTTTCGTTTATTTTCTTTTTTGTTGTTATAATTGTAAAATAGAATTTTTATTTGTTAAATTTCTTAAATAAGGTTTCAATACGTTTAGCATAGATGAGAAAAAGATGTATGAAGGTTTGCCTGAACATAACATAAGATTGGTGAAGCTTGATGTATGTGAATAAGATGATTGGAAAGTTGTATTTAATTTAAAATATTGAAAATTGAAATAACTATGATTATTGAAAAATTGATTTTAAACCTTTAAAAAGGGGATATGTTGAAAACGAAAGTTTAAATATGAATAAGGGAAAAATTGTGGATGCTAATGTGAGTTTATTTTCCTTTGAAAACGCTTAGGAGATCTTCTCCAACTTAAAAACAGCTGATTTGACAGCAAATTGCAATTAATTATTTAATAATTTAAATTTTTGCCAATTACTTAAGGAAAAGATTTTCCAAATTAAAACAAAACTCGAGGTTAGCAATAGTTTTTCGCATTTTAATAATTAATTCAGAAATCAATCGGAAATTTTAGATAAATTAAGGATCAGAATTTTTCAAAAGCTATTAATCCAATTTTCCTATGGAAAATATTCTATATTTTAGAAGTAAAATTTAAATTACTAATTATTTAAATTTAATGCTAATCAAACTTACCGGACCAAGGATAAATACGTAGCCAGCGTGTAATTGAGTATATTTCTGGCAGTAAAGGTGTACGAATATTTACTACCGGGTAAAACGAGACCATAATGGAGAACCTGATGTGGACGCATACATATAATCGATGATAACCGAAGGGAAAGTGTGTACCAATATTGAAGGAAATAGACAGGTGAAATAGACGTAAGTCCTTCTATCGGCCGTCAGGAACCCGAAAGCGAGATTATCACAAGGAGTAGTCTTGGAAATGAGGCTCACCTGCTTGTGGACTCTCGGCTGCTGTATACAGTACCAACATGGGCTTGCTCATGGGTATACAGTGGTGATGTCAAAATTGTGGGGCGTCTGGGAGAGAAACCCTAGAAAGGCAAAAGTGATTGAGGAAGCGAAGTTAATAAATGCGTATCGATTAAAACAAAATTAGTTCTACCCAATACGCCAACAATAAATAAACATTAAGGTTGCAAAATGTAAATACAAAAGATTGCATTTTAATAAGCGTATTTTCAAAATTAAGATTTTATAAACATAACACTAGTATAATAACAAAATGGTTTAAAATTCTGTCACCATTGGTAGTGATGCATCTTATTCACCTCTAACAAAATTCAAATTTTTATACCTTGATTTTGCAAAATACACTATTCTCTAAGGATACATCTAATTGTCGTTTAATTTCGCCTTTTCAAAATTGCCTAATTTTCTCCTACTGATTTCAGGTCAATATAACAGTAGTTGTTTAATAAGGTCTATCGTGATATCAACGTTCTTCTGGTTCTACATTCTTCTTCCTCTTAACTTGTCATTTTTTTTTCTTTTTATGTTATTCGATTTTAATCCTTCCTCATGGCTACTCTCAGTCTTACGACGGTCAAGCGATCAGGTTTCATGGGGAAAACTCTGGGCTGTTCTGACAACTGTCCTCACAGCTTCTTCACCTCCTGGACACTACAGTCCGTGGTTTAGTACCACTCGCTGTCGGTCATAAAATTTCATTTTACTAACTTGTGAATTTTGAAATTATAATTTAAATGTGATGCCACTCCGTCGAGATGGAGTTCGATCATGGATTCATTTCGGTATTTCAAGAATGATAAAAAAATTTATTTTGTATAAATTAAAATAAAAAAATTGAAAACTAAAATGTTTATCAAAATTAATATTTTAAATAGACATATACATGAAATAAAATCAATATATGGTAATAACAAATGACAATAAAAATTACTTTTCACAATATTGTTTGATATTTTCCTAAGAGATAATAATAAATGTTATGGTCCGTATGAAATAGATTTTTTAGAAAATGTACTGAAGATTCTCAAAAAACTGAAAAACCAGATTTTTAAAAACGTACTGAAAAACTAAATTTTTTTTAAAAACGTAAAAATAATTGCCTTTTGCTTGTTCAGCACTGCCTTATATACCAAGATTGTTCGTGTATGTATTTTGATTCGGTAAAACAAGGAATTTTTTTAAAATTAATTTTTCGTTTTATTAATTTTCAAGTTTTGTGTATCAAACTTGATTTAAATTTTTATTTATTTATTTTTCTTTTAAACTTTACATTTTCTTTCCCAGTTTAATATTTTACTTTTACCGCTCCAAATTATATAGGAGTTTTCGTGCTAAACAAATAAATTGAGGGCTTAGATCAGTTTATATATATAGTTTATATATAGATCAGTATATATATATCAATTCATTTTTACAGAATTTTAATCACTTTCGTTGCGAAAACTCTTAAAGCACTTGAAATCACTTTTTGAAAGCTATTTTTTGGGACAACTAGTTAACAACTTCTTCGATACATACTCAAGCACACTTACAAGTGCTGGGCACTGATAGGGTAATTAAAGTTTACTGATGAATCTAAGGGTTATCGCATCCTTAACGATTGCACGCATATGATATTGAGAGAAATTCCCACATAATTTACTGTTGAAATTTTGATTGGGGAAAATAAGAATTGATTAAATCTAAAGCTGGTTCTCGTTAAATTGAGAAGTTGATTCTATTGAGAACGACGAGGGATAGAATCGCCATGAGGAGCCTTATAAATTATCTAATATCTACATATAATAAAAAAAATTTTACCAACCTGTCGATTATGTCATTGATAGGAATTGAACAGAATTAGAGAATCGGGAAAATTTCAAACATTCTTTGCTTTCACACGAGTAGTGGTGTCTTAAAAATCAAAAAAGGAGAAGAAAAATACCCTTTTCACTCAACATTATAACAAATTTTAATTGTATATACTTTCCATCGCGAGTTTTATCTTAATAGGAGGGTCTTAATACAACATAACTTTTATCTTAATACAACCTATCATCCCTTAGAAAGATGTCGAAAAACCCCACAATCAATCAAACGATGCAAAAATTACCTGTTACAAATATGCCGAGATATGCAGAAACTCAAAGGATACCAATTAGGGACGGATCAACTTCTAATATACCCAATGCCCAAAGGATTAAAACAAGAAAAGTAAATTTACTAATAATCAAAGTGAACGAAGTCCAAACTTAGACAGATCGTTCAAACCTTCAGAACTCTAGAAAATCTAATCCGAAAGTCAATAGAAAAGGAAACACCCATCAAGGAAATCATGTTCAAATAATCATGGATGCATTTTAGAAACCCTACAAAATAACAAAAAAGAACCGAAAATCGAGAACAACAGCCCAAATTGATAACCAAAAGGAAGAAACCAAAACTAACTTCAAAGAATCATGAATAATCTCGAACCGATTAATTGTCATCAAACAATCGAGACGAGATAATATGATAACGGGTCATCTATCCACAGAACCCAGTTGAACTTCACCCAGTTTCAGGATACTAAAAAATCAACAATCAAAAGCAAGAATATCTATTTACAACGCAAAACCTCAAATACACCATCAAAAAAGGAGTCTTGAACGAAACATTCTATCTATTCTTCTTATCTGAGATTCACTACGCCTGCCAATCTTCCAAACAATCGGCATTTAATTAGTCCTTTATCAAATAAAGTCAATTCCCCAGACTAAACAAAATCTCAAAGCCAAATCGCACAACAGATATCGAATCGTCAAAAATCAGAACCTGCTATAGAAACAAATCAATCAGAAACCAAAGAATACCAAGACATTAGCGAGACGAATACCTAAGTGACAGAATATTGAACTCATGATTAACAATGAACTAATGATTCTTATATAATTAACTATGCTTTATGTGTGATCATAACCGGATTGTATGTCCTCTTTCACTTCATCTTGTAATCCATATATTGATGTATACTGTATGATTATTTTTATGCATGTGGGTTTTGAGGTCACGACCCTGTAGCTCGTAGACACAATTGAATGGGAAATGCAAACTCCTTATAGTTCATAGCTTAAATCTTTTAGAAATTGCGGGTCACAATTTTACGGGCCCCGGAGTGTTTTATGTTGGGCCAGAACACAAATAGCCTTGAGAATTGTTTGAATGCATCAGTAATACAGCACGAAAACCCAGCACCAAGATAACTTAAAATACAACATACAAAATCAACTAAACATTTTAAAATCTGAGAGAATATAAATAAATATAAAATCAAAAACATAAAAGTAAAATAAAATAAATACAAAATGCATCAAGAACCACATGAAATTTACATAAAAATAACATAACAAGAAAATTTGACCAAAAAACGACAAAGTTAGTGTGCGTTGCAGCTAACTATAAACGCATGAACCTATTGATATTGATAAAATGATGCTGTGAATTAAAAATGTTTATTTATGAACAATGAATTATGCTAGTGCCAAGTGACAATGTATACTTACGAACTCCCGACAATTATGTGAATAAACAAATTTATGCATTCGAAGCTTTTACCCAATTGGTATGGTAACATTTATTCATTTTTTCCGGCCCAAAGCAAAAACAAAATGTAAGTTATTAAAATCTACACACCCCAAAGGAGCTGTGTAAGTGCGGTTCATCCGCCAATACTCCGATAATACCATATACTAGTTATTGTAAAGAGAAAAGAAAAATAAAAATTAACAGATTTATTGGATTAATGCCACACAAAATTTTATGTTAGAACACGAAGTACTAATTTATTTATTTACGCCTTGAGCACACCGTTTTAATCTTTCGGTCCTACCTGGCCTTGCATGAGGTTCAGAGCGTTTGTTGGAATGATTTGGTGGATTCTGATCGCGGTAGGTCAACTGTGCCGGAGCAAAAACCAAGGGATATGTCACCGCATTCCCCTCCTAGCACGCTGATAGGGCGACTCTAAGTCATTAATTTTGGTTCGTTGGGCTTGGTTGAGTATTTTCTTGTCTTTCCACCATTGTTGGGCCGTGGTGAGACGCTGGTAAACCTCTTTCATTTTCGTCGGCTCTACCCAGGTAGCTTTGAGTTGTTGGATTTCTCGACTTAACTGTAGAAGTTGACGATGTAAGTTCGTGTTTTCCCGTCTTATGTCCCTCAGTTTCCGACTGAGAAATTTTGTTGATTCCATCTCTAAACCAAAAGTATCTGGTTAATTACGTTGATAAAACAGCATCAATATTATTTGTAGTTCGACTAGCTAATTAAATCCAATCGCCAATGACCTAAGTAATTTTGAATAAGTGATCTTAGATTCAGCAAATACTTTACAACGTGTCCTATGATCGGTAAGTTCTTTATGTTAATTTGTCGTGGTTAAAACTCGCTACAGACTCTCCCGAATCTCTATAGTGCTCTCTACTGTACTAATAATAGGATGAGATCGCATTTCTCGAAAGAATACAAAATAAACTAAATATCGCATTTCATTATCATAATAACTTTAATAGTGGGATACCGGCCCTCTAGCTCAGAGGCCACCTAGCTCACATACACCCCCCCCCGGCAAAATTTTTTCTTTCTAAGTTTAGAAGTACAAATTTTTTAGAACAAAGACAATGACTCATTCAAGGTAATTGAAACAAAGACCATGACTCATCATATTTTCTCAAGGTAATTTAAACAAAGACCATGACTCATTCAAGGTCATTGGATGAATCATAAAAATTTTCAAGGTCATTCAAAAGTAGGTCAAGGTCATTGGATGACTCGTCATATTTTTTCAAGGTCATTCAAAAGTAGGTCAAGGTCATTCAAAAGTAGGTCAAGATCATTCAAAATTTCTCAAGGTCATAATATTTTTAAACATATAAATTTTAATTTACTACTTATTTTTATAAGTAGTATATATTTTGTATATTTATTTTATTATTATTATTATAAATATTTTTATTATTATTATTTTTATTATTAATATTATTATTATTATTATGTTGGACACACAGGGGTTATTAAATCCCATTTTCTTCGCTCGTTATCCTGCTGGGACCCTCAATTTCAATGACTAGGGGAAACCCCCCGGTGCGCCGCACGATTTCAGTAACCATCGTGTACCCGTGACCGAAATCACGTTGGTACCGTACACAATGGCCGAAGGCCATTCGAGCAGGTGAGCGCCATTGCCAGCGCTACTCCTCGAAGGACCTTCGTCTTTCCCGAGCTACTGCTGCCGTTAGAAGGGCTTACGCTTTTGACCACGGACTTTTCGTTCGCGACAACCCACGGAGAGAAGATTATGGATGACCACCTAACCCTGATAGGGGTCCGCTGTAGTTTACCCCTTCTGTTACCGCTACACCTCTCGTAAACGGATTCATTTAGCCAATTCCAACACAAAATTCATGAAACAAGAAGGAAAATAATGTATTTATTGACAATTGAAGCATATTCCAAACAATTAAACAAAAATTGATCAAAGTTAGTCAAGCCAAATTTTAGGGAAGAAGGTCCCGATCAAACGTTCTATTTGTAACAAAACCATTTCGAGTTTCTTTAATCCTCTTCGTCGATGTCGGTGGGGAAGTATTTCCGTTTCATGGGCCGGTATGGTGGCGGATTCGAGGATCGAATCTCTTCCCTTCGCGTCGAGGGACCCGCGATCTCTTGTGCCGCGGTGGAGACAGGCACTACGCCCGTGAGAACGGCGATTTCTTCGGTTCCGAGCCCAAGTCCATCGAGGATGTGGGTGACCGGAAAAGATTCCGGGTCCTCGTCGATCAAATCGATGTGAATAGACCGGGCCGGTGATCGGAACGTGACCTCGGGAGCGTAGAGAATATCCGGGTCGATATCCGGAAATTCAAACTCCTGGTATGGTGGAGGCGGATCGTTGGTCGGACGAGAGACTTCAGTGGGTTCCGCTCCGGCGAGAACCTCTTCCACACGTCGGCGTCGCTCGCGGCGCCGCCGATTTCGATTCGGTCGCTGACGTATTCGTACGTTAGCAGTACTCCTTGCGTCCCTAATAGGTGGTTGAGGGACATCGGGTTCGACGGGCTGACTGGGGATCTCAGTGATTTGGTTCCCGGAAGATGGGAGTGAAGGCAAGGCATCGAAAATAGGGAGATGAGAGGCTGGGATTATGTTCAATTGTCTGGCCCTAATGCTTGCCGGGATGTGGGTTTGCAATTCCGTATCGGTGAACGCGCGTCGGAGCGCGGTCGATTGCTCCTTGATGAGCAGCCGTTGAGCACGGGACTCGGTGATTAGCTCATCTCGCGCCCGAGTGAGCCGCTCGATTTTCTGTCTCAATGCTTTGACGGCCTCTGGGGGAGCCCAAGTACTGGTGGGTTACAGAGTTTCAAATCTTGCTTATCTTCCTGGCAACCCTAGTAACGCCATACAAAATGATTCTCACCCACTTGGCACCCGTTGCTAAGCAACGTTGGAAATGTGTTCAAGTGGTGGATTGCCCGCAAAAATTGAGTACCATGTGCTAGTACTATAGTTGCTCGGACAACCCTCGGGTTCACGAGCTGTCGATAGAAGACCTATGCTCGCTTTGCTCTGTCCCTCGTAAATGTCCATGATTAGCGCTTAATTGACTATGGAACGACTTGGCGGTGTTGGTGTACGGTTATATGAAAATAATAATTCGACTACATTTAAGACTATTTTATTCGACTCATGTACAACTGTCACTGCTGGGTGTGTTGGAGTTGGATTGCGCGACGTCGGGCACGCTCCTTACGTCCCGGTCGCCGACTGCTGGTTGCCGTGTTGGATTTCTCTGCCGACCTGGTAGCTGCCTGCGGCACTTGAGTGGGGGCGAAGATGAGTGGGTAAGTGACCGCCTCACCTTCCCGGCATACCGCTAAGGCCACTTCAAGTCCCCGAACCTGCGTACGCAGACTCCGATTGAGCTGACGTTCTTCGGCCCAGCCTTTCTGAGCTGCGGTGAGCCGTTGGTACAGGATTTTTGTTCGTTTGGGGTCTAAGCAAGTCGCTTTGATCTGCTGCATCTCGCGAGTTAGTTGCAGGATCTGACTAAGTAACTCGGCATTCGCCTGCCTCACGCGATCTAATTCCGTCTGTAGGATCCGTAGAGAGGACATTACTGAAATTAAATGGGTTGTTACGCGTCGATTTATGATAGAACTAAATGTTTAAATTTATCCAAACAAATCAACAGTTCATTTTCTATTAAATAAGAGAACACACACAGTTCTAATTATAATTGTTATCTAATCACTACATTAATGTCTGTTAGTCATTCGTCCGGACAATACCGTTCTAAACTCTTCTTGAGGGCTTCCACCGTATAGGGTCGCCTAGTATCCCGAACCGGACGAGGTGGATGGGCGACGGCGATCCGCCCGGCAAGGATGTCATCCAGCACGTTTGCAAGGTACATCCTTGCCTTGACGACTTGTAAGTCCACCCGCTCCTGCACCCGCTCCCACTGGGTGAGGAGGTCCTGCGCGTTGGCGAATATCTCGGCCGCTGGGTACTGCTGTTGTTTTAGTTCCTCGGGGTCGTTATAGAGATCAGGTGTCCTCCCAGCGAAAAAAAGAATCGTCCGATACTCGGTGTGTGATCCGGGTTTTTGTATCGAACGGCTCAGCGTCATCAGTCCCTTGGCTGATAACAACCTGAGCACGACAGTCCGTAGCTGTCCTCTGGTGCCTCACCACCAGCTAGGGAAAAAAGAAGTCATCTCTAGGTACCTTTATTCTAACTATTAATTCTGTTCCGTGCGCACTCTTTCTCTCACCTCTCGGTCTATCTCTTCACTCCCCCCTTCAAAATTTGTGGTAATCGCATCAACAAGCTCCCCAAAAGAGGTGATCAGTCTCTCGCCGGTTACTTGCTGACATACGCGACTTGGCCTACCAGTTCCTTTCTCAGTAGGGTTGATCAGGGTTTCCCTTGGGTGAGCGTACTATCATTAGATAGCTCAGGTTAACCATTTTTTCCTCGTCCTATCTCAATATAATATCAATAAATATAATATCAATAAAACAAAAAGGATTATACACTAGGAAAACTCGGTTGTCGAAATTTTTCCGTCCAATATTTTGTGTCTCTGTGCATGTGTTTTGATTATTTCCCTAATTCGGCTTTTATGTTTTTGGTCTATTACCTTTGTTTATCGTTGTCGGGTGGTTTTATTATTTATAAACATTGCATATTTCTTTTATATTCTTAATAATTCAAGTAATGCATAATACACATTTATTTTATTTCATCATAACAATTCATGGAAAGTAAACCGTTAGTCTTTCCTTTATCTTTCGCTGGCATAACATACAGTGCGACTCTTGTGCGCATCCATGACAATAACTCAGGTGTCCGCAAGGTATCACCATTACTCGTGCTTCCTCTGTTTTGCACGCATAACACTCCACATAAGCCTTAGTCTGCTCCTTCATTGTTGTTGAAATCTCGTCCTCGATGTTTTTGACTTTTTTCATTAACTTGTACCAGCTTTTCCCAAATTTGGTTATCTCTAATCTCATAGATAGAATTTCATATATTCTCTCAGTTGTTACGTCTTTATCCATATCGATCAATTTTATTAATATGCAATGTTCATCGGAGTACAGGTTTGAAATCGTTGATATATCCTCTTTAGCTCGTTTAATTAACTTTTGTTTATTAATCAGTTCCTCGAGATTGTCATTTTCGATATTTAGAATCCCTTTTAGTTTTTCTATAATTTTTGTTGGTTCCATCTAAAATTATCAAATTACCCTTTAAATTTATCTAAATACTAATTAACTAAATTCATTCACCTCTTTACTATATTTTGAGTCATTTTATCTACTACTATTCACTCATTACCTGTTACGCTTTATTCTATTACCGTTGGCTTCCTCTATTTGGTTCCGTTGCTTTCTCTTGTTTATCATTACTCCCCTTACTTACCCCATTTCATTTTAGCCCGAATTTTGCCCTTTTAATTACTTATGCGTCTTGTCGTTGTTGCTGGTGTCCTACAAGGGTGTCATGTCGTCAAGTATTGATGGATGTTGAGTGTCTTAGCGTCTTAATTTGTAGTCGGGTTGTTCGTTTTTCCACAGTTGTTCTCTGGGTTTTGTTTCATGGCGTTCTCATCTCTCTGGGGTTTGTAACATATCGTCTCAACATCTCTGTTTAAACTTTAAACATTTGCTTATATTTCCTTGGGTTCTTTGTAAAAACAATCCTTTATGAGCCCCCAAATTTGTGTCTCGTAGTCAGGTTTTTTATTGCTGTTCCAATTTTCTCCTCGATCTTTACACTTTCTCATCGATTTGTTTGCACACGAAAATCCTTCAATCCCGGCTGAGGGTGTACTGCCCTAATTCTCTGTTGTCTCTTAACTTGATGGTTTTGGTCTTTCCAAATAATAAAGCTTCCATCCGGCTGAGGCCCCAAATTTGTACTTGGTGGGCCAGTCGTCTGTTATTTACTCTCTTGATTTGTAGTCAGGTCGTTCGTTTCTCATCGATCTTTACAATTTCCCATCAATCTTTACAATCGATCTTTACAACTCTTAAGTTTCACATACTTCATCTCCCCGGGGTTCGGCAAAATGTCGTCCCGACATTTTCAATTTAAACCTTAAACATATGTCTATATTTCCTTTGGTTTTTCGCAAAAACCAAGCTTCAATCCCGGCTGAGCCCCCAAATTTGTACTTGGTGGGCAAGCCATTCGTTTCATCAACATATTTTCTCATTTTGTGGTCGGGTTAATCGTTTTTTATCTTTCTGTATTAAGCTCCCTTCTTTCTCATTTGTCATCTCTCCGGGGTTTGGTAAAATGTCGTCCCGACATTTTCTATTTAAACTTTACGCATGTCTATATTTACTTTGGGTTTTTTGCAAAAACAATCATTCAATCCCGGCTGAGCCCCCAAATTTGTATGGTGGGTTACAGAGTTTCAAATCTTGCTTATCTTCCTGGCAACCCTAGTAACGCCATACAAAATGATTCTCACCCACTTGGCACCCGTTGCTAAGCAACGTTGGAAATGTGTTCAAGTGGTGGATTGCCCGCAAAAATTGAGTACCATGTGCTAGTACTATAGTTGCTCGGACAACCCTCGGGTTCACGAGCTGTCGATAGAAGACCTATGCTCGCTTTGCTCTGTCCCTCGTAAATGTCCATGATTAGCGCTTAATTGACTATGGAACGACTTGGCGGTGTTGGTGTACGGTTATATGAAAATAATAATTCGACTACATTTAAGACTATTTTATTCGACTCATGTACAACTGTCACTGCTGGGTGTGTTGGAGTTGGATTGCGCGACGTCGGGCACGCTCCTTACGTCCCGGTCGCCGACTGCTGGTTGCCGTGTTGGATTTCTCTGCCGACCTGGTAGCTGCCTGCGGCACTTGAGTGGGGGTGAAGATGAGTGGGTAAGTGACCGCCTCACCTTCCCGGCATACCGCTAAGGCCACTTCAAGTCCCCGAACCTGCGTACGCAGACTCCGATTGAGCTGACGTTCTTCGGCCCAGCCTTTCTGAGCTGCGGTGAGCCGTTGGTACAGGATTTTTGTTCGTTTGGGGTCTAAGCAAGTCGCTTTGATCTGCTGCATCTCGCGAGTTAGTTGCAGGATCTGACTAAGTAACTCGGCATTCGCCTGCCTCGCGCGATCTAATTCCGTCTGTAGGATCCGTAGAGAGGACATTACTGAAATTAAATGGGTTGTTACGCGTCGATTTATGATAGAACTAAATGTTTAAATTTATCCAAACAAATCAACAGTTCATTTTCTATTAAATAAGAGAACACACACAGTTCTAATTATAATTGTTATCTAATCACTACATTAATGTCTGTTAGTCATTCGTCCGGACAATACCGTTCTAAACTCTTCTTGAGGGCTTCCACCGTATAGGGTCGCCTAGTATCCCGAACCGGACGAGGTGGATGGGCGACGGCGATCCGCCCGGCAAGGATGTCATCCAGCACGTTTGCAAGGTACATCCTTGCCTTGACGACTTGTAAGTCCACCCGCTCCTGCACCCGCTCCCACTGGGTGAGGAGGTCCTGCGCGTTGGCGAATATCTCGGCCGCTGGGTACTGCTGTTGTTTTAGTTCCTCGGGGTCGTTATAGAGATCAGGTGTCCTCCGAATGGTAGGGTACGGCGATTGCCGACGACTTTTCCCGATCGCCCCTGCTCTCCTGGGGGACTCCTTCCTAGATGGCGTGTTAGTTGAACTGGCGTCTGTCATATTCGACTGAAAGTAATGTAGTATGATCAATTACTAGCTTATGATAACGAAGACAATAAAACGGATCATCTAAACTGTGTGCGTGGTTTATTACTTGCCTCTCTAATGGCTAGAGGATGACTGTTGGGCTTTCCTATTGTTTAGCATTACGCTGTTGAGATGAGTGGAAACTGGCGCTCGATAACTTAGTGTCATTTGTCGATGTTGAGCAGAACTCATCGTCGGATCTATGTTAGGATTGATGTTAACATTTGGGTTAGGAGTTACGGAGGGGTTACTGTTTACTTGTTGGCCTTCTGCGCCCCTAAAATGTCTGGTTTAATCGACTTTTCCTATTTAGAAGGGTTTGA
This sequence comes from Schmidtea mediterranea, assembly GCA_022537955.1. Classification (NCBI taxonomy): domain Eukaryota; kingdom Metazoa; phylum Platyhelminthes; order Tricladida; family Dugesiidae; genus Schmidtea; species Schmidtea mediterranea. The sequence goes on from CM039680.1 coordinate 111,534,904, forward strand.
TCATATATCCCTCATAATTAACAAACGTTCCTTTTTGTGTACCTTGTATTGATAGTTTAGTTACTAATAAACGAGATACTAGCTAAGGATATTAATGGGTCAACCGATTAAATAACGATTGCGATATTAATAAAAAAAAAATCTCAATTAAATGATGAATGCGATGTTAATTAACAATATCCATAATGAATGTGATCTTAATTAAAAATACCAAAATTCCGATGTTGACTTTAATTATTTTAGTGTGGAATGCGTTTGTTTATTTATCAACGGTGCAGTACCGGTCGCGTTGGCATTTAACCATTTTCGTCAGTGTCTATGTCGGATGTGCACCCATCTCGTTATCTACTGAAATTTGATTTCGCGACCTGACGGATTCTAATTTATTCAATTCGTATCTCTTATCCAATAATTTCATTATTCGGTCTTATTGGATTATCTTAAACATTTTGTTGTCAAGCTTGGCCAGGTTAACTAAGGTAAATTGTCATTCTAGTTGTTCTCCCTACTTTTCTTTTAGATTTTAGTGTCACACGCGCTCCTACCGTGAATCTCTTCTCGTATCATTTGGGTCTATTTATGCATTATCGCTTGGGGATCATCTTAGCCCTCAGTAACATTGGTCGACAGATTGTTCAATCGCCTGAACCATTAATCAGAAGTCGTGTCTCCTCGTTTGGGTATTGATGGACCTCGCATATCGCACCTTCCCCTACTTAGTCAGTCAGAATATTTCATCTCTAATTTCTGATTTCGGACACTTGAATTACTGGCCTATGGATTACCTACTGTCGATTTATTTATGTTGGATTTTAATTGCTATATTAAAGGTTCATTTGATTTTTGTTTTCTTTTGTTTTCGTAAATCATTAATACTTTTATGGTCATCGAAATTTTATTTCATTAATCTCCTGGTTCAGGTTGATGGTGCGAAGGGATTTTACTCGGTTATCATGAGAAGTACCATTAAACTAAGCTCTGCTGAATTTTCCCACGACATAGATTTATCCGTTGAAATTGATTGGATTTAACATGGAATTTATTTTATCTCACCTAACTTTAGTAATTTCCTTTACTCCGATGAATAATTTCTATCTGATTCACTTTCTCCGTGAACCCATCTGTCGACATTGGATTATCACTCTAAATTACTGCTAACAATTCATCTTAGCCATCGTAACTTGCTCGTAAATTTCACCTAAGGAGTGGTTTTACCCTTCGTCTAGCTAGTTTAAGATTTACTGGTATTCTGGATATCTCTCGTATTCAAGTTCATTTTAAAATGAGTTTGGTATACTATTAGTATCCCTAAGATTGTTTAGTCTCCTCGAACCATCAATCTGCACCAGGAGTTTAAATTAATCGTCCAAATTACTCTAAAAGTTATTTCACGGGCTTTTACTTCTATCAGTGATTTTAGTTAATTCAATTTTATCTCATTTACTTTACTGAATGGTTTAGTTTAGATGGAACTGTAAGTCGCCTAAATTTCCGATAGTCGTTTTATTACTTTCATTAATAAAATATTTATTTAATGACGACAAAAAATCTGTTAATTTGATGGATAAATGCAATTTAAGGGATTCACTAAATCATTTATGATATTTAGGTTTAATTTTGATGAACTAATCTACTACTAGTCAAATCATTTTTAAACATTAATTGAATTTATTTATGCCAACGATTTCAGTTGATTTATCCCCGTACCCTTTCCCTTTAATAGATCTTAAGCGCCATTGTGTTTATATTATATTTATTGAGTGCCCACTGGACTACTCGGTGTGGTGATTTTAAGCCGTTTGTAAGATAATTTTAGGTCGATTTTACAGAATTGAGAAACGAGGAAGTAGCCAGAGACTTCTTCCTTATTTCTCGCTTCAGCTATAGGGATAAATATTTACGTTCCGACCGCTGCGTTGCGCACACTGAGTCTTCACGGGTGCATATCATTGGCGATTTTCCACGCTCTTACATGCATCTGCACTATGTTGATTTTACTAACTTGCGTGATGTGTCGGCTGTGGGCCGGAAAAATTTCGACATTTGAAAATTTTAATTTTATAAAACATATAAATTAAGTATACATATTAATAAATTTATTAATCATAAAACAAGTAAATTTACCCATTATCCATTCCATAAACCATCAAACATAAAATAAGGCATAAAATAATATAAATACCGCTCTCCCCACATCGACGCCGAGCAGAGCTCCATTGAGATGCAAGGTCGTGATGTGGAAAGAGGGTTCCGACATAAATGATTCTCACCTAAAAATTTTCAAAATAGTTCTTAAGGTTTTAAAAATGATTCTAAAGTTTTACGGTTTCTCTTTGAAAAAAATGGTGTGTTTAAATGTGAAAATGGATCAGTATTTATACCTAATTGTGTGACGTGTAAAATTTGATGCAGTAAAACAAAATTCGACCTTGTTCTTTTCTAGCAAATTCTATTTTTTAATTTTTATATTTCTTGATTTATTTTTATAATTTTTTATTTGAAATTTTTATTGAATTATTGCTAATTCAATTTTTCGATTTAAATTCCACTTTAATGAACTTTAATTGATTTTTCTAATTTCGTCGAATTTGTCGTGTTTTCTTGTTGTATTTGTGTAGGTATCGTGCGGATCTTGGTGCATTGTGTTAATATTTTAATTTATTTTTATGTTTCTTAATTTTATATTTAATTCTTTTATTTCTCAGATTTTATCGGGTTTACTTGGTGTTTTTCAGGTTTATTTTAAATTGCGTGTTGTATCTGCGTGTGTGTTTCTGATCCATTTAAACATTTTTCAAGGCCGTTTATGTTCTGGCCCAACATAAAACACTCGGGGGTCCGTAAAATTGCGACCCGCAATTTCAATTGATTTCAAAATAATACATACAATTTCGTTTTCAATATTCACATTCATAAAAATGTCTACTGTAAGGTTAATTATCAAGAGAAAGATGGACTTAAGGTCCGGCTACAATACATAATCAAATATCAATTGTGTAGTTCAATATCAATGTGGATCAATATTAGTTCAGATCACTATAGGTCAGTATGAGTTAGCAAATTCAGTTCAAATCAATGTAAATCAGTTCGAGTTAGAAAATCAGTTCAAATCGATGTCAGTTGTTGTAACTCGTTTGTATTTGTTTTCGAATGAATCGCTGACGGCTTGGGTTTCACTTTCGAGCTGGGTTGATCTTGAAGGGTGATTGATGGAAATCTGCGAGAGTCTTATCATTTCGTTGGGTTTGGTAGTTTTTCGAATTTGGGTGAACATTCTTCTGACTTTTTGGATTTGGGTATTTTGCCTTTGCTTGTTGTTTGTTAGGCCGAGGATGAGACAACATATTAGGAGTATTATGTTAGATGTTATACTAATCGGTAGTATTAGTTCGATTGATAGACTTGTCATTGCATGGGGTTCATTTTTCTGCTTGATTTGTTTTCCTAGTTGGTTTTTGATTGATAGGACGATTCTTTGAATTTCTTGGATTATTTTATTATTGGGATTTGCTTTGGCTTTTCTTTGAATTTGTTTGATGATATTTTCTAGGGTTTTCTTTATCTCTCGGTTCTCATTTTTTATATTGGCTATCTCCTCATTATTTTTCAGTAGGGTTTGTACCATTGTTTGGGTTTTCTCGATATTCTGTTTTATCTCATCCTTGTTTTCTTTCATGGGGCATTGTATACATTGAAGGTTTATTTGTTGACATTCCTCATTATTGGGGTTACTACAAATTTCTTTGAAATCGGCACAGGTGCTGTCCTCTCTTCTGAAGGGTTGGGATTTCTCGCATTTTTCTAACGGGTTTTCCGTGTCACACTCTCTCATTATTATCATCATTATTATCCACAGGTTTGGGTTCATAACTTCTATTTTTGAATACATAATCAATTTTATATTTATTTACAGGATTTATTTTGTTTATTTACAGTGGAGTTTTAGCCCTTTTTTTTTTTATTCTTTCTCTTTTTCTGGGGTTGAGTGTGTCTCGCACTCCTCTTTAATTTTGTTTTCTGAGAATCTCATTATCAGGACTTGAGCTTTTATTAACCGCTCGGTTAGTTTTGGGAGTTCTTTTAGTCGTTCTTTGTTTTCTTTGATTATTCTTTGTTGGTTATTTATTTTCATCTGAAGATTTATTTCTTTCGCTAGCTTTCTTTTGAGTTGCCGTTTACTATTTATTCGCTTAGCTGTTTGCTTTTCCAGTTTTCGTCTCGCTTCCTGGAGCTGTTCGGTCAGCGTTTTAATCTCATCTTGAGCTTGTTGATGGCTCTCTTTTATCTCTCTGGCTTCTTTACAACTGTCTTCTAGTTGTATTACATATCTCTGTTCACTTTTTCTACTATCTCTCATTCGTTCTGCTTCGGTTTTCCAATAATCTTCCAGGATTACGCGAGTCTTTATTTCGGCCAATTCTCGTCTCAATCGTTCATTTTCTCTCTTTTGATCTCTGTTTTCTCCCATGCTAGATGTCAGTCTTCGTTTTATCATATTGGCTAGTTGTTTAGATTGCCTTAGTTGTTGATTTATCCGGGCGATTTCTGAATCTTGTTCCTCCACTAACTCTTGCCATTCTTTCCTTTCGGCTCTCCACTTTTTACTATAATACCTCAGTGGGTCTTGCTCGATTGGTTCTACTAATTGAATTGGGCTTGGTACGTATTCTCCGTCTTCTAGATTCATTCGGATTTCTATTTCGTTCAAATTCATGCTAAATATACATCGATTACAATTTTTTGGTTTTTTTTTTTTTTTTTTTTTTTTATCGTTTTTATTATTTTTATTCTCTTTTTACACTTTTTACAATTTTTCTCTTTTAAGTTTACACTATCGTTTCGTCTGTCTCCCCGAATCCTTCATCGGGTTCGGCGGTTACTTGGTTTATAATTTCAGTTGGATATAACGGAATAAGCAGGATTGGTGGTCGGTTCTGCAAAGTATTTATCTCTTCACGCAAGGCGTTCGATATTTGTATCTCTTCGTCTAAGAGATAGGCGAGATATTCTGTATTTTCGGTTAATTCTTCCACTTGCGTTTCCAACCGATGCGTGTTTTCCAACGCTTTTAACTTTTCAATTTCCTTCCTCAGGTTCTGCTCATTTTCCTCATATCCTTGCTTTATTGCTTTTATCTCTGCTTCAACTTGTTCTTTCAACTGCTCGTTAACTTCATGTTGGTGTCTCAACTGAATTTCTTTAAATATTGTAACTCCTCGGTGTCCATTCACCTCCTGCTGGAGTTCTGTTATCCTTTCGTTTAATTGTTGGATTTGTCGTCTTTCATCAGTTTGTTCATTTAAGGTTTCCAGTATCTTCTGATTTAATTGATCAATCCATTTTCTGTGGGCCTTTTCGGTTTTTCTGAGCCTGTCTATTGTATTCTTTCTGATTCGTTCGTTGAACTCTAATGTTTGTATTTGGTTACTGTAATCGTCGAGTGTATGTTTCTGCTCTTCAATCTGCTCCCATAGCTCCCAATCTTCGGTATTCAACAATTTCTTGGGTAATCGTCTTATCTCTTTTTTGGCTTCCTGATACTGGTCCTTCCATTTTCCTGCTTCTAATTTAATCCAACTTTCTTTCTTTTCCGTTTTTATTTGCTGTATTCGTCTTTGTCGATGAGCTTCGTCCTGCTCGATCTGCATCTCTTTTATTCTGGTTTGTTGCCGTACTATTTCGTGATCTTGTTTTTGTATATGTTCCCATTGTATTGTATTCTCGATTTTCGACAATCTATACTTGTCTTTCCACTTTCTCGCTTCCGCCGTTGTTTGGATCACTATTCTTTCCTGTCTATCGTCTCTGGGCTCTCTAATTTTCTTTGATGGTTTTGGCCCTTGATTTCTCAACTTGTTGACTTCCTTTTTCGCATCTTCCCATTTAGCTTTGTATGCTCTGGTTCTATCTTCCTCTTCGGCTATTTGCTGGATATAATGTCTAGCGCGTGCTTCCCAGTCATCTCTTGCACGCTCCTTCTTTCCGTACCACTTCGTTTTCCAGTGAAGTGCTTGCCGTTTTGCCCATTCTTTGGCTTGTTCCATATGGGTTCTCTTTGTTTTCTCTATTCGATATTGGGTGCTAATTTGCCCAATTTCCTCCTGCATTTGCTGTATGATCTTTATCGTCTCCTCTCCTTCTTCTCGTATCTCTGCTTCTTTGTCTTTTATCACTTCTCGCAATTTTTCGATTTCGCTTTGTTGCTCCTGCTTCTCTTGCTCTAACATTCTGATCTCCTTTCTTTGGTTTATGATTCTGGTTTGGTTCTGCATCGATTCTTTTACTAGTTCCTCTTCTCGTCCTTGATATGGTTCATTATTTCCTTCAGAATTCATTGTCTGTTGTTCTAATTCTTCTCTTATCATCTTTATCTTTAACGTATCTCTCAGTAGTTCTCCTTCTACTGATGCTAATATTTCTTTTAATCTCGACCTTTGTTGCCATTCTTCTTTAATCTCTTTTAGTTGCTCGGATTGGTTTTCGGTTCTTGACTCTTTGTCCTCTGTTGTAATTTTCTCTATCTTTTGGCTTATCATCTCGTTTTGGTTCATTGTAATTCTAAATATTAATAATTGATTATTTTCTCTTTTCGATCATCTCAAAATTTTGTCATAATTTACATCATCTCGTATTTTTGTGGTTTTTGAGTTTTTATAATTTTTTGTTTTTATGTTTATCTTTATTTACACTTTACACATTGTTTTCATTTTCTATCTACTGATCAGCGAAACGGAATCCTTTGATCCGCCCGTTGATCGGCTTTCTACATACTGGACATATATCAACTTTTATCCCGCACGCTTCACATGTGACCATATGTCCACAAGGCGTATAAATTATTTCTACATGTTTCTGCCAACATGTTACACATTGATACTGCTCCAAAATAGCTTCTTTTATTATTGATTTGTCACGATTCTCTTTAGGTTTCTCTTGATATCGCTTGATTGCTCGGATTATTGCTTGTGTCGAGTCGTACCATTCTAAATTATTAGCTAACCTTTCTTTGATTATTTTCCTCATTTTTTGAGTATCCACTCCTGATAATAACATTATGGTTCTCGTTTTTGGTCGATCTAATATATCTTCTATTTGTTGGTTGGTAATTATTATTTCGATATTCTTTGACTCTTTTTCTTGTTTGTACATACATTTTCCTTTATGTTTTAGCCTTTTGACATTCTGATCTGGTATTGGTTGTTGATTTTTACATCCTTCGCACATTATTCCTCTGGCTATTTGGCAATATCCTTGACTTGCCAATTCTGCTGCTCTTGGGTTTCCTTTGAAAGTTTTAATTCTCTCTTCGAATGTTCTATTTATAGTCTCTTTTTCCCATATTAATTCTGCTGGATCTTCGAAACTCTTTATTATCGTTATCTTTTTCTCACCTCCCTTTTCATCGCTGTCTAATTCTGATTGTCTGAGTCCTTCTGATCTGTTCATCGCTTGGTTTCTTACATCAATATTGATTCTAAATGGGCAGGTTGGAAATTTCCTCAGGTGTTCTCGTTTAGCTGTCTCTCCTTTTCCCCATTTTGCGAGTTTTCCTTTACAATAGATGCATGTTACTTCGTCTGGTAGTTCTGGTGTTCCCGTAAAGTAGAATCCTTGTGCGGCCATTTCTTGACTTTGCCGTTCGGTAAATACCTTATTATTTTTGAACGTTAAATATCTCTGTTCCTCTTTTCTCAGCTCCTCGTCTCTCACTCTCATTTGTGAGTATATCGCTTTTATGATTCGCGTTGGCCGTCTTATTCCGTCATAGTCTTTATAGTATATAATTGCTGCTGCTAGTGTATTAACTTTCTCTTCCTCTTCTGGTTTTTTCCATAGTCTCGTCCATATCGAATCTGGTCCTTCTCTCATCTGTATCGTTATCTCTTCGCTGCTTCCGCTTGCCATCTAAATATCGTCATTATTTTTGAATTTTTGTTTTTCTGATTTTTCTGATTATTTGTAATTTTTTGATTTTTATTTGATTTTTATTATTTTATTTACATTTATTTACACTTTCCTTTTTTCTTTACAACGTCTTGTCTGGCTTCTCCACTTCTAATTTTATATACAGATTATCTTCTCGCAAGAATCCTTCTCCTCTCAATCGTTGTTGTGGATAGAATCGTGGTGTACCAATTGCTGTATTCCAGTCGGTTGTTGGTCTTCCCATCTGTGGTTCATTTCCTGTTCTGATTGGGTTGCGATAGTCCTCTTGTCCTTTCATCGTTAGTATCATATTTTGCTTAAAAGGCCATGTTAATAGCTCGTCGTAATCTCCTCTTCCTACTCTGATGAAGACACTGATGTGGGTGCCTGTTGCATTCCCATCTCCATTTGGATATAATCTAATGCCCAATTTGTATCCATTTTCCCAACTGTATATTGGTGGACTATCTAGAATTCTTTGTGTTCCATCTTTTGCTCTCTGGAGTTTTTCTGCGAATTCGGTTATTTTCCATATAAATGGTGCTGTAGGATGTTTTCTGGTTATAGAATTGTTGGTTTCTAGTTCCTTTATGCTGTTAGTCATCTGTTGCATTTTCTTTTCCATTTCGGCCATTTTCTTGAGTGTGTCTCCTTGGCTTCTTTCGAAATTCCTTCTGGACTCTAATATTTCTCTTATTAGTGCTTTTTGTGCATCATTTTCTGTTCGTAGGCTTTTTACCCCCCATGCCAGCATTCCTATCGTTTTCATCATAATTTCGGTATGTTCGATGCTATTTTCTAGCATGTGTTTTTGCATTTCTGTAATTGGTAATTGTGCTCGACAATTGAATAATTCCAACGGGCATTTGACTGGTTTGCCGCTACATTCGTTCCAATGTTCCTTTAATTTGACCTTCTCTTTTCTGCCGCAGTTGTTTGCGCATACTCCTTCATATAGATCACATATTTGTTCCTCTTTTGGATTCCGATGTTCCATTTCTATTTTTATCCATTCGTCGATGACTCCACAGAATTCGCACTTTTCCTCTCTCTTGACACATACTTTGTGATGGTCTTTTATCGTCTTTTTCGTTATGATGGTTTGACATTTTTCGCATACTATCTCGTTATATTCGCATTCATTTGCGTGACTTTCCGCTTCCTTCATACGTCCCTTCCATTCACACTCTTTTACTTGGCATTGAACTAATAGATTATTGATTTCTTTATTGGTGGCTTTATCCATTGTTGTAGGGTCTTCATCTCCTTCAAACGTTTCGTCACATCCAGGGCATTTTATTGTTTGTGTTTCTATCACTTCTATCGTACACTCTGTGCATATTCTGCATCCACATTTCGTCTGTCTCGCTCCAATCAGTAGTTCTTTACATTTACAACACTTTAGTCTTTCCTTGATATCGTTCACCATTCTAATCTTATTTTTCATTATTCGTCTCGTAGTTTCGGATGGATTCTCGCTTCCTCTAATTCTCTCGATGATTGTCTGCATATCTACAAAAATTTCCTGATTACTTGACGTTGCTTTACTTCTATCACTTTATTTATACATATTTACACGGTTTGAGCTTTATTTTTACTCTACTGTTGAATCCGGTTCTGGGGTGAATTCTGGCATTGATGCTATCCATTCCACCCAACTTGCTGGATCTACGTGCTGATGATTGTTACGTAATCTTCTAATTTCTTCAGCTTGCCATCTAACTTGATCAGCTAATTGTTCATTCATTCTCTGTAATTGTAGTATAGTTCTTTGTTGCTCTTCCAATCTTATGGCTTGTTGTAGGCCTCTGTTCACACTTTCTGTTAATACTAGATGAGTATTTGTCCACTGCGTTTGCGCATTGTTTGTTATTAGTGTCATTAATTCGCATTGTCGTCTCCACGTTGCCTCGATTCCTTGATCTTGGTATATTCCTTGATTTAATTCTACAATCTCTATAGGTACATTGGCAGCTGCTGGTTGTTGTGTTCCTTCTGTGAACGGTGGTATTCTAACTTGATTTTGTTGATTTACGTTATTCGGATTCATCTGTTGGTTATAACACATCATTAATTTATCGGCATTTCTCTATTTCATTATTGCTTTCTTAACGTATTTTGTACAAATTTATAATATACATACCATTACTACTATTATACATACATATATTTACACTATATACATGTCTCTTTTTCAGTTTTCCCATCGTCTCGGGGGCTCTATACGTAATTCCGTATATCCCCGTATTTTCTCATTCATATCTGGTATACATCAGATTCGTTGGACCATTTGTTTGTGCTTCGTAGTGGGCGGTTCTTTATCCAGATTCGCTTGTGTTAGAGTTTCCTATGATCTATTCTTCGTTCTTTTCTGCATCATATTGTCTAATTCGATATCGTAATTGAATTTTTCTACCGCTGGCCTAATCTTTTCTTTCGCTTGGCTTCTTTTTGATTTTGGTAGTTCTTGCTAGTTGAATTATTTTCAGCATATACGCTGCTTATTACTGCTGTTGTTATCCCAGATTTTCTTTTATCATAATAGTTCTTTAATTAGCTGCGTGGTTGTATTTTCTTTGCATTGGTTTGTCTCCATTTATTCCTTCTTTTGGTTGTACCTTTTGAGTACTTTCTGGAGTTGTTAATGCTTTCGTGAATTGAAGGTGCTGTCGTCCATAATCATTCCTTTTTTCCATGTTTCGTTTCTTGGTATTATTTCTCGGTATTGTTTTATATATAGGTTGATCGTTCGCCTTTGACTTGAATGGTTTCCTTGTTATGACCGTTCTCCAATGCTCATGAGTTCCCTTTGATGTTATTACATATTTTCAGTTTTTCTTTTTTGTTGGGATTCGATACTTTTGATTCTTTATAGTTTTACTTGTTTCACATTGAATTCTTTTGTTTACTGGTTGTTTCTGCTTTATTGTTCGGTTATACGCAGATTTTTGTGTGTAGGTTTTTCCACCTTTGTGTTTTTTTTTCTTTCCAATTACTATTTTCTTCTTCATTTGCTGCATTTGACTCTATGTTTATTATTACTGGCTTTGCTTTCTCTGATCTGTCGTTGATACGGTTGTCTCTCTTGTTTCTTTTTCCGGACGTTTTGTCGTAATGATTCAGTAACTTTCTGGTTATTTGATTTCCAGTAATCAATCTCTTTCCTTTTGAACGCTGCACTATATACTTTCCACGCTTTTCTTTTAGTTGGATGCGGTATTTTTATTTTTTGATATCTTCATATTGATTGACATTTTGTTCTTTCATTTATCGTTCCGTTCTTTTTGGTTTCGAATACACAGACTTTTGTGATGGGCAGTTCCTGCCCCTATTTTCGACTATATCTCTCTCCTTCTTAGATCTGATTTACTTTTATTATTATTTCTTTATTTTCTTCAGTGCTCCGTCGTTGATAAGGTTTTTCTTTTGGTGTTGTGAATTTTTCTCCCAGGGTTTTGAGCTAATTGGTGCATGTTATTATTATATCATTGTTGGCACATATTATATTATTCCGATTTCCTTCTAGGCTATCCCATCACATTTCTCCTGCTGTCATATTCATTTTCCAGCAATCGATGATTTTATTTTGCTATAACATATTGTTCGATTGTTTCTATTCCTTCTGTTATTATTCGTAATTGCCTATTCCTGGCTTTACTTGGATTTTTACGTTTCTATCTTCTGTAGCCTCTTCATACATACATTTTGGTGGCTTTCTGACATAATGATGAGTATTTCGAATCGTATTCTATCTTTCCTGTTTTTCCTTTTTATATGGGGGGAAATTTTTCCCAAAAATTGACAACATGCTTGTATTCATCGTCAGTTGTAAGCATATCCTTTGCTTGAAATTCCTTATCATTTATTGTTCGTTATTCTGAACAATTTTATTTCTTTTGTGATGTTTTTCGTCAGCTTCCGTTAACTCCCCCCCTGGATGGACGTAATCAATATCATTATTTTTGTCAGCAGGGTCGGTCGGTTTTATTTTTCCTTTGTTGTAGTAACTGATCCCTCTGTTTCGTTTTCCCTTGTTATTGCTGTTGTTTCGTTCTCGACTTCCTCGTTGGGTTGATTCCTTCTTCTCTTGTTGTGTGGATTTTATTTCGTCTCTTAGCATTTCGATCGATTTTGGCTTTTGCTGTTGTCACTTCCTCCTTCTCATTATTATTTTCCATCCGGGGTTTCCTTTGAAATGTCGTCCTGACATTATTATTTCAATTATTTCCTGTTACTTTTATTATTCTCGCTTTTATATCGTCCATCTCTTTTTATTTTTGTTTTACTCGCTTTGGAATCTATTTGCTTTCCGGATGCAATCTATGTATTTATCGTCAATAGCTTGTTCCTTTCTATTTCTCGCCGATTCGTGCTGCTTCTTTTGGATTATTTGGTGAATTTCGTTCCTTCCACTTTAACATTGCTTTTATTGTCTTTAGGGAAATGGGTATGTGGGCATATGATTGTTTTCTTTTAATAGAACGTTTCTGTTTCTTACATATATTTACGTTGAATACTTAAGTGGTGACTTTCGTAGCGTCCATATCATCAGGTGCTGCTGCTTCGTCTTGTTTGCTCGATAGCTTCCCATAATGTTTGGATTTTTACCCATCATTTCTCTCTGCTTTAATTGTTGCATTACTGGTTATAGAATTTTATTGCCTTGCCTGCCTGGATTTCAGCGCGATAATGAGCACGTTGTTTTCTCCTTGTCTTTCTTTGAACGTTGATCCCGTTTTTAGTAATTTCTCTCAGAACCTGCTTGTAGAAGCATCTGCTGCACTGCGAAATTAGTGGTGTTTGTCCTCTTCGTTTTGGTATATGAGGTGTGTCCGCATTTCTGCACTTAAGTTGGATTAATATCCATTATTCTTTTGAGTGTTCTGTGTTGTACTTTGCAATATGAAGGTACGTTTCCTTCTACATCTGCCATAGTGAAGATCATGGGTATTTCTTTGATTCGATTCATTTCGAGTGGACTTCTAGCTCCTTTTAGCGTAATCCATAGCGATTTTTTCCTGCTTTGTTTACTATTCTCATCCATCCTTTTCCTTCGGGACCATTTGGCATTAATTTCTCTGATGGCTTTTCACTATTATATCCATCTTGTCATACAACATGTTTGAGTTGCATTAGAGTTATTTTGGACTTCATCCGGTTTTAGGTTTTCTACATTATTATTTGATTCGCTTTCTTTTTCAGACTCATCGTGTAGTCCGTTTATACTCAGCTGTTGAGTTTGTGATTCTGGTTTGCATACCTCGGTTCTCTGGTTCTTTTGTTATTGTTCTCGGTATCGCTTTTGCAATCTGCTTACGTTTACGTAAATAGGCCTGGGAGTTGGGTTATTGACTTAGTTTAACCCGAGCATTGCTTTGTTACATACATTATCTCCATAAGATCCAGATCTTTTGTAATTTTCTGGCTACTCCTGGGATAATTCTCTGGCCGTCCGCAATTATTACCAGTCTCCAACTTGAAATTATGCTCACGCAACATCTCGCTTTTATCATTTGTAATCTTGAGCCTCTTGATTAAATCTATATTCATACCTGCTGTTTTCCAGATCTCCTGCATTCGCTCTTTGAATCCTGTTACGTAATCGTCGATTTCCATATCTGTGATATTGGTGGTTGATATTTCTAGGTCTATTGGGCATGTTACATTCTCTGCCGTACATTATTTGAATGGACTCATTTTTCGTTGCCAATGTATTGACATTCAGCCATAGGCATAGTTTATGTATCTATACCCAATCTTTTTTGGTGTTCTGCTTACATAATTCCGACATCATTTCTATTTATATGCGTTAAATTCGTTCGGTTTGACCATTTGGTTTGCGGTGTACGTGATGTTTTCTCGCTTCGCAATTCTGAAGTAATTCGTTACTTCCTCTATTATTTCGCTCATAAAGTTGGTTCCTGATCATTAGGATCTGTGGTGTTCCGTAATTCTACAGCATATTTCTCTACTAGGATTCTCGCTATTTGTTCTGGCTTTTTGATCTGGTATTGCGAATGCTTCCGGGAATTTCGACAAATTAATCTGTCACTACTAATTATATTAGATATTTCCATCGTTGGTTTCGGGTAACGTCCTACTAATTCCATTGCGATCATTGTCATGGTTCTGGTGGCAAATTGGCATTGGCTTTAACGGTGCTTTCAATTTCTTCCTGTGCTTTTTCTGGTTGCACATATCAGACAATTCTTTATCCATCCTTTTACGTTCCTCTCCGATAGTTGGCCAATTAATATTTTGACGCAGTCTTGCTCGTCTTTTTTGCTGAATGTGTTTTCCTCCAAGTTTTCCATCGTGATATTGCATAATACCTCTTTTTCGTCTGCTTTCTGGTAAACACATGAAGCCGTTTTTCGCATCCACTATTTAGTAATAACCATCTTTCTCCATGGGTATATCGGTATTTTGTCTGTGTTTTTTCCATGTTGCTCTTTTAATTTACTGTTTGTTGTCGAAGATTTTCATTATCGTTTCGTTTCCATGAATTCGATTATTGTTTCACTCATCGTTGCTTCTTTTCTGCTCATTTTTCAGCTTTGTAAGTCGATGGTCCTCTGCGGATTATCATGCATATTCGTTCTTACATCCTGATCCATCAGTCTTCAAATACAAATCATTGACATACAATCGCTGTTAGCGTTGGCTTTTCCTTGATTTGAACTTTAATACGGTGAGTATTCTTGTAACTGCATCGCCTCATCTCATTAATCTACTCCGGCTCTTTATGTTGGGCTAGCCATACCAATGGTGTATGATCTTTGTAGTATATATATCTCGTTGACCCATAATAAATATTTGAAATGTTATACTTGGTTTATTGCTAATGCCTCTCTTTCAGTCACGGAGTAATTCTTTTCAGTTTCTTGAACGTTCGACTATTAATATCCATAACTTCTAGTTCTCTTTCTCATCATCCATTGTCCTAGAAACTGCTCCCGATGCTATCCACTTGCCGTCTGCGCCAACAAAAACGGTTTTCTTGAATCTGGGTGTACGAGTATTTGGTGCTGATATTAGTTTTCCTGGTGTTTCAAGGCTGTTGTTGTTCCTCTCCCATATAAACGGGGGTATCTTTTTTGGTTACTCTTTGTATGGGGTTTGCAATGGTTGCATAACTTCTGATGAATTTTCGATAATATCCGCATAAGCCTAAGAATTCTTGCCTTTGCGTGACTGTCTTTGGTGCAGGGCAATTCTTTATCTTTTCGTGTTTCTTGGATCTGGTTTTGCTTTGCTGATACAATTATATGTCCTAAGAGGTGACTTTTTCTTTGCCCAATCGCATTTAGATGGTTTCAACTTTAACTTTCCATGTCTCAGTCGAACGAATACATTACGGATATTCTTTTAAATGTTGCTCCGAAGGTGCTAAGAATAATTAATAAGTCAATCAATATATTTACCATACATTGTTTAAATTGCCGTGAGTTACAAAATTCCATACATTCTTCTGGAAGAGGTTGGTGCGTTGGTTGTCCAAAAGGCATTTTCTTGAATTGGTATAAATCTTCCTGATAGGTAAAGCGTTTTTTCTCTGTCCTCTTTCTTTGACTTTTATTTGCCAATACCACTTTTTAAATCTAGCGATGTAAAAATTAAGCTGCTCGATGCAACATTTGCAACATTTATTTATGTCTGGTAACGGATAGTATCCGTTGTTGTTTACCGCGTTGAGTCGTCGATAATCTATACGAATCGTTTTTTGTGTTCCGTCTTTTTTCTTTACCATTGACACACTGGGAATTGCCATGGGCGAGCAACTTGGTTCGGATTACTCCTGCGTCTAAATCTTTGGCACTTCTTTTTCTGCTTCTGATTTGAAGCTCATCTGCCAATCGATATGGCCCGTAGTTGTTTTATGGGGGTATCATCTGTTGTGTATCGTGTGTTGCGTTACGTCGCTTGTACCGAGATTAAGTCGGTGCTGCCAAATATATCTTTAAATTCCATTAGCCAGTTTTTGTAATTTGTTTCTTTCTCATTTTTCTTTTAGAGGACTTGTCGATTGTCCATGTTTTTCCTCAGTTCCTACAGTTTTTTGCTGTTGGAAGTTCAATGTCCTCATTGGTGTTAGTTTTCCATTCTTTCGTTTTCATAGATAACTTTTATCTTCCTCCGTCAAAATTTGTAATGTTGATTGGAATTCACTGTTGTCGTTACATACACTATTTTCTCTGGCTAATGCCAGTTCTTCTTTTTCTCAAATATGTGATTAGGTTCGAAATCATTTCACCTCTAGTTTTCCCGTTACTTTTCACATGAGCAAATCATTTGTGTGCGCCCTGGCATACTAATTTTTTACTGAGCATCTCATCTCTGATTTCAGCATTTTACATATTCGTCCGGTTTTGTCTCTCAGTCCATTGATCTAGATCTTATTATTATCTCTTTTATAATCTGCATAAGATCTGTTCAAAATTATACAGTCTTGCGTCAGTTTCCTTGATAACTGCTAAATACGTGTTGATTTTCCACATTTTTATATTCTATTATCGACACAGATTTTTCCGATGACTGCTACCGATTCTTTGCTGCAGGTTATTACATCCATTTAGCCTTCCTTCTATACATGCCACAATCTTCGGGTATTTTAATCCATTTTTATTGCTGAGATATTTGCTCCGTACTCCAATCATTGTTTATTTCTACCATTTTTTTCTGATGGCGGTACTGTTGTGTTGGTCCAGTAACGTTTGTAACATAGCTATGTTCGAGTTTCTGGATCCTGATCCACACTTCTTGATCTGTGGCTGTTCTTGGTACTAATCTGCCCAGTTTGGTTCGATGGTACGGATAATATTTGTAATGTTGTTGATCCTTGGATCATTTGGTACGTGTCTTTCTATTGGCCTGTTTCTCTCTACCTTATTGATGTTGCTTTCTTTAGGCATTCGATTACTGGTGGCGTGGATGATTAATAAGGTCCACTATGTCTTGTCTTTTCGATTTCCCATTGTTTAAGTTGCTCCTGATTAGACATCTGCGTCTCCTTGGTTCTCATCATTTGTCGCTGTTATTACTACTATCATCTCTGAAATTTATCACTCGTTTCGCTTACTCGTTTTATTTCGCTTCATTCTGGTTTTTCGGTTTTCTAGTTCATTATTGCTTTAATTTTCGTCCGACTGTCTTCATCGGTACCGTTTCATATTTTAGTTAGAATTTCCTATAGCTTTCTTCTTGTGAATTCCTTTGACGTGTTTCCATGTAATACATTTCTTTGCTTAAAAAGGTAGAATCCAATTGCCATTTTCCAGTGATTTTTCTCTCTCTTTTGTAGATATCGAAACACGCTAACATTTGATGTTATGATTTACTCTTACGATTTTGAATAATAAGAATGTATTCCTTAAAATTCTGCCATCATCTGGTCCGAAGATTAAGATCTTCCCCACATGGCTTTCATCATATTTGCTGTGCATGTTGAAAATGGTCTGAGTGATATAACAATTCGTAGTTGGGTTTCTTCCATAGTTTGTTAGCCTCCGTTATCGTTACAATGTTGGATAATATTGCTTGCCTTTGTGTGGAATAATAAATGTTCTCTGGTCGTTCAGATCTTTCGTTTGGTTATATTTCCACTCTGCGATATATCAACTGTTTTGAATTCTGCTTCGCTGGCCAATTCGGTTACTGCCAAATTTTTTGGTTGGGTGCTACAATTACTCGAGTTGGAAACTGTAACCAACTTCCATCTCTATTTTCGAATAATGTTGCTCCATATACATTTACTGCAACATGACATGTTGGGTACGACATTTTCTCTGGGTTATCATCCTTGTTACTGGTTGAGCGAATCTGATTTTCCTTATTGCATGTATCTCTAATTCGTTTATGCATTTATCTCTCGGAATTGTTTGATTCTCTGGCAGTTCGCAATTGTCTTTTCGCATTATACGTTGTACAAACTTCTCCAACGATTTTCCAAATATCTTTCCTGGAGTGGTAATAATGGGATGATTATCCGGATTTGTGATTGCCATTTGCTAACTTTGTTTTTTAATATTTCTCTATTCAAGATACAATCATTTTTACAAATCGTGTATATTTTCTCTGGTTGAATGCAATCCTTTATTGATATAAGAAATCATCTTGTTATTTATATTAGGAGATATAGTTTCACATCTTTGGTGTCTATTTGCGCTTTTGCGTTCGGTTATTGGCTGTTCGCGATAGAATATTCTTATATAATTAGTACTGGCTACATTTCGTTCACATTAATCTCACCATCCGTCCTTTATAAATCTCATTCGATTGTTGTATCTGTTGATATTACTCCGTTTTGGCGTGACCTCTGATCGATATGTGGTTATCGGTGTTTTCCGATTCTTCGGTTCTCCCGTAATTCATCTAATGCGCTTTTTGCGCTTAGTTTCTGTTTCTCTGTGCACTTGTCCTTGCACTTCATCCAAATATTGCGCTCTTCAATAAGGTGAGTCTACAAGTTCTGGTATCGGCGTGATATACGATCGTTGACATTCCTGTTATTGCAATGATCTATTGTTTGCTAGACATTGAGGGTACTTTTTTCATTGCTTGTGTGGATCTGATCTAAAATTATCCTTGGTATTTCTCCAACTTACTTTGATAGCTTTCAATCACTAAAACTCCTTTGACTTAATTGATTCAACAGGTGTACTCTCCTCCTTGACACGTCCGTCTCCAGCCGTTATTTTCCCGCAGCGTAATACTGGTAGTTTTTATCTTTCCTTCCTCGGCTGTACATTCACTCTTCAGCTATTGAGATGGTCCTGTTCGTGAATCCTCTTCACATTCGCTCCGCGTTACTGATTACTACTGTTGTTTCCGTTCCAGCTTCTATAATTGTTGAGTGTGATGATGTCCGGGCCAATGAAATGCTACAATTTTTCTTTGTCACTGAGCATCTTTAATTTCTGTTTTATAAAGTCTTACCTTTGTATACATTAACGATACTGCTGTTGCTGTTGTCTGTAGTTTACGGGGTTTGAGCTTTGCACTCTTCCGTTTCTTTTTAGTGAGTATTTGTCACGAATCTTATATGTTGTCAACAATCATATATACAACGGTTCTACCCCTTTCACACATCATCATATGAGCTATTGTAGTGTTATCGTATTCATCCTTTTCTATGCTGGTTTTGGGATCGCTTGCATTAATCGTTATTTCGAATTCCGTTAATACTCTTTTTAACTTCGCTTTGCATCATCTCGTTTGATCATCTTTACTACTAGATTTAAGGCTTGCATCCTCCTTGAGTCAGGATGAATTGTTCGATTTACCTTCCTGATAATTCTGTTATTGCGAATTCGTATCCGTTTGGATTGTATCTTGGAGTTCGCTTTCTATATATCACTATCGTATTTATAGATCAGGTAGGCCATTTCTACCAAATATCTATTTGGATCTTCAGATCGCTTTCGTTAAATGATTTATTATCAACAGTAATCCTTGGATCTTTGGTTGTAGTTTCGTACTTTTTATCCATGATTTTGATTTATTATTTGTTTATTGCTGTCCAAAGCTGTTTCGCTTTCTTGTTCGATATTATTAAGTTTCAATTTTCTCTTTACTTCTGAGATTTGCTATCCCAGCATATCAGTTTATTAGTCTGATTGATCCTTTGTGCTCCTTGTTCTGGCCTTTCGTTTTCCTTGTAACTGCTTCGTTACTTAGACTAAGCTTGTTTCAATTTCGTTGTTCAATTGATCCATCTGCATCTGTTCTTTAGTTTTCCTTTCTGGAGCTGGCTTATCCAATTTTTGTCGTCCTGCTGGATTTTCTTTTCATTGCCGTGCCTGGGTTTCTTTTCGTTTGGGTTGTTTCAATGTCTTGCCGTTTTCTTTGGATGTTGTAGCTCCTCGTCATTTATCCTTATCCCATTTTCGTCTCTGTCGGCTTCGCGTCTTCTCTCTTTCTTTTTATTTTCTTCTTCGCGTATCTGCTCTATAATTTCGACTGGCTGTCTTTGACACATTACAAGCTCGTCTGGTCATCTGTTATCAAGATCGTTTTCATCTCTCTTGTCATGAACAAAATCTCTTGATTCCGGTATTCTCCGGGTTTGTTTCCTCGTCCACAATTATCATTTAGTATCATTTAATATCTCTTCATCTTCCTGTTGTGTTGACGATACTCATCTGCTTGCAGGGGAACTTTGGCGTATTTT
Organism: Schmidtea mediterranea; assembly: GCA_022537955.1. NCBI lineage: Eukaryota > Metazoa > Platyhelminthes > Tricladida > Dugesiidae > Schmidtea > Schmidtea mediterranea. Next base: position 111,554,999 of record CM039680.1, read on the forward strand.
AGACTTTCTGTCGCCTATTGGCGTTTTCGTTTGATTTCCCTTTTATTGAGTTCTCTTACCGCGATCTTTGCACTGCTTAATACATTTATTAATCCCAATTGCAATTTGCGTAACTCCGATTTCGAGATCGTTTCGTCTATGATCCGTCCATTGGTATTTGTAAATGAAATGCGTTCATACGGTTTCTCTTTTTCACTTCACTCAGCCTGGCGTGGATATAAAATTCTCTTTCGATTGGTTTCGAAAAATCTGGCTATAATTTTTTAAAGTTATACTTCTCTTTCGTTTCGGCTGCCCATTCAGTGTGTTTTCCATTTGGTATTTCTCGGAATTGTTTCTGGGTTACCACGCATACCTTCTCCGTACTCCTCTATTTCCTTTACGATATTTCGCAGATTCTCCCACTCTGCTCAAGAATCGCATTATCCATTTGCTAAATTGTTACAGTTCGTTTTGATTCTTTGCTCGGTCCTCAATATCGCCTGCTAAACTCTCACATTTTTGCGTTTCGTTATCTTGTTATCCTTCCTCCACAGGGTCGTTCTATATCTGGTGGCAAGTCATTTTGTTCCTGTATTCGTTCTCGAGTACATGGATCGCGTCTCGCTTGTTCTGTTTGGCGATTCGCATTTCATTTCTCGTTCTGTTTCTACTTCGATGTGATGTATATTCGTATCAATCTTTTACAAATTAGTGTTACATATTTTCATAGAATTGTGGTTACTCCTCCCGCAACATTTTTCAGTGGATTTTTGGCTTTTGACTTATCATAGATCTTGGGTCCACTCCCAGTTTTTCGCTGTGCCAGCTCTTTCCCATTTTCCGGTTAGCGAATTGAAATGGACTTTTCGGATTAAATGGCCACTCTACTTGTCGTATATCTGCTCTTGCTAATAGAAATACACTGATAACTATTTCCTTTTTCCTACCCATCTTCCGTTTGGGTACACTCTCAATTTCATCCGTATCCTCCGATTTGTATAGATGATGACTCGTAATACCTAATGATTTTCTTCTTCTTCAGCCGTTTTACTTTCGGCCCATCCACTTATTTTCCATGTGTATGGGGCTAGTCGAGCTTTTATGTTTTTTTCCTCGTCTTCTTCTGGTTGCCATTTCCATTCGTCATTTCCTCTGGTAGGTTTCATATGGTTCGTCTTCATATAACTCTAGTTTATTTCGTTAGCTGCGTCTTCCGGCGCTTTCTGGGTATATATTTTCTCTTTTTTGGTTCGGTTTCTCTCCATTTCCATTTCCCTCTTTGTCTTTTCATTATACGCCTTTTTCCATGGGTGTTGATCGGCATTGTAGTCGTCTATCGGATGAGTGTAATTTTGTGGTTAATTTCGCACATCTTGTCTCCATTAACTGGTAGAGGGTTAATTTTGGTCCATTTTTCTTTTCAATTTCTCTTGAAATTCTTGGATCTGTTGTTCCCTTTTTGTTTGTATTTTCCACTCTTGGTTCATCCATGGCTATGTATTAATCGGTTTGTGTCTTCTTTCACCTCACACCTTCGTATATCGGGTTCGTTCTCGCTGACTTTATTTGTCGTTGTGATACATTTTTGCCACGTCTCCACCATACCGTCGTCACTACTTTCGATTATTGGTTGGATGATTCTTCTGTTTATCGTCGGTACTAATTCGTGCATTTTGGACATCGGGATCTACTAGTATTTTCTTCTATTTCATCTTAGGTTAGCTTATTCTTATCTTTTTGGTTCATCTCCTCTCATATTTCTTTGGTGCTCTCCATTATTTGGCTATCAATCGTCTGTTTCTACTCGTTGTCGGAATCTATTATGTCTGTATCAGTACACTTCTACAATATTTTCATTGAGATCGGTCTCGTTAACGCTAGTCTGTAAGTATATTTTCTCGCTGCGTCTATTGCTGTCTGTCATTTTGATCTGGTTTTGCCTCATTATCTTTTGTCTCTCTTTTCTATCCAGGTTTTATTTCTTTATTATACAGTATTTGATTTTCTGCCATATTTCTGGCTGTCGTTTCCTTCGTTTTCATTTTTTTGTTTAACGTTACAGTTTTATTCCTTTTGGCCATTATTAGAGCATCCGCTAGGTGTACTATCTCGCTTTATTTTCTCCTTGATATATAAGGGTTTATTTTTTATAACTGGCTGTCTAGCTTTTTCACTACCCAATTCATACAACTCGTTTGTGCTTTGCCTCTGTTGCCTATTATTTGTCTTTGGTATTTCTGGAATCAATAATTACCTGATATTTCTTCTCTGTTCATATTCTTTCAGTTTCTTGGTACTTTCTAATCATTGTCTTTCCATGACTGCCGTAATGTACCGTTATCCTGTTGATATCCTTTCGCAATTAATTTCATTATTCGCTGTATGCGGTTATCTCTTGAGGTTTAGGACATTTGGTTTCGATTCTTATTCTTCTCGAATTCGTTAATTTCTTTTAATATCTCGGTTTCCATCTTTCTTGGCACGTTCGTTTCCATTTTCCTCTAATTTCCGGATTTTGAGTTTCATCTTTATATGGTTATTTCCTCGCGATATTGAATTATTTCTTCCACCCACACTGCTTTATTTCACTTTTCATTCCTCATCTGTTTATCGTCTGGTATTTGTCTCAAACATACTTAATATGTGGTTGTTCTCCTCTTTCGTTATCTTTGTGGCCCTTTGCTTGGACCCATATCTTTTTTATTCTATTCTCGATTGAGCTTCACTCCACGTGGGCTTTTCTTTTCTGATTCTTGTTTTCTATTTTTTTGTAGCATGTATCTCTGGATTCGATTTTTTGTTATAATTGGTTCTGATATCTTTTCTTTTCCTTGTTGACGTGATGCTTCTTGCTCATCTTTTTTGTAGTTCTAATTTTGGCTCCTCCATTTCTTGAGATAGCACTTTCTTTGCCAGCACTTTCTATTCTTTTGATCTAGTGCTTGCTCTTGTTCAGAGTTTTATGCTCCGTCTATTTTTAATATTAGTGCTTTTTCTAAGTCCGCTTTCTTCTTGTTTCAGATTGCTTCTTCTTTCTTTTAATTGATCCTCTCTTGTTCTAGAGCTTCCTCGTGCCTATTTTCTCAGTGTCATTCTCTGTCTTTTTGTGTCGTATTTCTTTTTCGAGTTATTCTATCTCGTTACACTATAGTTTCTTGTTTTGATCCTCGTTATTATCCTCTGCTTCGTTTTATTCTTGAGTTTTGTTCATTCGGTTTCTCATTATCGTTCTTAACTGTCGACGTCTTTGTTTTTCTCTCTGTAAATTCTTTGATGGCCTCTATTTTCTCCATCGTACTTAATTCAACTGTTTTCCCGTTATCAGTTATATATTTCCGTCCCCTTCTCTTCAACACACTGTCCGCAGTGTGAGTATTCATCTGATTTCATTCTCATATATTAATTCTTTTCGGGGGTTTGTTTTCGATTTCCCATCTTTGCTGGATTTCCTGGGCTCCTCTGTTGTATAGTCTTTTGCCATTCAGCTTGTTGTTGTTCTTGATATTCTTAGTTGTAGCTCTTGAATCTTCCTCATTGCTTCTCATTACGTTTTGATTCGTTGTTGTTTGTATATTTGGTGGGTATTTGTTGCTATCATCTCTTTTAATTTCCATGGGCATTCGTTTGTAATGTTCTCGTAGCAGGTCTATCTCTTGCATCACGTTAATTTGTGGATTTCCCATAGAGTTATTTAATTTGGACTGGTTTGGTTCTCTTCTTATGTTACATTGCCTTGCGAAGTGTTCCTTGTTGTCCCATGTAAATGCTTTGTTATTAGGTTTGTCTACATATTTCCCAGTATGCCCTCGTCTACCACATTTTTGACAAGTGTAATTTCGGAAACAATTCTCTGACCGATTGTCCTATTCTTGACATATGGAGCATTTTCATTTGGTGTTTGATCTCTTCTTT